>CAHIKZ030000113.1:32500-110000 GCA_903632075.3 Acanthosepion pharaonis
AAAAATAACAGGCCACGTGTGCTGACGATTTTTCTATAGCTATTTAAAACAGACTGTCGCCTCTAAGTGTTGACTTTATATGTTCACTTTATATATATATATATATATATGTGTGTGTGTGTGTGTGTGTGTGTGTGTGTGTGTGTGTGTGTGTGTGTGTTTCTGGTAAGGAGATAGTCTAGACATCCATCTGAATTAAAAATAAAACCTGTCATGTAAGGTTACCGATCATCTATCACATCGTGATAGACTGTGTTCCATCGTTACATGAAGCGACGTCAGTAGGCAGACGGTTTCCTAGACTGGTGTCAAGGACCAGATCAGTGTTTTACCTTGAAGGAATCAATTGCCACGGGAAGCCTTCAAGTTGAAGGACAACAGTTGTCGCCTGGATATGAATGGGTTCCGTGAGGTCTACTTGCCTAAGCAACGCTCCTCATAAATGAATACCTCGCCGGCTTTCATGGAAGGAATTGGTCAGGTGTTTTGCTATGGAACAACCCTACGATCGCATCCCGTCATGAGACTGATAATGGTGATAATAATGACAGTATTGAAATATATTTTTTAATTTTGATGAATATCCTGATCTCTTATTTACAGCATTTTTTTTCGCGGCTCACTTTTCTTTGACTGCTAAATTAGTAATAAAATAGTTTTGAGATTCGTGTCAACATTGGTATTTCGTAGACTAAGCATAAAACTATCCTACCATGGGTTAGATTCTCCTTTGGTACCCCATACTTGTGGTCTTATGCCAAACTAACTTAAACATTGTGATTACCTATGGGTTCCTCGATGTGGGGTGATGATGAAGAAGTTTTTCTCGTAGATTATTAATATGAAATAGTGAGATCGATATTCATCAAGTTCTCTACTCTTGTGACACTTTGCCTCACTGTGTTCTCCTCACATATGACTCACCCTTTCGTTGAGGTCTAACATCCCGGCCTTGGCAGAGGAGAAAACCCTATATAAAAAGAAGCCACTTGTTTCCTTTAACTATGTTTACATTTTTTATTTTCGTGCAAATCAAGATTATCTTTTCAACTCCCGTGTAAACTGGACTCATGTCTATCTTTCTGACTTTCATAAAAATTAAACCTATGACTACCTTTTTGACTCTCGTGCAAACCGGACCTATGTCTAATTTTTGACTCTCGTGCAAACCGGCCCTACGTCTACTTTTTGATTCTCGTGCAAACCGGACTTATGTCTACTTTTTGACTTTCGTGCAAACCGGACCTATGTCTACCTTTTTGATTTTCATGCAAACCGTACCTATGTCTACTTTCTGACTCTCGTGCAAACCGGACATGTCTGTCTTTACGAATTTCGTGCAAATCGGACCTATGTCTAACTTTCTGATACACGTGCAAACCGGACCTATTTCCAACTTCTTTGCTCTTGTAAAAACAGGGCATATGTCTTTTTCACATTCGTACAAACTGGAGCTCGAATACCAGTCGAGTCGTTGCATTCACTTAAGCGGAAATACTATTGGGAAAAGAATTAATTTCATTTCTTCTCCGTCTAGCTATGGGTTGAATAACAGGTCAGACAGACTTTTATAGCCTTGGTTGGCAACAGAAGTTCTATAGCCTTGGTTGCCACAGAAAGAAATGGTAACCTAATGCGGGAAAATCTTCTGCCTAGTCAGTCATTGATCAAAAGAGACATGATCGTCCAAGCGTGTATCAGATGATATGGCACTTAACTAACTGACTGACAAACTGGATCTGTGTTTAATTTTTTTTTCTATTTTCAAACTACTCTATGTCTCCCTTTTGGTTCTCATGCAAATCGGTCCGATGTCTACTTTATTTTATTTTTGCGCAGACCAAAACTAAATCTACCTTTTTGACTCACGTGCAAACCTAATGTATATCTACTTTTTTTGTTCTCATGCAAATCGGTCCAATGCCTAGTTTTTAACTATTGTGCAAATCAAATCTATGTTTACCCTTTTGCCTCTTGAGAAAATCAGACCTATGTCTACTTTTTTGATTCATATCGATGTCTACTTTTTTGATTCATATCGATGTCTACTTTTTTTTATCTCGACCCGTGTCGTTTTTGGTTCTCGTGCAAACCGGTGTGATGTCTACATGTTTAAGTCTAGCGCAAACCGGACCTTTGTCTACATTTTCTGCCTATCGTGCAAACCGGATTTATGTGTACATTTTTAACTCAAGTGCAAACAGGGCTTTCTCTACATTTTCCGATAATCGTGCAAATCGGACATGTGCCTATCTGTCCACTGCTTATGAAAAAAGATAGAATTCGGCAGTAAGTAACCTGGCAAAAACTGACATGCCGTAAAATAAACCAAACCAAACCAAACCAACCATATGACGTTGTGCCAAAATGGATGTAAATTTACGCTTTCGTTATTCTTGAATACTACTTCAAGAAATTAGCGAATAAAAAGATATTAAGATTTTATATCGACCCAGCTAGAGAAATGACTACAAAAGCCTTCCACAGACAGCGCAAAATTTGTAGGACAAAAATTGAAGGCAGTGTACGCAGAATTATATCTTAAATACTATTAGCAATATTTACTAAGGATGGGAAGATTGTGTTGCAGCAAACTTCCAAGCGGGGATGGCTTGCCTGAGGCTTTGAAATAGAAATTCGAAATCCTGGCTTTTTCTTCGACTAGAACATATGTCATTTAATATTAAATTTTACGTGTTTTTTTCTTCACACGGTCTGTGTCTTTCTACGCGGGTTAATTGTTAATAAGATTAGTTTGATTACTGTCTAGTGAGTTCGTTCATCAATGAGGGCCACATACTCAAAGTATGGGCCCCCTTCACGCTGTGATCATTCGCAACGCCAGATACCGATATAAAAATGTATTGTCACTGGTATGCCGCGGAAATTGACGGAGAAGTAAGGAGAATGGGCGAAAATTTAATTTTCTCCTTACTAATTTATCATACAGGAATTAATATAAGTAAAGTGTTTTTAAACCAATTCTCAATGTTACTAATGTTCAGTTAATGTTTATGAAAATAAATATATATATATATATATATATATATATATATATATATATATATATTATCAATTATTACTTCAAATATTATTTTTAGTGGATATTCATATTTGAGTAGACGCACCATCTACTCAAATATGAATATCCACTAAAACAATGTTTACTTTAACAAGTAGTTTATGTCGTCTGCCAAGCTGAATATTCGAGAAAGTTTATTAAAGAAAATGCGAAATAACGTTTAAAATAAACGGAGTGTCTATTCAAATATTGGTTTCCACTGGAATTAATCTTTGAAGTAATAAAATATATGTAGGATTAATGAATAACGATCCTTTAATCATATATATATATATATATATATATATATATATATATATATATATATATATATATGAAAAAATATAGTTGTAAAGCATACTATATTTATGGGTTAAAGTACCCAATATGAAGGATAGATCCTAGGAAAATATAAAAGTGGACATTGAGGCCAAAACCTAGCCTCGACTATCTGTTTCATATATAGACATAATCTTCAAATCTTCAGGCCATGAAATGATCCATTGTTTCTTCACACACACACACACACACACACACACACACACACACACATATATATATATATATATATATATATATATATATATATATATATATATATATATATATATATATATATATATATATATATATAAAAGAAGTAACTTTTTTATCCATCGGACAAATTCAATCATTGCAAACGTTATTTTGTGGATACCAATATGTGGGTAGATGTTACGTTTATTTGTGAAATAGTATATTTGTTTAATTTCGTCTACCAGAATTATTCATAAAGATATATTCGATAAATTCAGAATATTCAATTATTTCTTATTAAAGAAAAATATACGCTCTCTGGGAGGATTCGAACCTGCGCCCTCCTTTGCAAGAGAAACTTTTGTTAGATCCGATGTGCTCCAGACCGACTCAATCACGTAGTGCGGCATTGGTCAAACAAAGGCAAATTCTGCTTTATGAGGGCAATTCCTTCACAAATTCCATATCTATCCAGTTTCGTATCTAAACGTACATAAAGCAATTTCTAAAGAAGTAATGGATTATTTATTTTTTATTGATCCGTCAGAATTTAACACATTAAACGTTATTTTAATGGATACTAATATTTGAACAGACATTCCATCTTATTAAAAATAAATAAGCGTTCTCCGGCAAGATTCGAACCTATGTACCAGTTGTTTTACGTCAGAATCGAAATTAGTAATCTTTCTAAAGTCATTTTTTCAGGGTACTTTCAACTGAGCGTTCGAGAGAAATCATGGGAAATTTCTAGTTTAAAAGCAGTAATTTGACTTTGTTAAACGGACGCTTTCTCTGTAGCTAAATGATATAGCACACCAAGCTATATGACGGTTCCGTGTAGGATACAGGTTCGATTCCTGTCGGAGGACGCATATTTTCAAAAAAAAAATTTTTTTTATTTAACTGTGAGAAATGTGAATACTGGGAAATGAAACTAAATACTAGCTGGTCAAAAAATTTCAGACCATATTTATACGAAGCTTTAAATGGTAAACACGTAACGAAATTGAGTTATTTGTGTTTAAATATTAACATGAGGCAAAAACTATGACAATGGCTAAAAAGTTGACAGGGTTTGACGAAGAAGAATTGTTGAGCCAAAAAAGCAAGGTCTCTCTCAATGTGCCATTGTTGGTGAGATTGAACGTAGAAAAAATGTTGCAAATTTCTTAAAAGACTCTGAGGGATACGGAACGAGAATTTCATGTTTTCACCCCAAGAAAATTTCGTCGGCGTTGAGCAATAGGATCCGACGGGTTGTCCATCAAGACAGAGAGACCAGCCGATCACTGAACCAGATTAAAACCCTTACGAACACAGAATGCAGCTCAAGAACAATTGGACGTCATCTCCAAGAGAAAGGCTTTGACAATCGTAAACATCTTCAGAGTCTACGCCTCTTCCACACCGCAAAACAGCTCGATTAAACTTAGCTGGGAAGCGTCAAACATGGGGCATAGAAAAGTGGAGGAAGGTTTTAAAATAACATGGTTGGTCCAGGTTTCCAATATTAACGGCACGATAAAGATATCCCACCGGAGATATTTTCTATACGAAACAGGTTCCATCATAGGGTGCTATTTCCTTCCAAAGAACAATGGTGTTTCAGATTATACATGGGCGTTAAACCACGGCTGGTTACATTGGCAATTTGGGGAAGGCATCTTTATTAACTGAGGGCCTTCGCTTGGGTGAAAATGACAAGATCTTTCAGCAAGACAAGGCTGAAGTCCACAATGTTCGCAGGACAAAGGATTTTTTCATGGCGAAGACCATCCAGAGTGTCCGCCCGACCTGAGCCTCATTGAATATATTTGGGGTGGATGACAAGAGAAGGCTGTAGAAATGGATGTCAATCCCAAACAGTGCATGAAATTCTTGAAGCTATCTTCGCCACTTGGAATAAGATTCCAGCCTACCTTTTTCAGACACTTATATCGACCATACCAACGCGAATTTTTGAAATCATTTACAATGAGAACCGTGCAAAATCACTGAGACCACCTGTTGGATATTTCCTCTTCTGTTTTGGTCTCTTTTTAGATATGGTATTAAACTTTTAATCAACTAGTATTTAGCATAATTTCCCAGTATTCGAATGTTTTAATATAAAATGCAAAAAAGATTTTAATTTTTCGATTTCTTATTTTCATTTTTTTACAATCTCCTCAAATAAATGGTTCACTCTAAAAACGCAAAAGGTATATCTTTTCTTTTTATAGTCATTGGCCTTAAGATTTTGGTCAGCAGTATATGTGTGTGTGTGTGTGTGCGTGTGTATAAGTGGAAAATAACCCCAAGATTGCGTTCAAGCATGAAACAGACTGTCGCCACTCGGTTTGACTTCGGTGTCTACCCTTATATATACACACGTTTATCCTTGATACTGAACACTTTTACCCATAAATATGGCATACCTTAAAGCAATAATATTTATATATATATATATATATATATATATATATATATATATATATATATATATATAGTGAAAGATAGAAAGTAAGAGAGAGGTATGTTCCACGTACAAGAAAGAATGAATGCTTAATACAGCTCTCGTAAAAAGAAAACAATGACTTTGAACTTGGGATATGAAACTTATACAAATATCGTGTAGATGACTTGACCCCCACCGCCCGACCAGCAGCAGATTTAGTGTTAAAAATGGCAGACTGTACTTGTCATTACTGTAAACCGGAAAAACCAGTCCCACACTTCCGTGCGCATAAATACCCTGGCAGTATATATATATATATATATATATATATATATATATATATATATATATATATACAAGACATACACCGTCCGCATGAACAACATCCTCCGCACTGATACCAACCCGCAAATGTTTGCCATCATTTATCACTGAATAACCAACCCTAGTAAGAATACGGATGTTTAAAGTGAATGCCGTGCGGATATTTAATAATATGATCAACAACACTAAAAAAAGTGCGTCAGACAAGGTAAAATCAGTCAGTGAATTATTGTCGAAAGAAGATGAAAAAGGAAAATGGTTGAAGGATCTTCTAAAATAAATAACCAAAAGATTATAAGACAGTCAACATTTAAGTAGCATCAGATAAACAGAATACGCCATCTGCCGATCCCAAGTTATTCATTAACGAGCGAAGTCTGTTCATATCAGCCTACTTAGCTCAGTTTTAATTGAACCCTGTTCATATCACTAATTCTAATCTATCTATCTAAATGGTTCATAGCTATCTTAATTTGTTCGTATCTATCTACCTCTCTAAATTTGTTCATATCTATCTATCTTAATTTGCTCGTATCTATCTATCTATCTATCTATCTAATTGGTTCATAGCTATCTTAATTTGCTCGTATCTATCTACCTCTCTAAATTTGTTCATATCTATCTATCTTAATTTGCTCGTATCTATCTATCTTAATTTGCTCGTATCTATCTATCTATCTATCTATCTATCTATCTAATTGGTTCATAGCTATCTTAATTTGCTCGTATCTACCTACCTCTCTAAATTTGTTCATATCTATCTTAATTTTCTCGTATCTATCTACCTCTCTAAATTTGTTCATATCTATCTTAATTTTCTCGTATCTATCTATCTATCTTAATTTGCTCGTATCTATCTATCTATCTAATTGGTTCATATCTATCTTAATTTGTTTTTATCTATCTACCTCTCTAAACGTGTTCATATCTATACATGCACACACATATACATATCTTAATTTGTTAATATCTATTTTAATTTCAATCATATTTAACTATCGATTTCTCTCTCCCTCTCTCTCTCTATATATATAAATATATATATATATATATATATATATATATATATATATATATATATATATATATATTAATTTGTTCATATCTATCTTAAATTGTTCATATCTATTTATGTTAATTTGTTAATATCCATTTATCTTTGTCCGTATCTACTTATCTATCTTCATTTTTTCATATCTACTTATCTATTCATCTACATATCAATTTATGTATGTATGTATACATGTATGTATATATGTAGGCATCTATCTCAAATATGATTAATATGAGCAATTATAGCTAAAATATGTCTGAACATCGCTCTCTCTCTCTCTCTAATTCCTCTGTTAATATTTTAGTATTTGTTTCATGTCTATAAGCCTGACTGAGGCAATTGCGTGTTTATGTCTGGCTCCAAATCTCGGTGTTCAATTTCAGGTTAAAGTCAGGATTTCGGATATTAATTTCCTCGGCAGCGAAACGAAAACCATTTGAAATATTGATGCCACGCATTCTCTCTTCATCATATGACACTGCGCAAAGCAAAGCTCAGTAAACATTGATTCAGTTTTCTGTCAGTAATATTTGCACAGTACAGACAATAATAAACAATAGCGAAAATAATTCACAAGACAGAAATAGAAATCAATCCGTGAATAGAATAGAAACATGAGATGTAACAGTTCAGGCTTGTGCATTCTCTAGAAATTCTGATCCGAAATTAGTACCAAAACTGTCCATGTTGAACCAAGAGATGATAATCGATAATGCAAATAGGACTAGTGTCAAACCAGTGTTTAGATTTGACAAGCAACTAGCCGTAAGGTCTCACACTAAAGTGCCAAAATGTCATGAAAAAATTTGCCGACCCTCATTTGGAGAAATGGGCGTTTACAAAGCCCACATTCCACCAATTCTTGGCGACGCATTTTCTTTTAATTTAATCAAATACAAGTAACTTTTAACAATCTTTAGATCAGGGTTGCCCATGCTTGGTGATATCACCCACCAGTGGGCGATTTCAACTGTTGGTTAGGCGATGAGCAAATTAAAAAGAAAACGTTGGGCTATCAGAAATTTTGGTGGGGATATAGGATTTTGAGTATTAAAAAGGTGTTTCAATATATGCTACCCGAAAAAAATATTCAAAGGAGTTGTGCAAAGAACCTGTATAAAAATAAACAGGAATAATGAATAATAAATGGGAATAACTAGGTTACATGCCTAGATAAGATATAAATATCCCCGCGAACAAGGAATATTTGGGTAGTTTCTAAATAGTTTTCAGTGGTCAAGTTTGCTTCTGTTTGTTCTTTAATATGGTAGTAGCAACAGCAGCTGCCGCATAAGTCAGAGCTATTTGTTAATTCCCTTTGGTATGTTTTTACTAGATCATAAAGTCAGTTTACGAACCAGTAACAAACTTTTACCAAACAATTTTGGTATGCTTTTGAATATTTACTATACAGGTGAGCGGTGGAAAAGTTTTTCATGTGAAAGTGGGTGACGATTCATAACAGATTGGAACCTCCTGTGTTAGATTGAGACGTTTTGCTTGTTGTTGACACAATTTCTTTCGTATTGGAGTCGGTACCGTAAATTATTTCTTCAAATGTTTATAATGACAGACATTTAATCACTGTTCAATTCTGTAATTCCATATGGAATCCATTTTCTAAACTTTGAAGAGGCATGGTGGAGTAATGGATAACCGATCCATTACATGCACTTACGCGCTAATACCTTTGAGAAATCTATGAATCCTTTTATTCTACCTACTGCTCAACAGATACGGGTAAATAGCAAGACAGACTACGGTCAAGGAGAATGAAAACTTTTCTGGTGAGGATTGGGCTCCATCTGGCTATCTTGCCCAAGAAACGATACTTCTACTGCAGCTACAGTATAGGTGATGCCCTTTCCTTCTTGTTAGTTAACCTACTTAGGGAGTTAAAAACTTAGGAATTCTTATTCATTTGTAAACGAAGTATGGCACTTGTTCAATTGCACAAGCAATAGAAGGTATGTGTTAGTCTCAGGATAGTATGGTGATTACTAGAGTGGCTAGCTAGTCCCTGTTACAGACAACTGCTCAGGCACATTAGTGTTTCTTTAACACCCATAGAACCTACCTGTGGTTTATACTGGAACTATGAGGAGCAGACTTCAGCTACAGTTTTAGGATAAGTTCATATAATCATGCGTAATCAGTAATTGGGCAAGTACGCTCAAACCATCAGTCACAATGACTTATGACTTGTTGCTTATGACTATGGCTTCTAAACAGTCTTGTCTACCCTGTTTCAATCACAAGGCTAGGATTAACTTGTAAGTATGGTTTTCAGGCAAAACTGTCTGCCGTGAATGACCCTTGGTCTTGTATTTAATGAATTAACAGTATTAAAAAAAAACAAAAAACCCCAAAAAACTTTCCAACTGTCATCGTCTCCATAGCCAGATATTATTATAGAAGTCACCTCTCTGACAAAACGAACAGGTAGAGATTTGAACTTTGAACCCTGGTCTTAGTTAATTGCCTTATTAGGCGAAAATAATCGAATATATCGACGGTAACAGGAAAGATTATAAATAATCGTCCTACTAACCTATAGGAAACTGGAAAACAACGATTCATTGGGCATATTTGGAAGAAGAAAGAAGAACGGTCATGTAAAGCACTCTCGTGGGAGCCTGAACACGGAAAGGAAGAGAGAGACCGACTAAAACATATGTTAATCAGTTAAGAAACGATACTGGTTCGAGGAGTGAAGATCAAATGAAGACAATCAGAGCAGAATGGAAGAAGCTGGTGAATAGTGTTTCAGGTCACTCGAAATAAATAAAAAAAAGAATAACTAAATATTTGTGTAATTGCTATTGTATTAAAGTTACAGCAACCGCCGTCTGTCTAACTCTCTGCATTAGCAGGGAGGAACCCGGACGAAGCTTTGCCGAAGGGCAAGGTTTCGTTCGGGGAGGTTGACAGCTCTCGAACCCACCTAGGCGGGTTCAAAGGCTATATTTTTGGCCGGGCCTACGGGCTCGGATTACCCACATTAAACTCGGCCTTGTGCCACATTCGATCCCACGTGGGGGGATAGCTAAATATAACTATTGTTTTAACTTATTGGCATTTCGTATCTATATATTTTTGTACTATAGGGCAGAGGTCGGCAACATACGGCACGCGTGACATACGTGGCACGCCAAGCAATTTCCAATGGCACGCAGCCGCAAATGATATCACAAAGTCCGAACCAATAACTACTACAATGCAAAAAAGATATTTAGCTGTTTCAATTTGAATATATACTAAAGTATATAGACTGTATATTACTATATAAAATATATTGTAGGACGTATATATTGGCCTTGACTTGTATAAAAATACGTATCCTGTTGGCACACTGAATGATTTTAAAACCTTAAGTCGACACATACTTAGGAAAATGTTGTCGACCCCTGCTGCAGGGAACTATCGACTACGTATGTTCAAGACTAAGCAACCCGTGGATTAAGCCGTGGTATGGTTTTCAGGAAAAACCGTCTGCCGCGAGTTACCCTTGATCTTGCATTTGATGAATTAATAGTATTAAAAAAAACCTTTCCAACGGTGATGGGCTCCATAGCCAGATATTATTATTATAGAGGTCACCTCTCTGACAAATCAAGCAGGGAGAGATTTCAACCCTGGTCTTAAAAAATAGCTTACTATGTAAACATGTTAACATGTTTACTATGTAAACACGTTCACTAGTGAAGTGGTTAACTGTTTGTGCTGAATTCTAATACGATATTGACGAATTAGATTTAACTGGACAATGAGATATTGGTCAATTAGACCGGCTAGTTTCCACTGTGTTCATCTCAACCTGGGAGCCGCTCTACTATTATAAAACGTTGGGACCTCTTTTGTGGTGTTAGAACAATCTACCGAGAATTCAAGAAAAAGAAGAAAGTAAAAAAAAAAATCATGATGTATAGTCTTTTTTGTCTGTGAATAAGAACAACAGTTGAAGGGTTTTAACGAACCCGACTTATCTTCTCTCAAAAGGCATCAGTTGGTGACTTGCCCACTAGACTCTCGAAAGACACTAGCAGACTATCGAAATAAAATCAGCTCGAACCAACAAGTATCATAGCACGAAATATCCTTTCATCTTTAATAAATTTCTGTCGGAATATAATTCATTCTTTCGCCATTTTGACATACAAGAATTCAACCACAAATTATTAGGTTGGTGCAAAAATAATGACGTAATAATGTTGTTCTTTGACGTTAAAAAATACGTCAAAAAACGACATTATTACGTCATTATTTTTGCACCAACCTAATATAATGAAGCTACCGTGATGATCCAAGCAAAAGTCGACTCTTCCTAAGGGTAATATAAGTTATGATATTGTTGCTAACTTCATAATTAGAGCATATTTTCAATTAGTAAATTATTTTTCATTTAACTAAGTCACGGAGAGTAACTATGGCGGCACAGTAATTACCTGTTGAATAGTAAAAAAAAATGAAATAAGAATCTATTTTACGGTAATTTTTCTTGGTTATTTTCCGCAATCAGTCATTTGATCTGTTTACCATTCAAACAGCGAATAATGTTCAAAGTTAAAATGAAAGCCTGACAGGATTCTGAAAAAGAGGAGCCGGCGCAGACATTGCGGACATGGTGAACCTAAAGACAATAAAAGATTAAAAAGAAGATCCAATTATATGGATTAAGTTGATTTTCTTTTTTCTATTTAAATTTTCTTTGCCATTGTAAAGGGTTTCGATTATCAGGCGGGATTGAAAATGAGAGTGATACTGATGAGATGCACGCATGCGCACACACACTTCCATGCAAGACCGATCAAAAACAATCACGATGCAGCATTCGTTTCCGTTCGTGCGAAGACCGTGAAGTCGAGTCAGGAAAACCTCCTGACACTCGAGCAGGTTAAAAATAAAATAAAAAAAAATAAAAAACGCTGTAAAAACAACGGATAAATTGTCGCCATTTTATATTTTTAATTTCACGCGTGAGCGTTGTTTTTGATTTTGTCGACTGCACAGTATTGTAGGGTCAGTTGGGCACCATCTGTGAGAAGAAAGAGCACAATGACTCAATTCACTCCTCCAGAAATTTGGAAAAAGCATGCTTTACTGCTTGGCATTCGCGCCGGAAACTCCAATGCGAACATTTCAGAGTGCTTGAGTGTCAAACTGTGGACAGTGCAGAGGATTCGGAAAGAGTTGGATGATCCTAATGGTGATTTCGAAGGTACGGCAACTTGGAAAACTTACTCTGATCGTTGTGATAAGAAAATAACTCCCGATTTTGTTGGTGAGGTCCTTGGAGGCCTACATCAAATGCCTTGAGGAGGTAGTACTCTGGGTGGCTCCTGGGAGACCCTATATCCTGCAACAGGACTTTGCACCATACTACACAAGCGGAACCCAGTCATGGCTGTCAGACAATTTCTGCGACCACATCACGCCTTACATCTTACGCAAGTTAACTCCCCAGACTGCAATCCCCTTAATTGATATGTGGGATACAGTTGAGCGAGAGATCTTGTAACACCAAAGATCAACTGAAGGCAAGGATTATGGTAGCATTCATCAACTTAAATAAAGAGACCATCCAGAAGAGTTGCAGGAGATTTCGAAGAAGCCTGGAAGTCATGGTTGAAGCCGATGGCAATTTTATTGAATAAATTCACTCTTTAGTATTTCAAGATATTTTTGTGCAATTTTAGTAAATATATCTGTTAAAATAAGATTTCAGTGTTATTTTCATTTTTGCGTAACTTAGACGACAATTTATCCATCGCACACTCTGTGTCTGCATATATATATATATATATATATATATATATATATATATATATATATATATATATATATATATATAATGTCATGATTTAACCTAAAAACGACAATTTTGGAGGGTTTCTCACGATAGTAGCAGGTCATTCCACATCGGTTGCAGGTTTATCCATGTGAAGTCTACCCTTGCTGTACGGTGTGCGCGTTAGGAACCTTACAATTGAAATTAGAGTTACGCGTATTGTGGGCTCAGCAGGCATTTGTTAGCCGAGCTAAAGACGCGTGTCACAATCGGCAGTAAATGTCTGTCTTGAAGCCCGGGAAGAAAGCAAACGGCATAATTTTCTATGCAGCATTTTGGAATATTACCGAAAATCTTCATTCTTTCTTCTTATCATCATTAAGCTAAACTCAACAGAAATTTAAATTATAAATTATAGTTCATAAATGTTTGAAATATAATCCATATATGACATTTCATTTATATTTATGACTCGTCAAGGTTTACAATGAAAGTAACAGTTTACCGTATTTTACTACTTATAAGACGCAATTAAAAACACTCTGCGTTCTATACATTGAAGGTCGTTGAGGGGAGATAAGTGAGCGTCAGCTCCCCAATTACTCCTGATTTTGAGCCCTTGATTCTTAACGTTATTTCCGTATCCAAATTTATATGTATCTAATTTAAAATTAGTGCTTTATCCTGATTTGTGATGAATTCATCACGGTTAGTGAGTATTTCAGGCTGCAATAAGGTTCCGTGTCAGTAGTTTGGTTGATTTTATTTAGCGGGATATCAACCACCATGGGTTATTTAATGCCGAAATATAAATAATTTCAACACCATTTTATGGCTTCAACTAAATATATTTTGAACGCAACTGTATGCTTTCAACTACAGATAAAATATATTGTTGGTCATATATATATAGCTGGTATTTTTACTATTAAAATGTATTTTTATACTTTCATAGTGTTTTTTTTGGGGGGAGGAGAGGAGGCTCAGTATTTCTCCATAGTTTGGACTCTAATAGGTGCTACCACCCTGGGTCAGCGTGGACCTGGGAACAACAGCAATTAAGAAGTGGTTCCATGCTTCTCAAAACCTCAAATCTCCCGATCAGAGACCTTGCTGTCGGATGTACGTGTCAGTGGTATTATGTATTCTAACTTCTAATTCTAAATAGTTACCATAAATTTGTTCCTTCCGTTCGTTCTGCGATGAACTTGTCAAAATTTTATCCTGAAATATGCTATCCAGGGCGTAAAATTGGGGATAGTGGGGAGGAGTGCTAAGCGCGAGGAAGTTTCTTTTCACGATTTCTTCCTTCAATTTTTTTTTAATGGGCGTCTAATACATCGTCTTATAAGCCTCGAAATAGATTATTTGCTACTGCCTGGAACGGTAATGAGAGTTACTGAAGTTCTTTATCTTTCAGTCACTCCAGCATTAACAATCAAAGTATGATAATGAGAAGACATTTGAAGGTATCTGGCGACGTGACATATTTGTGAATGTGCGGTGGTGTAATGGACAGTTACTTGGGGAGCCGAGTTCGAATTTCAGTCACGTTTAGATACATTCACTTCAGCGCAAATATACATGAGAAAGGGTTGACTCCATCTCGTCTCCCTCTGTTATGGGTAGATAACAGAACAGGTCGGGAGCTTGATTCGCAACCAATCTAGGAGTGAAATTCTGAATTCAAAACCAGGTCAGTCTTGGAGAGAATTGCGCTCCATCAGGCTATCTTGCTGAAGCCGCACCACTGCTTCTACTAATGTCCCTACGACCCTACGGGACTCGCGATCTTGACAAGGAAAGGTCTATACATGCTTATTTAGACAGCTTCAATTGAAATTTGAAATCGGTTCGCCGATTCTGCTTTCTTTGCTTTGATAGCTGCTACGCTTATTGAGCTCGATAATTACAAGTTAAATAAACGTTTTGTGAAAAAAAAAAAAAAAAAAATTTGGATGAATTTATTTTCGACTTGCATTGAAAAAACCGCGGGAATTTGGGAAGCGGGTTGAGGGAAAGCACAACTCAAGTCCTTACCGAAGTCGAAGGATCACGGACCAGTTTTTTACCCCCTGAGGAATATTCTCCATACGTATCAAAATCGACGGAACTCTTTCTTGCGGCTGATAAGGTACTTCGTCTCCGGCCGAAATATTTTCTCTTGATGGCATTTCGAACCTGTTCGAAAATAAAAGTAAAAGAAAAAGAACATATTCATGATGATAATTTATGAAACTGTCAGTTGGTTAATACGACGTTCATTGGGAATAAATAACCATTTCAACTACATTCAAGTACAAATCAGATCCGTCATCAAGGCAAGAGACACATAAATCTAAATTCATTTCCCCAACATGAAGATAAAGTTAGCTAATTTTAATGGGCAAATTCTTACTCATGACTCCTGAAATTAAAGGCTAGCACTTGACTCAAACCAATCTAGCGGTGGTCCTGGTATGGATATCTAATGCTATTTATATGTTTCATAAAGTTTCCTCTTGTCATTTCTTTTTCTTCATATATATATATATATATATATATATATATATATATATATATATATATATATAAGTGAACATTGAAGTCAACACTCAGTGGCGACAAGCTGTTTCATGCTAGACGCAATCGTCAGGCCCGCCGCCTCTGATTGTTAACTTCAATGTTCACTTTTATATTTACATACGCCCTATTTCTGATATTGAGCACTTTATCCCATAAATATAGTAGCACACCTTAAAACTATATTTCTTCATACATACATACATACATATATATATATATATATATATAGTGGGGTAAACAAATATTCTTACGCATAAAAATGTTTAATTTATTTTAATTCTAAGTAAACATAATTTTATATAGTTAATTGTGCACAGATGCATAATAACTAAATATGCATAGAAAACAGAAAAAAAAAATGTATTTAATAGAAATAGGCTGTATATATATATATATATATAATAGATTTATCTGACCATGGCGAAACTCGAAGTCGGAAGGTGACATCTTTTGAAATGTTCTTGCAATAATGACCACTTTGTTTACAAAACTATGTTCGTATTTAAACGCGTTAAACTCTGGGAATTTACTGGATAACGTGTTTTGTTAGGCGTTGACTGTCTTTTTTTACGGCAGCACACGCGTGAACGCACATCCGCACAGAATACGGAAACCAAACTTACACCAATAATAAAAAAAAAAATCGAAAAATATAAGAAGTAAATTGCTGATACCCCATGAAGAGTTGACGGATAGGTCCGCATACGAAACTCTGGAGTCGGGATGCTGAAGTTAACAACAATCAGCTAAGTGATAAACTTTTACTTACCATATATACTCGCGTATCATGCGACCTTTGAAGACGTAATTTTGAAGCCAATTCGTCTACAGTAAATGGATATATAACTTGGTCAACGGTGTAGCCAGTGCCAGCAGTGCATACGCTAATAATATATCTTGAGTATGAGGCGATCCCCTTAAAATTGACTTCAAAATTAGGTCTTCAAAAGTAGCATGATAAGCGAGTATATACGTTATATTAATTCACTCTCGCTATATATATATATATATATATATATATATATATAAGCAAATATATGGATATAGAACCGACAGTATGAATAAAAATATATACAGAAAAAACAAACAAAAATCTTTATATACAATTAACTGTTTTAATAATGAATATTTCAACGTCGGTTTTTTCGGAGTCTATCTTATAAAAACTTTCAGTCAGGACATATTGTTCTTAAATGTACATCGTCTTTTGTCATGTTATATTGATAATGTTATAATTTATGAATATGTCCTGAAGATGGTTTACAAAGACCGAAACGTCCGACGTTGACCATATTTATTAAAACAGCATAATTGTATATAAAGATTTTTGTTTGTTTTTTCCCTATATATTTTTCTTTATATATATATATATATATATAATCTACAGTGGCAGACCAATATATACGCAGCCTGACAGTCAGTTTTAAAGTGAATTTGGGTCCGAAGCTTTCGCGATATAATTTTCCATCTGTGCGTTTAATAATCACCACTAAATTAATTTCATTGACAGGGAAAGATATTATATTGAAAAATAAATCGTTCTTTTGTGAAATGAATGTTTTCTTCGTCATTGGACTGTGGACTTAATGATGAGCCTACGTATCTATGTAAAGTTATTTTAGAAAACAATACGGCAGAAAAATTGAACTACTTACATCAATATTCATCATGCAGTGGAACACGAAGAAAAACAGCCCCTGTAAGTAAATAAGAAAAAAAGAATCAATAATAATAATACTACTAATAATAATAATGGAAAACCTCTTTACAAAAGGTTCCCTTCGTCTGAGATCATACGACTTTATGGGGAACACCTAAAATGCAAATCTCAAGTTAAAATAATAATAATAATAATAATAATAATAATGAGTTTTCAAATGGATGAAAAAATGCAAGTAAAGCACAATACACTGACTGAAGCTTCAAAATACTTAAAAAAGAAAGCAAAAGCAAATGCAACCGACCAAATACAGAAATGATGACAAGATAAATCGCTTCACTCCGCCCGTACCAAACAAGCTGATGTAGACAAACCCCGTACACATCAGTGGCTACGTAGTGCAGGGTTAAAAGTTGAAACCGAAGGTTTTTATTCTTACTGCACAGAACTAATGATTGTTAACTAGAAATTACAAAGCAGACATACTAAAATACTGTGTCAGCCCAAAATGCACAGTCTGTGATAAATATCCAGAAACAATTGACCATCTTGTATCAGGTTGCACGGTATTGGTACTCACTGAATATAATACATGGCATGACAGAGTAGGTTATTATCTGCATTGGAAAATCAGCAATTTATTCGGAAAGGAGACTGCAAAAAATTGATATGAAGACCACCCAGACCCGGTTACGGAGATAGGTCCTGTATCAGTTTTATGGGACTTCACAATATACAAAGATAGAACAATCAAAACTAATCGCCCAGACATCGTTATTAGAGACCGCAAACAAAAACTGGCTTTTTATTGATATGGTAGTCCCAGCAGACTGCAATGTATCTTTGAAGATACAGGAACCTTGAAATCGAAATCACAAAAATGTGGCAGATGAGAAAATCATGAGAACATCAACAATTCCTGTTGTAGTTGGAACCCTAGGATTGATTGGAATTAATTCCAATAGATTCATTTAAGACATCCCTGGTAGCCCGTACCTTTAAAAAAAATGTTCACACTAGTACAGCCCACACCTTACGAAAGGTTTTATCTATGTAAAATATGTGGCGTTTTTTTTTTTTTTTTTTTTTTTGTTAAATTGCTCAGTGGAAAATGTCATGATGTCATTTCTGACTCTCTAGTCGGGATCTGTAAAGATATGAGCACCGTATTTTCCGGCTAACAAGACGCACTATTTGTTTCTAACAATACTTTGAAAAATACGTGTGCGTCTTCCAAGACGAATGTAAGTCAACGCCCAGGATCAAGTAAGCTTGGCCGGTCACCTAATTGTCTTGACCGAGAGGGACGTGGATTTGTATATTGAGTCATTACACTATAATGTTAGCTATCTTTCTAATTCAGCCTTTTATATGATGCAACCTCAGTATTTATCTGTTACAAGTATTTCGAAAACTATAAACCTTCCTGGAGCCGAGCCACAAGCTTAAACATGCCCTATTTACTAGCAACAGCAGGAGCCTTTCTGCTCATGACTACTATCTCGTTGCCATAAAAACAAAATCGGACGAGTGATTAATGTAAACAATATGTGACGCCAGTATGTGACGCACGCATGGTGAATGTTGTTGTATGAGAATGACTTTTTTTTCTTAGAAATTTCTTTCCAATATTAGAGTGTGTCTTCCAAGCCGCAGCATCTTGTAAGCCGGGAAATACGATATAAATCAAAGGAAATGAAATACTACTACTACTACTAATAATAATAATAATAATACACCGTGATCCTGATCGAAGTTGCCAGAATGGTGACGTTCAGACCGCTATTATCCCAGTTATCATTGGTTGAGTGATTCATTTATTTTCTACGCGTTATCGACCGGTTATTTAAAGCCAGAAGAATTTTTTGGGCGATGATAATTGTTTAGTGATACAAGTCTTATTAATTAATCCATAACTGGTTGGAGAAGAAGTGCTTTCATACCTTTCCCAAGGGTGTTTGCGGTTAAGTGAATATAACGAACCCAACTGGAATTGGAAATCTGCGTTTCAATTAACAATTCCAAGCCAGTATCCATTAAACCACCCGTATTTCCGAGCCTGTTATAATCGGGGTGTCATAAAATCTTACTTTAAGAATATCAGAATAAAACCTAGTCTGCCATCGCTTCAGAAGACTGTGTATCTTGGCACTATGAATATTCTACGAAAGCCGCCGTACAACTTGATGGAAAACATTCATTTTAAGGGACTTTCGGTTCAAAACCCTAAAACCGTGCTTAAGAAGAAAATAACAATGAAACTTATATTTAATAATTTAATAAGGAATTAGCTATTCCCATACAAGGAAACAGTCGACATTCATTGAGCAGCCAGTACTAATTTCGTTTAAACTTTATGAAATTATATTTTTTTTCTTAAAACAGCTTTTCAGGAAAACGGGTTTCTCAATTCCATTAATTGTTATCATTCTTTCGAGTATTCATGGGGGTTTCCTTCCTAACCTTTTGTTCGAAGTAGTGTGGAATAGCAACATCTTGATTATGTCATTATTTTCTCTTTAAGTTACACTTTCTACCCAATGTATTTTGGTAATTTTACTGAATGTCTTCAATGATGCGGTTTCTGTTATTTGGTAAAGTTCGTTGTTTGTAGCGCGAGTCCATGAGATACGATGAAAGATGATTTTCGCTAAGACCGACATGTTTTATTCGCTCGAAGCCATTTCTAATCATTGATTTTTGAAAATAGTTTAATACAGCGAGCAATGTCGGAACGACTTGAGCGCTATGCATGGCATCCAGATAAGTGTCTAGACCTAAGGAAACTATTTAAGAACTTGACTAAAAAGATAGAATAAAAAAAAAAGAAAGAAAAGGAAACTGATTCGGTTGTCATTGCAGACCAGAACAAATTAATCAGATTCAATTATATGAGAACAAAAATAGCTGAACAACAGAAAAATACCGGCTTGTTCGAGAAAGAAAAATAAAGCAGTAAATAACATTATGGATGAATGTTTTAAGCTGGTTAAAAAAATCTAAAAGCTGGCGTCAAATAGTCGAGACAGTGTTAATATAGGATATAATAATAAAACTCAAACCCCTACCATTCAATTGTAGCAAAGAGGTTAACATTTTTAGTTTTGTCGCAGTTGTTCCAAACTACCTCTTTGTTTCAATTGAACGATACACCGAGGTATCTGAAGTGTTTAGTATTTATTCTGAATTTGATGCTAGATTCAGGGTATGTGCCAAGAGGTGCTTTCATTCCAATTCCAGATAATAATTTCTGTTTTGGAACGTCTCATCTTGAATAATGCGTATTGGAACACTTTGCAGAGAATAACTTTTTTTTTTTCAATATCTATGACTCGGGTCCCCACGTTAAAAACCAACCATGTGGCACAACGTGACTCAGTGTGTGTGTGCGGGGGGCGGGGGTTAAGGTGAATCTCGGATCCCACCAGGAAGATGATACTCTGCTCATATCAAAACCGGTCACCATATTGCGCACATTTGTCTGTGATGCAAGTACCTGGTATAATTTTACTCGACTAGAATTCATGATGGACATATCGGGCTTCATACACCAGCGTCACTTGGTTGACGTGTTTCTCTCTCATTCAGTAATAATACTAATAATGATAAATGCAGCGAAAGCTGGTGCGTTCCGCATGTCTTAAAATTGCGAATTAAGACACGTCAGCGGTATTTTTTTTTTTTCAGTCATTGGCGCATGTGGGGGTGTTAGCAAAAAGGGAAAAGGAATTTAGAGAACGAAAAAGAAAAGATTATTCGTTAGAAAAACCGGCAAATAATTTGACTTTCTTTCTCTTTCATCTTTTATTTGTTTTGATCTAATGAGCTAAGTGAACCCGAAAGCACAAAAGACGGAACAGAAAAAAGAGGGTTTGGGACTGGCCTTTTTGCAGCACACACACGCACACACACACACACACACACACATATGTGTGTAATAAAAAATAATAAAAATGACGCTGGAAAATACCGACGGAATACCAAGACATATGAAATGGGCCCTAAACAGTCAGTGGGATGGAGCAAAACGGATGAGTTTGGGCGAAGAGAAAGAAAAGAAGAAAATGGGTGACCTATATATATATATATATATATATATATAGATAGATAGAGAGAGAGAGAGAGAGAGAGAGAGAGAGAGAGATATTATTAAAGAGAGGGGTTACGTGTATATATATATATATATATATATACAGAGAGAGAGAGAAAAATAGGAGAGAGAGAGGGGTTAGAGGGAGAGAATCACATGTGAGCGGAAACTGTAAAAGTGAAATTTGTATGAAAACAAACATTTTGTTAGTGGGATTATTAACAAGGACGTAAAATCATGTTCATCAGGCGACCCCATATATATATATATATATATATATATATATATATATTGCGATTATTGATACGTAGAACTTCCTAGTAATATTATTATTGTGGAGGACCTAAAACATCCGCCCACCATATATATATATATATATATATATATATATATATATATATATATATATATATGTGTGTGTTGTGTGTGTGTGTGTGTATATATATATATATATATGAATGCACGTGCGTGTGTATGCGTGTGTGAAAACAAAGAAATGTGGTAGATTGATAAGTCATCTGGAAACATCAATGGTTCTCCCACTGATTGCCAGTATGAGAGGCTTGTTTGAGGTTCCAGCTCTAGATAAAGCAACACAGCTGTTACAAATCAGGTTGAGACCAGCTATCTTGAGAGATAGCTCTTGTGCCTTGATTCGCATGGCAAAATTTAAACCCCACTGAAGATTAGGCGATTATAGCATGTATTCAACGGAAAACTCTATTGTAATTATGGTGATCCAGGAAATGGACTTTTTTTTTCTTGCCTGTCCCAAATCGAATAGTTACATCAAGAGTACGTGGAAGAAGCTTCTTGATAACTAAGCGAATTCCATTGCACAGCTATGTAAAGTTTGTGTTTAGCTTGCTGTGCATATTAACATGTTGTTGAAGCAACAGGCGGCTCAAGAGAGCAGAGGAACTCAATTGAGTTCTGAACAGACTCGCAAGTGTCAAGGACTGTTTCAGCAGATTTTTTATTATTATTGAGGAAACTGTAGCAAGAATATTGGTTTTATTTCTTCGATTGCATCGATTTTTGAAACAAAAATGACTTGCTCAACGATCCACTGGTAATGTTTGTAGTTTTGGATCAGTTTTTCTGCATTTAAGCAGCTGCTAATAAATCAAGTTTAATCCTGACAATATTTGATCTTCAGTGTCACACGACGTTTTACAAACAAAGCAATAAACGAATTAAGTTTTCACAATCTAATCATAATTAAATGCCATTTTATTCCAAAACTGACCGCTAGTGACCTCCAATAACACCGAAGGCCACCATCAACTTTCACCTTTCAAGAAAGAAAGTAAGAAAGACAGAAAAAGAAAAATAGCAAAGAAAGACGTAAAGAAAGAAAGGAAAAAGAAAAAAAGGAAGAAATAAATAAATAAATAAATAAATAAATAAAGAAAGAAAGAAAGAAAGAAAGAAAGAAAGAAAAGAGGAGGAAAGGAAAAAGGAACGAATCAATGAATAGATAAATAAAAATTGCTGGATTAAATATACAGCAAAAAATAAAGGAAGAAAGCAAGCAAGAAAGAAAAAAGAAAAAAAAGAAAAGAGAAATGAAAGAAGGAACGAATAAATGAATAAATAAATAAAAAATTGGTGGATTATATTAAAAAAAGGAAATAGAGCAAAAAATAAATAAAGAAATAAAGAAATAAAAAGAAAGAAAGAAAGAAGGAAAGAAAGAAGGAACAAATGAATTGATAAATAGAAATTGGTGGATCTACAATACAGCAAAAAATAAATAAAAGCCAGAAAGAAGAAAAGAAAGAAAGAAAGGAGGAAAAAAAGAAAGAAAGAAAGGAGGAAAAAAATAAATAAAAGCCTGAAAGAAAAAAGAAAGAAAGAAAGAAAGGAGGAAAAAAAGAAAGAAAAAAGGAGGAAAAAAGAAAGAAAGAATGCATGAATAAATAAAAAAAAAGTGAATCAACAATAAAACAAAAAAGTAAATAAATAAATAAAGAGGCAGGAATAAAGAAGATAAATATTCCCTATGAGAAAAAGTCTTTTTTGTCATTGAAGAAAAGGGAGAAAATCAAGATGGGTTCCGTTAAAAAAGAAAGAAAGAGGGGAAGATAGACACTATAAAGAAGCAAATGCTGGTAAAGAGAGAAAAGAAAGAAAAAGGGTTTAAGGGAAAGAAGGAGTTTGACAAAATAATGGCGGATATTAAAAATAATAATAATAAAAAATCATATGTAAAAAAGACAGGGTGGATGAAAAAGAAAGAGAGCATAAAACGGTTGTTGCAGATGAAGAAAGACGTAGGTGTCGATATAAATAGTTGGAGATAAAGGCAAAAAAAATGAAAGAAAAAATAAAGAGTGTGCAACAAGAAAGAAGAAAAATAAATAATAGAAAATGTTTGCATATACAAATAAATACAGAAAAGAGAAAATATGGTTTTCTGAATATATATATATATATATATATATATATATATATATATATATATATATATATATGTATATAAATAAAAAAGAAAGAACAGTAAGATATAAAATCCGGTGTTCTTATAGATATTTTATTTTTACAAAATAGTGCTCAATGTAAATTTACAGAGCATTAATATTATAAATTAATTGATTTAAAATATGGTTATTTTCGCTACACAGTTCCAACCATGTTTCAAAAATAGAAGCTAAAAACCCCTAATTTTATTTTTGCAAATAAATTAAAAGCATTAGTTCCATTTCATCTTCAAGCGAATTTTGGAGTAACTTTTAAAAATTACCGGGTTTTAAATACACAGCTAAAATCACGTTTCCATGGTTACAGAATATTCTACTCAAATTGAACACGGGGTGTCTAGATTTTCCTTATGACAGTATCATTGTATCAGTTATTAGCTACATTTTGGTAAGGGGTGAGGATGTATTTTACACTGAAACCTGACGTCAGTTGAATGGATGTCGTCTGAATTAAAAAAAAAAAAAAAAAAAAATTGTTAACGGTAAAAAATTTTCAACGTCATCTTTTAAAATTAAAGATTTTTTCCAATACTTTTTATTTAACTACGATTTGAAATATTTTCCTTTTAATTTTTATTTTACTATATTCTTTTAAGAACAGTTAAATGTATTAGAATCCATTATATTATGTAGGATTATTTTAACATTAAGTTTAAGTATGTATATGAGGTTACATTTTTTTTTTTTTTTTTTTTTTTTGTATATGACTATGACAGCAGAAATGGTTACTTAATTTCACTGATTCAGTAAACTTTTCTTTTTATATATAAACCTATTATTATAATATTTCACATGTAAGTACTGAGGACATGGGTCATTCAAAAAGCTTACATGTTATGGTATTTCATATTAATTTTATTTTACTATAGGTGTTATTTTTGTATTCTTTTTTAATGCGTGTAGTATTATTTAAAAAGAGATTTAGGTTAGAACTCATTCAATTTAACTACAATTTTAATTTCAAATTCAAAATTACAACTTTAAAATTTTAAAATATTTTCATTGTTTAGTTTTAATAGACTATATTACTTTTATAACAGAAGGAAAATTACTCATATTAAGTAAGATTATTTTTCCATATCAAAGTATATGTAAATTTTTTTTTTTTTTTTTTTTTTTAAATTTAAATATTATTTAAGTAATATTAATGGCACTTACTAAAAAAACTAGCTAAGTCATTTCTCAGATTTAGTAAACTTTATTTATTTATTAATTAATTAATTTATTTATTTCAAATATATGTAACCTAATTAATAAAGTTTCATATGTATGTATAAATAACATGTTAGAATTCATTTTATTTTACTACAATTTTAATTTCAATTTTAAAATTATAACTTTAAAATTTTAAAATATTTTCATTGTTAGTTTTAATTTAGACTATATTACTTTTATAACAGAAGGATAATTACTCATAGTAAGTAAAAAATTTTTTCCATATCAAAGTATATGTAAATTACAATTTTAAACTTTTAATTTAGATATTATTTAAGTAATATTAATGGCCCAGACTACAAAACTATCTAAGTCATTTCTCAGAATTAGTAAACTTTATGTATTAATTCAAGTTTAAGTATGTATATGAGGTTACATTTTTTTTTTTTTTTTTTTTTTTTTTTTTTAATATATATAAACCTAGTGATATAATGTTTCTCATGTAAGTACAAAAGGACATGGGTCATTCAAAAGCTTACATCTTATGGCATTTCATATTAATTTTATTTTACTATATTAGCTTTTTGGGGATTCTTTTTAGTGCGTGTAGTATTATTTAAAAGAAATTTAGGTTAGAATTCATTCAATTTAACTTTAATTTTAGTTTCAATTTTAAAATTACAAACTTTAAACTTTTGAAATATTTTCATTGTTAGTTATATTAGACTATATTACTTTATAACAGAAGGAATATTACTCATAGTAAGTAAAATTATTTTTCAATATCCAAGTATATATAAATTACAATTTTAAACCTTTATATTTTTAAATATTATTTTAGTAATATTAATGGAACTTACTACAAAATTAGCCAAGTCATTTTCTCGGATTTAGTAAACTTTATTTATTACTTAATTTATTTATTTATTTTAAATATATGTAACCTAAGTAGTAAAGTTTCATATGTATGTACCAAGAACAGGTTAGAATTCATTTTATTTAACTACAATTTTAATTACAATTTTAAAATTACCACATTAAAATTTTAAAATATTTTCATTGTTAGTTTTAATTGACTATATTACTTTTATAACAGAAGGATAATTACTCATAGTAAGTATAATTATTTTCCATAACAAAGTATATGTAAATTACAATTTTTAAACTATTATATTTAAATATTTAAGTAATATAAATGGCACAGACTACAAAACTATCTAAGTCATTTCTCAGATTTAGTAAACTTTATGTATTAATTAATTAAATTATTTATTTTAAATATATGTAACCTGAGTAATAAAGTTTCATATGTATGTACAAAGAACAATGGGTCATACATTACCTTACATCATCTAGCTTAAGTTATAATTTCATTTTTCAGGAGGTGTTTTATTGGATTCATTCAAGTGTTTGTAGTACATTTATTATAGAGGTGTTTCAGTTAGGATACATTTTATTTAACTACAATTTTTAAACGGTGTTTATGTTTTAATACGTTTTAACCACAATTTTAAAATTTTAAATAACAGTTTAAAACATTTTTCCTGCCATTCCAATAGACTTTTTTTTTTTTTTTTTTTTATATATTATTTAAGGAAAATTTTTGACAATGACGGCATATAATAGCTATTTCATTTCTCTGATTCAAAATTTTTATTTTTTATAAACTTAGTAATATATAGTTTCTCTTGTATACATAGAGGACACGGGTCGTTTAATGATCTACAAATTCTAGCTCTTCTTATTAACTTCCATTTTACTGTAGGTGTTTTATTTGATTCTTTTAGATGCCAGAAATATTTTGAGAGAGATGTTTGATTTTTTATATTTATTTATTCTAAATGAAGTTTGATGTTGGTTGAATCTTTTTTGAATTCATGGCTAGTGCAACCTATATATATTTTATGTTATCAGGATTTTCAATCGAAGAGATATTGCATTGGTATACTAATGATTCAGTGCAACATTTCTTTTGTAGTGGGCAATTTTGAGGGTTTCGACAATTACATAGTTTTTGTTTATTTACATCAGTTTTTATCTTAATTTTTCTATTGTCTAAATTTTTTTTGGTTTTGGTATAATATTTATTTAAGATATTAGCATTATGGTTCTAATGATTTTTTCTAAGTTCTTTGTACAGCTATAACTTAATTTTAGTGTGTTTTTATTGAAAATAGTACTTAGTTTATTTTCACAAGGGAAATGCTTGACTATTAATGTGAGAATTTATGTCCTAATCTGTTCTTTACCATTTGGTTATATGGGGAGTATACCAAATAATTTTTTCTACATCTGTTTTTCTATGCTTTCCATTTTCATTTTTATATACGCTAGTTTTGGGTTTTGTAGCCACTATCTTTTTAGGGCCTTATTATAGCCATTGATATGCTCATCAAAAATCTTGTTATTAGCTGAATTTGTACTAATTCGTTTACTTATAGATAACGGTATATGTTTAATTATAGATGGGGGTGATTTGATTTAGGGATGTATATATAAAGGATTGGTGTTGTGTTTTTATAAGGGTGTATGTATTTTTTTATTTAGATCTAAAGTTATATCTAGGAAGTCTACTTTTTTTAATTTAGTACTAACTGTAATTTTTAAGCCCATGCTTTTAAATTCTTTATATAATAACTTTCTAATTCTATCTATTTTGAAGTTCGTTGAGTTTCTAATGACCATTAGCCCATCGTCCCTGTACAAATCGTAGTTAAATAAAAAGTATTGGAAAAAAATCTTTAATTTTAAAAGATGACGTTGAAAATTTTTTACCGTTAACAATTTTTTTTTTTTTTTTTTTTTTTTTTAAATTCAGACGACATCCATTCAACTGACGTCAGGTTTCAGTGTAAAATACATCCTCACCCTACAAACAAAATGTAGCTAATATTTGATACAATGATACTGTTATAAGGAAAATCTAGACACCCCGTATTCAATTTGAGTAGAATATTCTGTAACCATGGAAACGTGATTTTAGCAGTGTATTTAAAACCCGGTAATTTTTAAAAGTTACTCCAAAATTCGCTTGAAGATGAAATGGAACTAATGCTTTTAATTTATTTGCAAAAATAAAATTAGGGTTTTATCTTCTATTTTTGAAACATGGTTGGAACTGTGTAGCGAAAATAACCATATTTTAAATCAATTAAATATAATTATATATATATATATATATATATATATATATATATATATATATATATAAAGAGGGAGGCAGGGAGGGGGAGAAGAGAGAGAATAAATAAAAAATTAAAAATGGTGATGGATGGAGAGGGAAAATTTAGGAGTGATAAGCAAAGGCGTATTGAGAAGGTTTTAAGCCATTGAATATCATCTTTGCCTAACCGCAAAGACGGGGAGTCAGTGAAAGAATAAAACAAATTGGGAGAAGAGTTAGGAAGGGTTTGTCAACGGGACCACACATGATCAGAAACCGATAAGAATTAATAGAGTTATCTGAAATTAATCTCGAAAATCATGTTTGCAAGTGATCAATATTCGATTAACAAAGAAAACTCGTTACTGAGAAGACGCTGTCGTATTGTCTGCCTCTTTACAGAACGAACTTTCTACACTTTTCATTGAACGTAAACTCGTAACTCAGTCTTTATTTTAACCATTCCACATGAGTTTATTTATATTTCTTATTTATTTCTCCATTTTCTTCTATATGCCGTGTTCCGTTGGTTTTTTACTATCTAATCTCCATTCTGCCAACCATTTACACAAACACGTTAGGTAGATTACACGCTGCTTTACTCTGTCCATCTTGCCTTCAATATGCTTGTGTGTATTAAATTATCCAAGCCTATTTTCATCATGATGCGTCCTTGAAATTTAAAGTGTC
Organism: Acanthosepion pharaonis; assembly: GCA_903632075.3. Lineage (NCBI taxonomy): Eukaryota > Metazoa > Mollusca > Cephalopoda > Sepiida > Sepiidae > Acanthosepion > Acanthosepion pharaonis. Next base: position 61,490 of record CAHIKZ030000113.1, read on the forward strand.
TCTTTATGATGTTAGGTATAAGTGTCCTTTGTATTTCCGTTTTCTTTAAAACTTCTTTGTTGCGTACATGTTTAGCTCACAATATTCTCAGTATCTTTCTGTAGAACAATATTTCTGCTGCCTCCTGTCTCTTCTTCATCTGAGATGAGATTGTCCAGCATTCACTGGACATGCATTGTAGGAGTATCGATATAACGTAACAGTTAAGTAATCTTTGTTTCTAACGAAAGTTCTCTTGTTTCTTAATACTTTGGTAGTTTTCGAAAGGCATCTTTCGCTATCAGAGTGCTTCTTCGGATTCTGGTGTTGCATTTTTCGTCCTCTGTTAAAAGATTTCCTTACTTGATTCAAATTATTTTTTCAGTCGTTATCAAAACTGGAGAGTTCAGTTAAAATTACAGACTAGCTTATTACGCACAAATACCACTGGGGAAGGCAATTCATCTCTTTTCCCCCAGCTATGGATAAAATAGTATGACTTGTATCTGAAAAAATATCATTGTTATCTCCAAAAAATTGTTAATGAAATATTGACTCACAAAAAGAGAGAAATATTCTTACAATTCAAAAAAAATATTTTAATCATATCACCCCATGCGAGACAGTGAAGCTACTTTTACTGAGTGTAAAAGAATGAGAAGAAGAAAAAAAGAAACATTATTAAGGAGCGAGAACAATAAAAGAGTAATCAAGAAGAGAGTAGATGACGACTGACACTGCATTTAAACTTTTGAAGATAAATGTGGACTGGAAAGCATAAAACCGGACCAGAATTTCACAAATGAGAAAAGCGAGAAAAGAAACTATTAGCATAGAACTTACGGTTGCATCTAGACATCTCAGCTGTTAATTCATGAGACCTTACCGCCAATCTAGTACTGCGCTTAAATTCATAAAGTCTAGGTACCATAGCGAAGACTTCATCCGTACAGTTAACATGAAAGGCACAGGGATGTAACAATAGGGTGATGGAAAAGTGCCTGAAGCCGAGACGCCAGGTTAGGATCAATAATATTGCGGATTCTTCTTTGAAATTTATCAAGAATCTCTAAATATACAACAGGAGCACTAGGCCATAAACCCCTGTGCAAATTAATTGAAACAAAACGAATAATTCGATTATTATTTACTTTTTTTTCGTATTTTTCCAATGGAACATGACCCAGTGAACATGTTAGTAATTCGTATGTCCATTCCACGGAGTCGTTCCTTGTAGATTGACAACAGATTCTCGATTGGATTTAAATCAAGAGAGTTTCCGGGCCAGTCTATAGTACTTTGATTTGCTCAGTGGTATGACTTGCAATGTGTTCGTGCAGTGTTACAATTTTCGTACGTTTCCTTGGAGTAATGTCCATCGAAGACAATGGTCGTAGGACAAATAATCGACAGTTGAGACAATAGTGTCTGGGCGTGATGAAAATCTTATGCAATCACGGATGACGTAATATTTTTCAAGGCCAAACAAAATTTTATCATTCACCCCGAAAATACATTCATATTACTACAAATGACCTAATCCGAGGAAAAAATAGAAATCGAGTACACACTGTCACTTCAGTGGGTCTAAAACTGATCGTATGGTGAAAGGAAACTACAGCGGTTGTTTCAATTAATTTGCACACGGGCGTGTGTGTGTGCGTATATATATATATATATTGCTTATAAACTTCAATCTTCCATGAATTTATAAGCAGTAAATGCGACCTTGCCTACCGAACGCTCCTTTGTGGCCGAGTCGGTTATGGCACGTCAGCGTAAATAAATATATATATATATATATATATATACGCACACACACACTGCCAGCCAAACGTATTTGGCCACCCCCCAAAATGTTTATTTCTCATCCTAAAAGTGTTATTTTTAATGAAACAAGTTAAGCGACGCAATGGTTTTATTTATTAAACTCAAACAAGTTTTCTTCGTCGGTGGTATTGTGTCGGATGGACGAATTTGCGACCGATATCCTCACGGGGAGTCTGCGACAATCCATTGGGGTCTTGACCCACGCAGATTTCCGTCCGGTGTTTAAGGGATTCTAGACTTTAAAATTTAAAATGTCTATTAAGTTAGCCAGCTTGAATGTGAGGGGCTTGAGAGAACGGAGTAAGGCTACCGGTCTTCTTCGTGATCTCTTGTCCATTGGCGTAGATGTAGCTGCGATCCAGAAGACATGCTCTCTTTGCGACGTTGATGCTCGAGTGCTGTGTTGCTTATTCAGTAGGATGAGTAATAACAATGTTTGAGGGTGACTAAATACTTTTCAGTCGTATTGTGCGTGTGTGTGTATATATATATATATATATATATATGTGTGTGTGTGTGTGTGTGTGCGTGTGTGTGTGTGTGTATGTGTGTGTGTGAATAATGTATATTTGGGCAGCAACCTTTCTTTTTAAACATATTTCGTTAAATATGACGGAAAAGGAACATTTTATTATTTTTTATATTTAGTTTTTCCAGCGTTCTTACATTTTTCCGTTTGGTGGGGTGAGCGAGTACAAATACTGCCCATATCGTCAATTGTCCCAAGAGCTTTCGCCCACTTTCTTAGCTATTTTAAAGTGGGGGTGATTTTGGCGTAGTTACTTTATTTTCATGTTTTGACCGTGTGAATATATTATTTGTGAGCTATAGTAGCAGCCATTTCAAGCCACCGTGTGTGTGTATATACGTCTACAATTTTCAAAATGTGTGTGTGTATGTGTGTGTGATTGGATGGTGTTTTTTTGCGTTTCCACAGTTTTCATTCGATTTCAATGAATTTTTTTTTTTTGTTTGATAGATAATTCTTCAGTACCTGTACTGAGTCTAAATTGGCTGGAAACAATTACAACCTTGAAAATGAAAAGTCGAGAAAAACTGATTTTTACACTTTGCGCAAAAATCAAAGGTAAAATTTAATGCCTGTAAAAAACCGAGTATAATCAATTTAGAGAGTTGAAATCTAACCCAAAAGATTATTAGAATTATAAAAAAATATATATCATAAATAAAAATTATCGTACATTATTATTATGACGGCCTATGGAAGAGGTTCCTTCTTTGTAAGATTGAGGACGTAAAATGTCCCTTTTCAATCCCGACCCCAATTCAAATTGTTAACTCCCTTATTTGGGGATGTCCCTCAGTTGCACCAAATTCTTGTTACTAATATTGATTTTCGGGTGGGCTAACTTTAAACTTAAACTGCTCCAAATGAAACGCAAAATTTCCCAGTAATGAAACACCCTGTCGAAGACAGGTTATGCTTCTAGTATATTTTGTCCCCATTTCACCTTTCTTAACAAAATTACTGCTCTTACAAACAATTGTACACAACAGATTCATAAAATCAAAAGAAAATGTTTGAATACCCAGATATAATAACAATATTCTCCACACGTGACATATACTGACGTTTTTTTCAGTTAACAATATGAAAATAGCGTTTCTCTACATTCCAGTTGCTAGGTACATTCTGTTTTTTTTTTTTTTTTATTAATTACTTTGTTCAATTAATTTCATTTTCGTATTTTGCTTTGATAAAGTCCACATTGCGTCAGCAATTACCAGTTTTCCTATTGTCATTTTTATTCATATATATATATATATATATATATATATATATATATTCGTTATTTATTCGTACGTTTGTACAAAATGTGGCAAAACCCCAAAAAGGGGGTTGGGGAAGGACGGTCTTCTGTCTTAATTCTAAACTTAGCTAGTCACAGACAAGGACCCAAACATACCAACAATATTCCTATCTCCAAAACAACACATTCACTCCTACCTTTCTTACTACGTCCACCATAATACCTCAAATTCTCTATGAAATCCTAACCAGTCCCCATATGTACATTTCAAAGCCTGTGGTGGGAGGGGAAGTAAAATAAAAACAACAGTTTAAAAAAAAAAACAAAAAAAAAACAATGATTATTTACAATGTGAATTAATACTATTTACATGAAACAAAACAAAATAGGATTAGAAATAAAATAATAATAATGAACTCTCCCGTCGGTTTCGACGTATGAGGATCTGACAGCTTATTGATTCATTTATGAAAGTTTATGCGCTAATCTTAAGTGGCATTTAAGACCAATATATATATATTTATATATATATATATATATATATATATATCTCTTTCAGTCCTGTTATTATGACTTCAGCTAATGTAATATCTTTCTATATTATGGCTATTTTTATGAATAAAACTTTTCTCTGTTATTGTATTGGTGCGTTTCCTATATTATTTACAACATCTGTTTATACAACAAAATTATTATAATTTTCATTTCAATTAATAATAATATCTTCATTTCAAGTTTTGATTTAATGTATATTGTAACGGAGATTGTCCTTTATGTTGTATTTTCAGCAGTACGAGAATATTTTACATGATTGTAACACAATACGCATTTTTGTATTCGGGCGTATAAACACCTCAGGAGACTATCCATTTTCAGAAATACAGGTGACTTACGCAGGGTTAAGTAAGAATGAAAGCGATGTTTTTGACATGGCCATTTTGAACCTACTTTTTCAATGTTTATGGTAAAAGAAACATTATTTTCTATTCTGCCATGATTGTTTTTCCTTTGTAGATGACTTAATATCTGTCAGTAAATTTTGTATCATTTTTGCCCTTTTAAAATGAGTTTAGATCATATATCCGACACTGTATGTTATATAAATTCAAAAAAAAAGTCTCTTCAGCAATATTAGTTCTCTATGTGGAAATGAAAGCAATAAGCATCCGGAAATACCAATGATTGTTTGGCCAGTCTCAATCGCGAATTTTCTCTTGTGAAAATCCTCACAAAAAAAAAACGAAAAATGCAAAAGAGCGCATATCTTTAATCATAAATTTTTTCTAATTTTAAAGCCGTGTTTGCTCTTGCACAATAATGCTAGACTAAATATTGTCCGAGTCATTTGAGAAACCAAGCAATAAATGAAAGATTTGCCTTATCCTTGCGCTTTTAACCATGCTCCATTTGACTACCATCTTCTTAGATCAGAGCATCATTTTTATAAGGAAAACAATTTATTAATTACAAAGCTATTAAAATATTTACTGAGTATCTTTTAGCAGCAAATGTTGAAAACTTTTACGTCCGAGGGATCAACAATTTGTTATCAATAAAGAGGGGAAATGTTATCTCGAGTTAACGTATCAAGTAAGACCAAAGAAAAATTTGTTTCTTTTTCTTCTTCAAACGCGGCAGAACTTTCTTTTCAATCTAATAAGTAACGGTAAGAAAAAGGCTTAGCGGCTTGAAATATAGTTTATTTACCAGTTATCGTTTTTCTTCTTCATTTCTATTGATTATAATCCTTCATATAAAATAGCGAGGTTTCTCTTTTGCAGGAATTTTATCTTGACCAAGAAGTCGTGCAAACCTCAACTCGAAAAGGAAATATTATCTTATCAAATTCAGACCAAAGAAGCATTTGTTTCTTTTCAATTTTCACATGTGACTGGACTTTTTTTTCCAACCCAATATTTAAATTAACCATTCTATTTAAGTCTATTTAGTTTCTGTATTTCTTCCCCATCACTTGATTTTAATTATTTTATTTATTCATTCCATTTAAGTCTATTATTATTTAATCGATTCTTTTTATTTTTCCGTAAACATCTGTAAATACGAAGGATTTGCATAATCTTTCAGAAGGAAAGATAAGTCCAGTAACTATTGAAATATTAACAAAATTAAAAAGAAAAACACAGCTCAGTTTGTTAATAAAAATATTCTTTATCGACAAAAATGTTTTCTGAGTTACCGTTTTATTTCGAAGAACATAAATTAATTCAGATTTACAAACGTTTCAATGACCTCAAAAGTGCAAGCAAGTAATTTGCAGGTATGTTTTTTTTAAGTAAATTTAAGCTAATTAAACACTTTCACATTCTAAAAAATATATAACATCAATAGATACATTTCTTAAAAGGATGGAATAATCATTTTCCTGCAAAATAACCAGCTTAGATATTCGGAAGATTATTGCTGTTCAACATTTTGAGCGTTAAAAGTGTGCATCATTTAAACGAGGACATTTTGTCTTTCGACTCTTCATGTTACAGTTTATATTTTAGTAACTTAAATTCCACCTTTGGTGATCTCCGCTCATCATCAAAACAATTCTTATCCATAGAATTTATATAAATATATGCAAGTGCTACTTATGACCATGTTTAATCATTTTTTTTTTTTATTAATTATTATTAAAGTATTATCACGATTTTGCCACTACGGCTGACGGAGTAGAATGCAGACTGGTCAATTTTTTTCCTTGTTCCTTTAAGTTTTTTTTTCTATCAAGGGAAACAACTCTGTACTTAAGTAACATTTTTAAAATGTGCCTCACTGGAAATTGCCTGTTTTCCAAGGTACACTAATTAATATTTATGCGAACAAAAATTGCGTCATCAGGTGACTTTTTCACTATATATACAGTAACAGAATTATTATAATATAGATTCGGAAAGAGTTTGACTTTCAAGAAATATAACTGCTATTAACAAAAAATCTGCATGTTGTGGACCTAACAAGTACCATTATCAGTATCATATTTGCCTGTTCCCGATATGAATATCCAGCCATTGTTAAACGGAACACTTCTCAGTTAACTCACTACTACACACGTTAAACGCTGAAGGCAGGCTAGCCACAAAAGTACATGAATGACAAATGTAACCTAGTCTATATGGCAACATAGCGCCATCTATCGTAAACTTTTTTTTAAAACTTAATAACTCCAAAACGTAGGATTTTAGAACATATTTAATCGTAGTTTTGTCCTTGTTTTGGTGTGAGGAACTCGTCCCCAAAGTTTGTAAAAGTATACACCCCGTATATATATATATATATATATATATATATATATATATAAAAAAGGAAAGAAGTTATAGTTGTTACAACGAGAGAAAAGTGTATATATTAAAATATATATATATTATGCATAATATATATATTTTTTAAAATCCACATTACAACTAAAAAACTTTTTGCGGTTTCTCTCTTCTTTTAATATATATATATATATATATATATATATTAAACAAACACACACATATATATATATATATATATAGGTAAAGACAATAGGAAAACTGTATTATTAGCCGACGCGTTTCGTCCAATGTAGACTTTTTCAAGGCAAAAACAAAATGAATTAATATGTTTTTGTTTTTCATGTCGACAAATATGAAGAAAATTAACAGAATTAACCTGCAGAAAAAGAAAATATGTAGAAATGTAAAAGATAAAAGGAAATTTTTCATACAGGTTAACTCTGAGACATTTTTCATATATATATATATATATATATATATATATATATATATATATATATATATATATATTCTCTGTTACTGTATAGATTGTAATAAAACGCTAGAGAAATAAGATGAAAGAAATACTATTAAAATGTGAATAAAGTAAATACTTAATCTACGAAGGATAAACGGTAGCAGTCATTAAAATGTAGCAATATTCTCCTCTTCTATTGTATGATATATGTAAGCAAAAAGAAGAAAGAAATAGTAAGACTATACTTCATGTAAATCTATCGTTCATTGAAGATTGTTGTCATATCGAGTCTGATGCTTCTGCTGTATATCTCGATGTTCTTGACAAAATTCAAAGAATCATCTGCAATGTAATCGATCATCATCTGGTATCTCGACTTTAGTCACTTTCTCACCATGAGTTCCAACTTTTTCTACAGATATTTTCATGATAATTGTTTTGATGAACTTTCTTCCTTGGTACCCCATCTGCATGAATTGAACTGTGCTACTAGATTAGAAACTAGGCCCGGCCATTTCATTGTTGAACTAGCCAGATGCAACCGTCACTGATAGTTTCTTTTCTCGCTTGTTCAAATACCTTCCGATTTCTTGTTTCCCAGCCACCTGACAATCTTCAAAAATTTAAATGCAACGTCAATCGCCATCTTCTTCCTTCGTGAACTCTGTTCTTTTATTGTCCTTTCTACTCACTAAAGTTCTCTCATTCTCTTTCACTCCCAGTAACCCATTGCATCTTAGTGGCATTATCGCCTTGCTTACGATGAAATGATTAAAAAAGCAAAGCTAACCAGAGACATTTTACTTGGGTTTTTTTTTAAGAGTCTTGTTAACTTTATGTAATATCTATAGCTGCTACTAAGAAAATGTGGGTCACGTTTTGGAAAAAAAATCGTTGTAAACAGAATTATACATAAAATATATGTATAGTGGTAGGAGCAGATTTTGAAATGTTTTAATTCCCTTAAATCCAACCAGCTGATCAAACATCAGAATTTTTTGGAAAGGCTTTTTTGACAGGCGGAGAAACTTTTTAGCACACCCCTCAAACATTATATATATATATATATATATATATATATATATATATATATATCTGTCTCCATATAAATATACTTGGGTGTGGATTGCAATGACATAATTAGCAGCTGTGTGTCGTAGATTTTAGGTTAAATCAATAATCTGTCCCGACTCTGTCTCGACCCCGATCTGTGTCTTTGTCAAATTTTCCCTCATGTTTGTTATCTGCCATTTTTCTTTTCAGGAAAGAAACCTCCTTACACATGCCAACCCCACATTTCTACTCTTGGTGTCACACTCTCCAAATCCAGACATATCTCGTCTCTTTTCACTTTTTCTTTTTTTTCTAGACGGTCTGTTTAATTCTCTTGAATTCGTCATTTTTTAATTCTTTTTCTCTTTGCTTTTTATCTAACATCGTCTCTTTTTATTTTTCCAGAATTTCTAAATAAATAAGATCGCTCTTTTCTTCTTTATTTCTTTCTTTCTTTCATTAACCATCTAAGCATTGTTTCTTTTTTAATTTTTTCATTACTTATATATTCATTCTTCTTTCTTTATCGTTTTTACTTATTTGTACTTTCTTTTTCATTTTTCCTAACTTACATCGTCTCTTTCTTTAACTAGCTGATCTTTCTTCCCTTTCTGATACATTCATTCTTCTTTCCTTCACGTTTTTTCTTATTTATACATTCTTTGTTTTTCATTTTTCCTTACTTATACTTTCTTTCTAATTCTCACATCATCTTTCCCTTTCTTTCTTTCTTATTCTCTTTTACTCGCTCTGTCATTTCCGTCGTTATCTTTCTTTTCATCATTTATCTGACTTTTCTCGTCGTTCTTTCATTCCTTCTTTCTTTCTTTTTTTTTTTACTAGTTTATTTCGTCTTTACTCTTTTTCTTGCTTTTTCTCACTTTTCTTTATTTCGTCGTTTATGTGACTTTTGTCCTTTATCCATTTCTCTTTCTTTTCGTTTTCTGTTACCTTTTCCCATTCTTCCTAGATCGCCTTCTCCTTGCTTATATTCTTTCTTTCTTCTTCCTTTCTGCCTTCTTTCCCGCGCAGTCCATATATTATTCGCAGATTACGGTTTTTAATTTTTTAAAAATTATGAATTTTTATTTAAAGTTGGGAATATTATTTGATATTAAACATAAAGGACGATTACTGTTTTTTTTTTTTTATTTTTAAAAAAATTATATTTTATATATATATATATATATATATATATATATATATATATATATATATATATATATATATATTATCGACTGTCTGTTGACTTCGACGGCGAGTGGAAACTTCGACTTTTCTTTCTCCTGGTTATCTACACTAGATTATAGTGCCAAATTGCATCAATAACGGCACTTCCTGGTTTTACTAGCACCTAGTCCCAGAGAAAGCCAAAGTGTGTATATATATATATATATATATATATATATATATATATATAAAATATAGATAACTAGACTCGTTTCGAAAAACCCTCGAATTTTTGATTTGCTGATCAAATCAATCTTGAAGGAAAAAAAGGTTTTAAAAAAAAAAGAAAGAGCTACAAACATGAACTTCTGTCGACAAAAAAATCGCACAGATGCAGGTCTGAAGCCCAAAGAAAAAACTAACTAACAAAAGAGCTCAATACAACCGTAGAACAGACCCAGACACACCTACCTAGGTTTCACCTAAACGGATCGTCAGGGAAAGTTTGGCTAAACTTTCCCTGACGATCCGTTTAGGTGAAACCTAGGTAGGTTTGTCTGGCTCACTAGTATCTATCTATGTGTGTAAAAAAAAATTGTTAGAAAGATTATGTACAAAAACTGACTGTATAGACTAAAATGAGTATTGGAAAAAAAAAGCACCTAATATTTAATATAGTGATATTTATTTATAATATATGGACTTTTACAGAGAAGAATTAAAACTTTGTTACTTAAAATTGGATTTTCAGTGTTTTTTTTTTCTTAGAAAAATAATTTGTTGTTTTCCTCTTTACTTTAACTGGTTTTCGCTAAGCTTTTCCAAAAGTTTTTAATTGTTTCTATCTCCACGTGCTAATGCGTATTGTTTTGTACCAATGAAAAATGAAAATCAAGGGACGTAAATGGTTATATATATCGCTTATGGTGAGGGGAATTTGGTAGATTCTATTTATGCAGTGAGTTAAGCATCGGTTTGAACTTGTTGATTAAAAATGTTTTCTTATTCATCTGCCTTTGTTCAATGGATCTGTAGTCGCACTGGTAGAATGGGAGGACATTAAAATTTGGCAGATTTTGTGTCTGTATGTTAGCTAAGGGGTATTTTTCTGGTGTGGGTGTCCCTAATTCCTTGGCGATGAACTGTCGTCCTTTGCCGGAGTGACTGGTCACTTTGGCTAATGTAATGTTCGTGGCAAACTTTGAATGTAATGATTAAATTCTCCGAGTCGCACGAGAAATCATTTTTAATTTTGAATTTTGATCTGTCTTTGAACTGAAATTCATGGCCCTCTAATAAGTAGTTGCGTGGGCGGTTGCATTTTTTCACCTGAGGGTCTTTGTGTTCTGCAGTTTTGCACTGGTTAGTATTTTTTTTTTTTTATAGTGATTTAGGTTGTCGTTTCTTTTTTTATGATTGGATATTTTTGTAAGAGGCTTTTTCTTTTTTTTCTTTTTGTAGGAGTGGTAAACTTAATTGTATGTGTGTGTAGATGCGTGTTCTTTGGGTTGAAATTTGAGATATAAGGATGACTTTTTTTTCTTTTTTTCCTTTTGTTTCTCTGAGTGTGAGGATGTTAATTTGTTTTGCTTTTTCAATACTATTGTCGACCAAACTTTGTGGGTATTTTCTCTTGATGAGTATTTTTTCATCTCTTCTCGTCTGTGGTCTCTCGTAGTTGTGTTTGAGACTATTGTACATATCCGCTTGGCTAGGTCGAGTGGGAATGTTGTTTCGAGTGAGATGTAAAAAGGAGATATTGTCGAGAGTAGGTTTCTAGTTTAGTGTTTGTTTTTGTTATTAATATGTCTAAAAAGGGAAGGTTTTTTTTTTGTGGCTCTACTCCATAGTGAATTGGATGCTAGGATTTATATTATTAATGGATGTTTGGAATGTCTTTAGTTTATCCAGACATTCATTCTATAGAATGAAAGTCATCTAGATATCTTTTCCAGTTTTTCTGTTGCAATTGAAGTCATTCCCATAGATTTCTGAGGTTCTGTCATAGATTTTTAATTCATGGTATCTCATGACTTGGTTTGCATATATTGGCGCAACTTTTGTCCCTATGGCTGTTCCTGATTTTTGTCGGTAGGGCGTTTCGTTGAACATGAAATAATTGTTTTTCTTTTTAAGATGAATTCCAGGCTTTCTATGATGAAATTTCCTTTGATATAATTTGGTAGCTCATGGGGAAACGTTTCTAGCTAGTATTTTATGACCTCTATTCCGTAGTCATGTTGCTATATAAGTTCACAACATCCATCGAGACCATATAAGTATAATGGTTTATCTCGCTGGGAAGATGATTCAGAAAATCTAGATCATCTTGAATGAAGCACCGAACGTGTGTGATGTTTCAATGTTTCTACAAAATTGCTTAGACGGTGTGCCTCGCATACTGGGCCTTCCTGTTATAGGCTTTACTTTTAGGTCGGTTGGTGAAGGTATATCCGCGCAGTCTTTGTAATATTGCATGTTTCGGTAATGAACTTACTTTTATGTATTTTAGGTAGTCCATAAAAAAATGGATTGTTTTATATCTAATGTTTGTAAGGTAGGCATGTTCCTTAAGTGTAAGACAGTCTCGGTATGAGTGTATTAAATTAATAAGTTTTTCATCACTTTGTGAGGTTGGTATTCCTTGGCTTCTTCATAGTATGTATCGTCTTGTAGCATATTGTGTATGGTGCTTCTATACTGTTCTGTATCTATAATAACTGCGCCTCCTTTGCCAGCTTCTTTTAACAATATTTTTGTCCAATTTTAGGTCGTTTAGTTCGTTCTATTGTTGTCTATTGAAGATGGACTTTGTGGCATTTCCATTTTGTCAAATGGGAAGTTAGAAATGTAATTACAGAATTCATCAAGCGTTGAATTTTTACCTTTTGGCGGCTAATAACGCTTCTTGTTTTTTACTAGCGATTTATCATTGTTTTCTTCTTTAAAGAATTGTTCTGCTAGCCTGAGTCTTCTACTCTACTAATTGTATATTTAGGTAGCGATCTTTTATGCATAGTCTTTTTTTTTTGCAGGTGGATGAGTTAATGTGTTTTTTACTAGTATGTTTCTAATGGAGTCTGGTAAATTTGTGTGCGTGTTTAAATGGGCTATGGTGAACCCCATGTTGACTTTTCTTTACCTACGAATAGTATATCACTATATTGTTCACAATCATTCTTTGACGGTCACCCACTCATAATTCACAAGAAACCGAGGAAGATACAATCATGTAACATGGAAATGGCCTTCGAGATTAGGCTAACAAATATGAACGGATATGTGCTCTTTATCGCCATTATTAACAGAGGGAATTGGTAGCATTTTGAGGAGAATCTTCCACACATTCTTTAGAATGTTTGCTTGAACTGCAGAATATAAAGTGGGGGTGTTTTTCGAAGTGACTTACCTGCAAACAGTTGAGAATAGTGAAAATGTAAGTAAAGATCAAAGTGGAACTAGCATCAATCGACAGAAAACCGAATGTCCAGGTAAGACCCAACAAAGGAAGAAGAACTGCAGTTGCTTTCAAACCAACTCTGGAATGAGAAAAAAAAAATCCAATTATATGGTTGAATTATAAATAATTTCCGCGTTTTTTCTCAATCAGCTTTTTTCTTAAAAAAAATAAAAAAATCAAGTGCAATTACATTTTATTCTATTATAGCGATTTGTTGTCGCTTATCAGATTCGATACAATTTAAATAAAATTCTGGAGGTTTTACTCTTGAATCTGATTTTCATTAGACAAGGTTTTCTCCAGTAAAGCTTTTTTTTGCAGTCGGAAAATGTAATAATCAGTTGGTGAAAGGTCAGATGAATATTGCGGGTGGAGCAGAACAGAACAACCGAATTCCAAAAAAATGTCTTGTGTTATTCTTGCTGTTTTGTCATAGAAGGGAATAACATATTACCTTTAATCCACTGTGTACGCTGCCATTGTTGTACAAAACTAAGGTATGTTGGTGTAGTCCAAATTGAACCTGCGCATGATTAGTAGTTAGAATGATACTTTATCATTATAATTGGTTTCCAAACATATAAATTACTTATGAATCAATAATAATTACGGTAATAGATTCAAATATATTCTGTGTGGATAGTGTAACGTTATCAGCGCGGAAAATGGAATCAGACGAAATCGATGGGTTCACTTTTGCGCTAATGCCTATGGAAAAGCATGAAGCCAACTCTTCTCCTTAAACCCAGCTCTAGGTTAAATAGCAGAATAGATTGATTGATTCGCTTCCTATGGTCTATCAACCCTTTTCAAGTTATTTAAAGACAGGACATATTTTTTTTTATATTGTAAGGATCTTTTTGGAGATAATTATTGTTTAGTGATACAAGTCTCTATAATTAACCCATAGCTAGGGGTTGTAGAAGAGGTCGATTTAGACCTTTTCTAAAGGTGTTTGCGCGTAAGTGAACATAACGAACAAAACGGGAATTGGAACGAGGATCCGATGAACAATTCAGAGTCACTATTCATTACACCACCCGCACACCCAAGCTTACAGCATCTGGTATTCCTCCACGGTCACCCATGTAGATACTGAGCAGACTCGACGTTGCTTAACTTCGGTAATCATACGGGGACCGGTTTTTCAACGTGATTTGGATATAAGCCCTAGAAGAATAGAGTGGACTCTCTAGCCTTGGGAAAAGTCCAGTGAAAGAAAATCCCTGAATTGAAGGCTATAGAGAAGGAAACGGGTAACTGCGCCGCTTACTTTCATAGATATATAAAAGAAAAGGAAGCTGTGGAGAGACATGATAACCAACGTATTGAATGGACATGGCATTAAAATATATGTAGTTTCAGGCCTGCTTTCTACTGCTCACCGACTTTATCACCATTCCACTATGTAGGCTTAATCATTTCTGTATTAAGAAAAAGAATTTTGGTGGTATGAAAAACAAGATTAACCGCTGAATTTTACAACTTAACAAAGAAATATCTTGACCGTTTTTGGTATTCAATCCAGATATTGTGGTTGAAAATTAAGAAAGAAATGTCAGTGATTATGATTTTCTAGAAGGGATACGAGGGGAAAAAAAAACGCTATTATATGTTTAATGGAAATGCATTGAAATATTTTGGCAATAGAAAAGCATTGCTTGCCAATGCTGAAGAATTAATCCAAGTATTGTAGACAAAATAATCATCATACGTTTATATTTTTCCGATCTTCAATGCATTTCGACAGTAAAAATCTTTAGCAATACATTTTCGTTATATATGTTAACCATTTTCATCGATTAATACTTGTGAGTGGATGTGTGGTGGAAGGGATAACCGTATCGAATGACAAATCAGAGAGCCGAGTTCGAAATCCTGTCGATACATTCACTTATGGTCTCCAGCAAGGTTTCAATCCACCTCTTCTCCCCACAGCTATGGGTTGAATAGTGAGATAGACTTGGTCTTATAGCCTTGGTTGGCTATAAAACCAGTCTACCGCAAAAAGAAGCGGCAACCTACTTCAGAAAAATCTTCTACCTAGTCAGTCATGAATCGAGGGAGACATGAGCATATACAATTGGGAAAAGTATCAATCCATCTCTTCTACCCCCAGATATGGGTTGAATAGCAGGACAGATTAGGTGTTATTGTCTTAGTTGTCAATGAATCGAGGGAGACATAACTGACAAAGCGTTTATCACTTAACTGAACACTTGCAGTTATTCCTGAATGTTTTCTTTCCGATCTAAATATTTTTCTAAATGATTTCACCGTGGAAATGCGTTGGAGATAAGTAAGAAAATTTTCAGAAATTAATGTAAGCCTGAGAGAATAATGCTATTTTATGTGTAACGAAAAATGTATTGGTAATTATTTTTACGCTAGAAGGGTTGTTGAAAAGTTTTCATCTTGATCTGACAAAATTTAAATATTTTTCTGGGCAAGTCTTTTTGGTTGGGCCAAAATTATTTACATACTCTTATATATTGATATTTATTCTACCATAAAAATATATATTCAATATATATTCAATACCTCCAAAACCAAGTTAGTAACATCTTTCATTACTGAGCAGACACTAAATTTTCTCCTGTTATGATAAATGGCTATACTCACAATAAGGTTCCTTGTCTTAAATGTTTACCCCAGATCTCAAGTGGAATATTGTATATACAATCTATCGCTAAAGTAACTTAGTACTTCTAATGTCTCCGTCACCCCGGTCTTTTGAACAGGAGTAAATGCTTATCCCTTATTTCCTGTTTAGGATTGTGTTTCCGGTTCCTTCTAAAGTCTACTTCAACTCTATAATTCTAATAGTTCTGTCTGAACTCTGAAATTTTATTGATTAATTATTTACTTTGTTCTATTTTTTCTCTCCTATAAGAGTAGATATATTTGCCTCTTGTCTGGTTCACACTACTTCCCGTTTTTTTTTTAATGGGAGAATAGGTTTACTATTGTTTCGAGTTTAAGATTGGGTTATCGGTTCCTTTTGAAGCCTACTTCAATACAACACTTCTAACGTCAGCAGAAATGTTGTTTACTATTTAGATTTTTCTTCTTCAATACGTGTAGATAGGTTCACCTATCGTCCGGTTAATTCTCCTCCCCGTTTTGGGGGGAAAATGAAAGTTTTATCTCTTGTTCTTTTTGTAGGATTGGGTTTATGGCTCTTCTAAAGATTTTTTTTAATTTTCTTTTACTTCCAGTATCCCCTTAAGTATTTGTGAATTGATTAAAAAATATATTGGAATTTAGGGAGAAAATTGTGCAGTTTAGGGAAATGTAATTGTGTAGTATCGTTTACTTACCTTATTGCTGAAGTTTCTTCGGCAATTGCTCGATGAGAGGAACGGAAAGATCTGAGCATAACACGAATGACAATCGCCAGAACAATGGTGTTCAGCTGTGAGAAAAGAAACATGTCATATTTTAATAGCAAATAAATCATTAAATTAATCACTCACCTCGATGTAATGGTTAGTGAGCTTGTCTCGCTAGAATAAATACGACTAAGTAGTGAGTTCGATCCTCACTGTGCCAGATCTAAGCTACGCTTGAAAAATTGCTATATATATATATATATATATATATATATATATATATATATATATATATATATATATATATGTAGCATTTTGTGTGTATGTATATATATATATATATATATATATATATATATATATATTGTGTAATATTGTATATATATTAAATAGCCAGGAAAACTTTGTTCTCTGGCCTTGCGGTTGTAACTACTAAAATGTAGAAGAAATATCCGAATTGAAAACGAGCTTAAGCAGGGATACCTCCGTCTCATGCAGAAGCAAACCGATCTCTCTTAGGTTGAAGTAAGGCCTTGAGCAAGTCTTACCGACCCCTAAGCTTCCCGTGACAAACATACAGGAAAACCAGTGACAGCAGATTAGTGGATTGCAATTGATGAGCATTGTCTGCATCACTCACTTCGGCTAGTAGATGAGTTTCCTAGAAGAAGCAGCTGCTTGGCCGTACCTAGTACAGTGTAACCCGGATATAAGAGAGTTGTCGGGACCGGAGAAAAAGTCTCTTATATCCGGGTTTCTCTTATATCCGGGTTTGGTCTATTTTATTTTTATATACATTAACACAGGCTCTAATTTGGGACCAGAGAAAATCTCTCTTATATCCGGGTTTCTCTTATATCCGGGTCTCTTATATCCGGGTTACACTGTACAATTAATTAGGTTTGTGGTTTGGTTTATTTTGTTTTACGGCATATCATCCTCAGTAGGTTATTTAGTGCAAGATTTTTAGGATAGGTTTGTATGAATAGAATATGTATTCTTTGTCAGAAATCACTTTGTAGATCAGGTTTCATTGTCGAAAGAGGGTTTTTTGTTAAACGTCAAATGTTTTTTTTTTTTCAAAAATGTATTGCTGGTATTTCTATTATAAAAACCTTTACAATTTCATAGTGTTTTGACTCCAGTCTGGACGTGAACTATTTGCCCATAGCTGGGACTCTAACAGATGTTGCCATCCCAGGTCAGGGTGGACCTGGGAACAACGACAATTAAGAGGTGTTTTTACCCTCCCTCAAAACCTGATCAGAAGCCTTTCTGTCAGATGTAGCTTAGCATCATACCAAGCACGCCTCATTGGGAGGAGGGGTCTTACACCCCTGCAGAGAGGTAGTCGGCTCATTCTGAAGCCCCAGCCAACAGGGCTAGTACAATTCGGATGCTACTGCGGGACATTTGGCTAACGCCTCCATTGTACTGCTTCGGTTTTCCATTCCATGGAATCAAGTGCGAGTCAAACCAAAGTGTTGTTTTTGTTGGTGCCCGTTCGTATATTCAGATACTCAACATCTCTTAACTGGGATCGACCACTTATCGTTGTCCACATTAAAAAGACAGGCTAAGTTTAGTAGGTGAAATTGAAGGTAAAAAATCGTGTTGCAACAATCTTCCGAGTGGACGGGGCTTATATGTCTTGAAAAATCAGCATTTAACATCTTGATTTTTTTTCCTTGGAATTGAACGCAGACTATTGTAATTAATAATTGCTTAGCTTTGCTTTTTATATCCGTTCTAATATTTCTTCGAGAAATTTAAAAAAAAAATTACACTCTGTTCTAATAACTCTAGCTTACCATTATGGTAATCAATAAATTCTGGAGTTATCGTGCAAAGTTATTTTATTAGTATTTACATCATTGTTCATGCTGGGGTCTGCATCACATATACAAGTCTCTCTTATTTTTCAGAGTTTTTAATTTTTTGCCGATAACCATTCAGGTTTAGTGGCTGTAGGTAAAGATCTGTCTTACGATAACACAGGGAAACTTACTGCTAAAAAATCTGCAACTTTGAAAGCGGAAGAAATGGTATTGAAAAGAATAACAGCAAGAACTTACCATTATAACCAATGCCACTGTTGGCACAAATAGAATGAGCAAGCTCGACCCAGTCATCCAACACCTGGAAGAAATAAAAAAGAAGTGAAAAGATTTTTTCTATGTGCCATTACGTGTGCGATCATAGCTCTCGACAAATTCATATTCTTTGTAGCACACATTAATGTTTATTTTTTGTTATCACTCCAAATCCATGATCCGCCATTTATTTACGCAAGCTTGTTAGCTAAGTTACTCGCTGTTTTTCTTTGTCCCTATTCTGTTTAATATGTCCTGTGAGTGTCAAATTCTCCAAACCCTCTGTCCTCATTATGTGTCCCAGAAATTTCCACTCTTTCTGATTCCAAGTATAAATATTTTTTTTATTTTTATTTTCCTTAAAATCTCCTCGTTACTGACATATTCAATCCACTCTATTCTCAACTTCTTACTGTAGAACAGCATTTATATTGCCTCAAGTATCTTCAGAGGAGATTGTCGAGTATTAAATGCCATCTAGGAAAACAGATATTACGTAAAGGTTGAGCAGTGTTTTCTCTGTTTCTGTAGAAAATTTTTCAGCTTCTTAACACTAAGC
This sequence comes from Acanthosepion pharaonis, assembly GCA_903632075.3. Classification (NCBI taxonomy): domain Eukaryota; kingdom Metazoa; phylum Mollusca; class Cephalopoda; order Sepiida; family Sepiidae; genus Acanthosepion; species Acanthosepion pharaonis. The sequence continues at coordinate 80,464 of CAHIKZ030000113.1, forward strand.
TTATGGAAGACATCTTTCGCTATTCCAAAGTGCCTTTCTGTTTCTGTAAATCCCTTCTAAAACATTTAGATTTTCGGGCTTGCTTGATTTTTGCTATTCCCAATTAGTAGTTTCCATCTTGGACTGTTCCTCTTTCTGACAACCACACATTGTGTCTTCTTAAAATTTAGCCCTTTCTTTTCACTTTGCTTTACTACCTTTTGTTCTTGAAGACGAAATAAAAAGTAAATCGTAAGCTTCTAACTAAACTTACCTTAGTCGCATACAAAGCCGTTAGTATTGGTCACCCTGTGAGAATATATGTCTTTGAATAATTTGCTAATCTGTATTTTACTCGAGACAACCAAGTATTTTCAAAGCTTTCTTTAATTTGGTACAAGGTTACAACTGTCTATTAAACTAGCTCGTTAACTATTACGCAGATGTGGATGTTTTCGAAACACCAATCATGTACAAGATATTTTTTAATCATTTCACCTCAAGCTAGGCAACACTGAAAAAGAAACTGAGAATACATTGTTGAGGAGAAGGGAGGAAAAAAGTACAGGATCTCCCCCAACCACCACAAAAAAAAAGTATGTTGACGTTGCATTTAAATTTTTGAAGATTGCAATTAACAGGAAGGCGGTAAGTCGGAAGATTATTCGAGAAGAATGCGAGAGAAAAAATTATTAGAATAGAACTTACGGTTACATCGATCAATTTCAAGAGTAAAACGATGACACTTAGCTGCTGAAGATGTGGAGTATCTAATGAGGATCTACCGCAAAAAAAGTCGAATTCCATGGTTAGACTTACAAATACTCCTGCGTCCGGAATAGACGGGGCCGGCCGGTTATTTAAATTTTGAATTTTACCGCAGATCTACTGTTATTTCAGAACCTCTGTTATATATTATTTCCTAACATGTCTGTTTATTGCAAGCGCGTTTATCTTCATGTTTTTTTTTCTTCAGAAAACGAGTTTTGAACAAAGTTTCCAACTTACCCTTTTATTGAAACCTACCCTTTAAACTCCTTGCCTAGCTGTTGATCACTTCTTTGACATTGATCACACAGCTTAATGCGGAAAGAATCGGTTTGTAATATACAATAGCACAGAAGGTACGCCAGTAACGTTTAATCATCACAGAACAGCCATTTTGTTTTCTCGGGTCAGGATAAACAGTTGTACCTACAATGAGTGCCTTTGTTTTGAAGATTTATTGGAATTCAAGTGCACCCTTAGATCTCAGGTGGAACTCATATACAGGATAAATTGTTAAAGATACTGAAAAAAATGATCAGCTCCTTATATCGTTCCAGAAAGTACCTGACCTGCCATATTTGGTTTGATCTGAATCTTGTCAAGATAGAGTATTACAAGAATCAAATCAGATGAAATATGGAGTATTGCTGCTATATCTGGACTGGAGTGGCTCTTGCTCTCTTTCTATCCTTGACACAGTTCAAACAATTTTACGCCGCCTAGGAGGCAATTATTTTCCACCTTACGCCCTCTTCCCTACAGAACAAACCTCTCGCTACTCTATCGCTATTTACATTGAAAATATTCTGACGGGCTACATAATTTAGTTCCACCAGTTCAGACATTTACATTTAAGAACCGTCATGCCATTTACAAACCATCCTCATTCCCTTCCTATTCCATTTGTAAAAAAGAAATTCCGTTCTTCCAAGAGCCGCTGCTTTGTGGAACAGACTACCGTACGGATGCTTCTTCGAGAACTACAATCTTAAGCAATGTAAGTCTAGTGTCAACCGTTATCTATCACATGATATTGAAGTCAACACTCAGAGGTGACAGGCTGTTTCATGCTAGACGCTATCGTCAGGCCGCGAGTGTTGGATTTATTCTCGACTATTTATATATGGGTCAGTCTTACATTGTGGATAATCTATTCTAGCGGTTATTTTGGCGGGAGCGGCTTGTTTATTTGGGTTAATTTATTTTACTTGTTTTATATTTTCATTTATTATTTTTTATTTTCGGAAAATAAATAAATAAACAATCTACTCCCTCCCGAATAACCGGCAGAATGGATTACCCACAATACACCACTAACCCGTATATATATTAATAGTCGAGAAAAAATCCAACACTCGCGGCCTGACGATTGTGTCTAGCATAAAACAGCCTGTCGCCTCTGAGGGTTGACTTCAATGTTCACTATTATATTTACATTTACATACGCTTTATCTCTCATATTTAGCACTTTATCCCATGAATAGAGCACGCATTATAACTATATTTATTCTATCACATAATATATATTTACGACCTTCTTACGCCAATCCTAACAACCGCATTCAGTAACCTCTACCTCAAGTGGCTCTTGGGATTTGTATTGAGTGAAAGTTTAGTAGAACAATTCACTAGATATTAGTAATGATTTTTGTAATCATTTCACCCCCAGCAAACGATGATGCCACTAGGATGCAAGGTGTTACTGGGAGTAAAAGACAATGAGAAAACTTTAGTGAGGAGAAAGGACGAAAAAGAACGGGAATCGCGAAAACAGAAGATGATGATTGGCATTGCATTTAAATGTTTGAATATTGTAGGTGGTAGGGAAGAAAGAAATTGGAAGGGACTTCCACAGGCGAGAAGTGCGATAAAAGATATTATTAGAAAATAACATATCGTTACATCTAGCTAGTTCAACAGTAAAATGGTGAGACCTAATTGGAAGTCTAGTAGAACGCTTCAATTCATGCAAATGAGGCACCAAGGAGGAAAGCTCATCAGAACAGTTGCCATGAAAATATTTGTAGAAAAGGCAGAGGGAAGCCACATCACGTCGGTGAGAAAATGACTGAAGTCGAGATGTTAAGTCAGGATCGGTTACATTATGGACCCTTTGAAGAGTAAGGAGCTTGTTTTAAACTGACGTAAGATGCTCTACAGTTATCGGGAGGTTGTTTTTAAGCGTCACTGGTCAAATGGGGTAGGGTGCTCACCCAGAATGACTGAGAGGAACAGATCTTTGTCGGTTGCAAAAGGCGTTTACTTGCTAAGACCTTTTCATCGATTTTTGTGTCTCATCATTTTAAATATCTGGTGTAAAGTCACAGTCACTGTTTCATATATGGGGTCGGGATGTAGCTTAGGCCTCGCCTATCAAATAAGGTTAACATGGTTAAAGAATGATAGAAACAAGAGAAACAGACCATTTTTTGTCTGTTCGGCATAATACGATGTATTTAGGTTATGAAATTTTCTATGGCCTTTTTATCGTTTTTGTACCTCATTATCATACAGCATACAATTTTAAAGGTATGAATATCCATAAAACTGAATATTCTACCTTAATACTCGTATTAAAAAAACGCCCATTTTAAAAGCATTATACTATTTTCAATGCTGATTTTATCGAAAGGAAGCCAATCACTGTACGCTCGAGCTGTGCTGTTTCGGGTTCAATCTGAGCATTAATGAGCAATAGAAGAAAAAAAATATAAAGTGGAAACGCCTTTTAGAATTGGAATATTATTATTATTAGTAGTAATAACAGTACCAGCAATATTATTATTAACAGCAGGAGTAGCGGTAGTAATAATATTATTATTAGTAGTAGTAATAGAAGAATTAGTATCTTTAGAAATAGTAGTAGCAATAATAGTAGTAACATTATTATTGGTAGCAGCAGTATTATTATTAGTAGTAATAGTAGTAGTAGTAGTATTTTTATTAATATTAGTAATAGTATTATTATTATTAGTAGTAGTAGTAGTATTATGCTCATACTCGTCATAGACGGGTATTTCGCCCCGTGACTATATATTGTCTCCGCTTATTAAGTTGCTTAATTTTTTTAATCATTTCAAGCAAGGTAATAAAGCCACTAAGACGCAGGGTGGGGCTACTGAGTTTGAAACAATATGAGAAAAACAAAAACATTAAGGAACGAGAACAATAAAAGAACAGGAATGAAGAAGGGGGAAGATAACGATTGAGATTGCATTTAAATAAACTTGACTCGAAAGCAAAAAGCAGGAAGAGAGTTTCACAAGCTAGAAGTGCGGGAGAAGAAACTGTTAGCATAGAACTTACGGTTACATTTAGCCAGCTCAACTGTAAATTGATGAGATAACCCACTTCAACTGAAAACTAATGAGATCTTACTGTCAATTTAGTACTGCGCTTGAATTCATAAAGTCTAGGTGCCATAGAGGAAAGTTCATCAGAATAATTATCATCCAAGTATTTATAGAAAAGTTACAGGGAAGATACATTAGGGCAGTGGGAAAGTGATTGGAGCCGAGATGTTAGAATAGGGCTAATAACATTGCAGATGCTTCTTTGTATTTTATCAAGGATCTCTAATACATAGCAAGGATACCAAACCATATATGGTAGCAATATTCAAAGAATTAAAGAATGGTAAGACTAAGTTTCCTAGCACCAGAACGAGCAATTAATTCAATATAATCTTTCCAATTGTCAACGAAAAACGTTAGTTTGAGAAAGCTCAATTTTTAACTCTCCTTAGGATCACCCATGAAAAAAAACGATTTTACAGAATAACATTTACTTCCAATACTAAAAATTAAAACATTTAGCAGAATAACAAATTCACCAAAATTTATTGAATATATTGAGGATATTTTAACGTAAAAAATGTTCTTCATTGCGAAACGAGATTTTGATCTATTTTCTATTCTGTTATTACGGATTTTCTTTTATTGCCACAATTACTATTTGTAACCGTTTGGTATAAAACTATAATTTCTCTTCGATTATTGATATTTAAAAAAAATATAGTTGTATACTTTGTAATGCAATTCTACTGGACAGTTTCTCTCCCCAAATATATTTTTATTTTTCATGGTATTTCTTGATTCTTTTTATAGTGTTTCTTGATTGTTAACTTAACGGAAACAAATTAAATCTGTTTAGTTTTTGGTTACGTTACTGTTTGCTATTTATATTTTCGCAGCTACTGTAAAAACGAACATGACCAGTATCTCTGTAGGTATTATTGGCTGGTGTCACTGAAAATAAACTTTAATGTCCTCGAATAATTACAGTAATGTTTTCATTTTACCAAAATTCGCAAAATACAAAGCGCAAGAACCAGACAAGGTAGAGAGTTACTGAATTGGGGATGTAATATGAACGTAAGAAGAAAAGTAGAAAGTTAAGCTCATGAGGATATGGAGGACAGATAGCAATTGACTCTAGACTTGAAGGGGTTAAGATTGTAGTGTTGGAGGAAGCATCTACTTGGAAACCTGTTCCACTTTTGGGTGCAAGCTTACTGAGTGAAACATTCTTCTTACCAATGAAAAGAGGGGGATGATTAAATCATGTGGATATAGAAAGGTAGTTTTAGGATGTAAAGGTCTGTACTGGTGACTTTAAAGAAATACCTCATCTGAAAATTTACTATGAAAGTAACGATAGGCTTGCGACGTTGCGTCTGTGAGGAAAGGAGTTTCAGGGTGGAAGATTAGTCCCGCTTCACAATGGTTTTGAAGTCTGTCAAAGCTAGAATTTTTGTTTGATCTGTTTTTTTTTTTGTTTTTTTAGATAAAGCACAGCCAGATCAGTCAGATACTTTATGGAGTTACAAGGAATCGACCATTTTTATATAAGTGTTCCGCGTGAGATTTTGGGCGAACATGAGTCCCAATAGCTGTTCAAAACAGAAAGCCTGATTGGGAGTGGAAACGTCTAAGAACCGTTCATCATGACTGGAGATAATTCAGGGTCTACTAACTTGGTTTTTGAGGGGTTGAAGGTTACAAGCCAGTTTTCCCTTGATTGAGCTTCCTCTCACTTCATTGAGAAAATATTATGATTATTAGCAGTAGTAGTAATAGTAGTAATATTACTATTATTATTATTAGTAGTAGTAGCAATATTATTATTAATAGTTGTAGTTGCAGTAATAGTAGTAATATTAGTAGTAGCAGTATTATTATTAGCAGTAGTAGTATCGGTAGTAATAATAATATTATTAATAATAGTAATAGAAGTATTATTATTAGAATTAGTGACGGTAAGTGCGACACTGAGATCCGTATACGTATTGGGATGGCCAAGGCACATTCCAAAAGCTGGGTATAGTACTGCGAGATAGGAGGATAGTTTTGGTAACAAAGAAAAGAATACTGAACTGTTACGTGGCATCTATCCTTCTTTGCGGCAGCGAATGTTGGGTGATTTCCTCAGAGATGAGAGAGAGACTCGAGGCAACAGATATGTGGTTCTACAGAAGGATGCTAAGGATAACATGGAGCGAGCGTGTGAGCAACGATGAGGTCTTAGCTAGGTTGCAAACAAGGAGGAGGCTTATACTTAATATCGGGAAGAGGCAGCTGAAGTTTCCGGGACACATAATGATGAAGGAGGGTCTAGAGAATCTGATACTCACGGGTCGAATAGAGGGAAAGAGAGACAAGGGAACACAGCGCGTGACACACTTAAGCAAGTGGATGACAGAACGTGGTGTGGGGGAGGAAGCAGAGGGAAGGGACTTATTGAGAGCTGCAAGGGATAGAAGGAGGTGGAGAGCCATGATCGCCTACGTCCTGAAAGGATATGTCACATAAAAAGAAGAAAGACACATTAAGCAAGTGGATGACAGAACGTGGTCTGGGGGAGGAAGCAGAAGGAAGGAACTTGTTGAGAGATGCAAGGGATAGAGGCAAGTGGAGAGCCATGATCGCCTACGTCCTGAAAGGATATGGCACATAAAAAGAAGAAAGATACATTAAGCAAGTGGATGACAGAACGTGGTCTGTGGGAGGAAGCAGAGGGAAGGAACTTGTTGAGAGCTGCAAGGGATAGAGGGGGGTGGAGAGCGATGATCGCCTACGTCCAGAAAGGATATGTCACATAAAAAGAAGAAAGATACATTAAGCAAGTGGATGACAGAACGTTGTCTGTGGGAGGAAGCAGAGGGAAGGAACTTGTTGAGAGTTGCAAGGGATAGAGGGAGGTGGAGAGCCATGATCACCCACGTCCTGAAAGGACATGACACATAAAAGAAAGAAATAGAAGTAATGACATTATTATTATTATTATTAGTAGTAGTATTAATAATAATATAAGACGGGTATTTTACCCCGTGAATATATATTGTCTCCTCTAAAGCTAGGAGAGGCCAGGGTCACAACTTTTGGCGCCCTGTGAAGATCTCATTTATGACATTAAAAAAAGTCTGTGAAGCTATATTTCTAAGAAGTGCTCTACAGTATGCGTCACGTGTCGATATTCACTAGAATAAGCTTACTCCGGGTTTGAGTTGAAATAATGGGACACTTAATAAAACAAATCAGCTACATAAGCGAGTCTGGAAAAAAAGGGGGGTGCTTAAAATTGTTCTATGGCAAGCGTCTCATGTAGATATTTACTCAACTTACTTGGGATAGAATATGGCTTCAAATTTTGGGCACCGAACTTACAACACTTGGGAGACGTTCTTAGTAGGACTTTGCTCTGCAACAGGCGCCCCGTGTAACTTAGTTTAATATCGGGCCCCAAATAATAGGATGCCTAATTTGTATCGAATTATCTGCAGTTGTAAAGGCCTGAAAACAAAGCTTGTTAACCATTACTTTACTCTATTTTTGTTTACTCAAATAACCCCACTGTTATATAGGGTTTCGGCTGTGTATCAGTCAGTACGGTTCGAACTCACTCACGTAGTAATGGCTTGCAAGATTATCATGTTAACTATAACTTTGCACCGAGGTGTCCACAAAGTTATGTGTTCATTGACTCAGAAACTAGTCGATTTCATATCAGAGGATTGTGTGTTTCTTCTTATGCCAAGCATTGGGTTAAGGACAAACAATTACTCATCGAATACGCTTTAAGTAATATGACTGCCATTTCTATGCTTTTCCCACGTTAGACCGTACCCTGATTTGAACAATCAAGAATTGTCGAACGGGCGATTAATAAAGAATTGATAACTTCTTATTCAAATGAGTCACAGGCTTACTCTTAAAATATTTTCCAGACTTTCTCGCATATTATCAAGATTAGAGATAATAATTCCTTTTTTGTTGTGTTCAAATAGATTATTTTTAAAAATTACACTGCAAATGTTTTTCAAGTTATCAAAAGAAATGTTTTGCATTATTCCAAATAAAGAGTGTTCCAATAACTTGGACCGATTTTAAATATGAATTAACTTTAAGTGTTTAATGGTTTTTTTCTTTTTCTTTCAGATTTGGCGGACATTTGGACGATATTATTTTTCATACAGAGATATATTTAAGTGAACATTGAAGTCAACACTCAGAGGCAACGGGCTGTTTCATGCTAGACGCAATCATCAGGTCGGCCTGACGATTGCGTCTAGCATGAAACATCAATGTTCACCTTTATATTCATATTTACATACGCTCTATCTCTGATATTGAGCACTTTATCCCATAAATATATCACACCTTAAATGTATATTTCTTATATTATATATATATATATATATATATATATATATATATATATATATATATATATACACGAGGTGAGGCAGAGAGGACGGACGTTATTGAAAAATTCACATCAGTAATTTTAGCTTCAAAAAGTTTTTACTGAGACCGATATCCCGAGACGCATAGGAGAAAATAAAATTTTTTACCCTTCCCCACCCCATAACCATAGCCTTTCCACGTGCCTTAGTATATAATTTGGTGTGGTGGGGGGTCTATAAATGCTTACGTATTAATTGTTCGGATGAGCTCTTCGTTAAGGTACCTAGATTTTATGAATTTAAGTGCATTTGTAGACTGGCGAAGAAGTCACATCAGTTTACAGTTGACTATATGTAACCGTAAGTTCTCTGCTAACATTTCTCGCACTTCTAGCTCGTGGAACTCTTTTCCGGTTCCACGTTTCCCAGTTAACTTTGATCTTCAAAAGTTTAAATCCAATGTCAATCGCTATCTACTGCTCTCCTGATTACTCTTCTTTTGTTCCCTCTCCTTCCTGTTTTCTAATACTCACACCCAGCAGTCGCCTTATGTCTTAGTGGCTTTACTACCTTGCTTGCGGGGAACGCAATTTAAAAAAAAATATTGGTGTTTTACTTTTCTTGCAGGCAAGTAAATGGTGTTTATGGCAAAAGTTTTCCCAAAAGCTGTGGATAGATAGTGCCAGCTAATTTTGTTTTACGATAAAATTATTTACTCAAGCTAAATTGGTTGCTGATAAAGCGTATTTACTGAAGACTCCTCCCGAAAGAAATTTTTTTAATGCAAAACGAAGCCTCGTTGGTTTAGCGAAAAGCATAATCATTTGAACTGTACCACCTGCAACGCGATTACACTTGGCAAACGTCTTATTTCATCGACCAGACTATGTTAGCTTAGGCCTTGTCCAGTTTTACGTGGAATTCCGCCATATTTTATTGTTTGATTTGGTTTGGTTGGTTTTCACGAAGTATCAACTCTTTGGTTCATTTAACATCAAAAGAAAAAAAGCTTAATGAATATAATTTATTGAACACTTTTACATTAAGCACAAGCTGCTTCCCTTATTGCCCGTGTAATATCGTTGCGCCGATTAATAAAAATACGACGCTGAATGTCCCATACGTAACATTACATTTTATTTGTAAAACCGACGACAGAACGATCCTCTTCACTAACTCCACAGTTTTTGTTATGTTTCTTTTAACTGAGACAACAACCACAGTTTCTCGAAGAATGACGAGTTGTGATTTGTTACCAGTCGTAATCTCCTCTCGCTGTGTTGCAACTCGCCACGCCACGACCTTTCTTTGCTATGTTGTAACTGGTGATGTATTTACCTGTCGAATTGGATATCGGACAGGTCCGTGGTTATCATTTTAGCTGAAAACGAATTCAAATCATAATGTCGTTCTGACAATACCCACAGTATTTATTTTTTAAGAGTTGCTATACAGTTCTCTCTTCTATTTGCTTCTAGCTGGAGTGAACACAAGTCTTTAGACAAGGACTTCTTTCTTTTCAGTTATTTTACTATGAATTGTCCATCTCAATAATAGCAACTTCTTTTTCCTCTCCGTTTTTTTCTTTTGGGTCAGTTTCTTCCTTTTTAACTCAACTCCATTCTTCTGACTCCAGCGAAGAGTAACTTCGTATTTCTAACGGCTAGTGGACAAAACGGTCTTTAATGACTGAATGTGGCGGCTATCACCCAGTAATTGCGGATGTGAAACTTTCTTTTTATAAATGTTCGGACATCGGAATTGTCACGTAGGCCTTTTCTTCAAATAATGAAAATTATCTTGACACAAACCAGATGTTATCAGCTGGCTGGGGCTGCTAGTTGACACCATAAATATATTTATTTTCTGAAGTAGGTCGAGAGAGGGGTAACTGGAGGAACAGGAACATATTTGAATAATTTTTACTCGCACGGTCTTTCGAAAAGCCTGTCACGTACAGGTAACTTTAGATTAGGAATACGGGTTTCAATTCTTACGAATTCCAATCTCAACCGTAATCAAGATTTTTTTATACGTTCTAATGAAACGCTTGGCTTGGTTTCTTTTTTCATTATAGTTATCTGAATTTCATGCGTCCGCATAATCTTTTTCATTTATTTACTAAAACTACTGAGGGTCTTAGCAAAGGTCATCCTTCTTTGAGCATTGTGGACTGGCGCTACAGAATCACAAACAAAGAAATGTATCAAAAAACAGAAAGCACATCACTTGAGGACTGCCAACAGTAGTAACAATTAAAACGGATAGCACAAGTAACTCAAAGAGAAAATAATAACATGGTCAAGATGTTAACTTTCCACACCACATGAAATAGGAAAAAAATACACGCTTTGTAGACCTCAAAGCAGCAGTTGACCCATCAATAGAGACTTCTTCTTCTCATCTGTAGTTGTAAAGAAAAGAAAAACAAGAAAAAACTGTCAACTTATAGTAGCAACAAACGTCTGCAATAGATTTCTTCTGTCTCTCGACCGCAAGACTTGTAGCCAAATCACAGTTCAAATGATAGTCTGTTGTAACAGTCCAACAGGCAACATAGAAACGACAAAATGGGGTCACACATCCAATCTTCACTTCTCGCCAGCGGGTTTGTCCACCAAGGTCACAAAATCTAATCCCGCATAAGCGAAAAACAACTGCTTTTGTTCACCGAGAGATCTTTCTGATTGGTCACGCCATTCAGAGGAGGGAAGAACATTAGCACAGATTCTGGTCCTTAAAGTAGATTTTTGCTAACTACTTTTTGGTAATTTTTCTTCGGCAGATCGCACACAAAACACGAACTCTTTTTCGAGGTAGCTGATTATCTCTTTCACTACATCATCCAATAGAAGATAACGATCCAGTTTCCCCCCCGGAAGCCAACGTAATTAAGATGGTGGGTGGGGGATATGCTGATGACAGGTATTCATAGTTGGGATAACCCCCCCCCCAAACTTGAGCCATTTTCTTAAATGGCCTCGTCAGATCGAAACTATCATATGGATGTCATGTATAGCGCCAGACCTGTTCATATATATCTAACTTGTCAGCTGTATTCAAATGCGTCCTAAGATCAATGGTGAAAAAAGCTTTGAGAGAATGAAGCCTGAAGATCTTGACAAAGATAATCCTTTTTTGAGCATTGTGGACTGGGGCTACAGAGTCACAAACAAAGTACTGTACCAAATAACAGAAACTACATCACGAGGACTACCAACAGCAGCAACAACTAAAATGGATAGCAGATGTAATTCCAAGAGAAAATAATGACATAATCAAAATGTTAAACTTCCACACCACTTTAAATAGAAGGTTAGGAAGGAAAACCCTCATCAATACTGGAAAGAGAGAACAGGACTACTAGACTTGAGAGACCTGAAAAATTGTTTTAAGAGAAAGATTTGATGAATTTCAACCGAAACAGTACTGGCTGCTCGGTCAATGAATACCAAATGTTTCCTTGTAGGGAAAAGGCTAAAACTAACATGACCATTATTTCGTTCACTCCAGCCAAGAAATATTATTTCTCCACTACTAAAATCTTGGGCGAAGTGGTCACTTTGTCGTATATTCATCAATTACTGTCGGCCAAAGTGTGTATGTGCGGCTCGGGCCTTCTCTGAATGTGGACCGTCCCTGTCTGGTGGGTGTTTATATATCTGTCATTCGTCGGTTCTTTCACACGCGTGTATATCCCAGGTGCAGAATTACGTCTTCGCGTGCCGAAGAAGTCGTTGACATCGGGTGCATCCCGTATCTCCCGTTTTCAGCTAGGAGTTCACCCCTCAGGTCAACACTAAACCTAGTTTTTCTCGATGGTCTTCTACTATGTGTTGCGTCCATTCAGATCATACGCGATCATGGCTCTCTACAACTTTCTATACCGTGTGGCTCTTAGCATTTTTTCTCTCTTTCATCCATTCACTCATCACTTACTCGTCAGGTAAGTGACTTGCTACCTTCCCCTATTTCTCTTAATATGCCCCGTCAGGTTTAAGTTTTCCAAGCCCTCTTTTTTCATTATGTATCCAAGGAATGTCATCTGTTTTTTTTCAAATTCTGAATATGTGTTTTTTCTGTTGCCATTTTTAAAAATGTTGTTTAGTCGCCCCGTCCATGGAATTTTTAGTGTGTCTTTCTGTTGAACCACATTTCTGATGCTTCTAGTTTTCTCTTCATTCTTAGAGATATTGATATTCGCTGCCATATAAGATGATGGATATCACACAGCAATCCAGCTGAGTGCAGAGTCTACTCTGGCAACACCTGAGGTGAGCCACACACTCCACCTGAAAGTAAGTGTAAAGAATACTTACATACTCCCTTGTCCATAATCCTGGAACGCTAAACCGACTGGTATTCCAACTATTATCAAAGGAAGACCTGAAAATAAAAGTCAGTGGAATAATATATTGGAGTAATAGAAAAAAAATAATTCTACATAGAATATTAAAAACCAATATGGCGTAGGGAAAATCGGATTCCAAAGAATGAAACGCTAAGACTAATATTGAGTTTCAACTCCGGCTTGTTTACTATACTGACAACATCCAGTTCTTACTAATGACTGAGGCAGTTGGAAGTGCTCTTTTACGTGCTGTGCGTCATTATTCTCTCACAGATGAAGAAGAAACGTGATGGTTCTATGATAGGATGCTGAGAATACCGTGAACGTAATATGTGAACAACAGAGCCTTTTTAAGGACAATGGAAATAAAAAGAATGACAGAGAGAGCTGACATTTATTAGGCACATAATGAAGAGTGAATGTTTGGAGAATTTGAAACTCAGAAGACATATTATAGTCAAGAGGAGCAGAAGGAATCAGCGAGTCAGCTGCCTAACGAGTTTGTGTAAATGGATGACAGAACAGCGAGTGGGAGAGATAATAAAAAGACAAATATTACTAAGAGTTACAAAGGCTAGGAAGTTGTGGAGAGCCATGATCGCCTACATCCTGAAAGGATATGGAAAATAAAAGAAGAATAACTCCATTCAGGACATGAACAAACATGGTTCTCCACAACTTTCTATCTTGACTCCTTATTAGAACACATTTACACACAAGCTCATTAAGGCAGATTACATGTTGTTTCCGTTTTCCCTTATTGCCTTCAGTGTGTTCTGTGTGTGTCAAATTCTCCAAGCCCACTTTTCTCATTATGTGTCCCAGAAATTTCAATTGTCACTTTCTGATTCTAAGTGTCTTTTTGTTTTCAAATGAAAGGCACTGGAGCAATAGAAAAAAAGGTCATTCTAAAAAAAGTATTAAAAAAAAATATGACGTATGGAAAATCGAATTCTGGAAAATGAAGCGATGTTTCCAATTTTGAATTTCAACTCCTACCGAAATGAAAATACACAGTTCTTGATCGATTGAAATTACTTGTGTAAAACAGAACAAAACATGAATTTACATCATCGTATTGAAAAAATATGGAAAATAAAATTTAAACAGAGAGACATTGTCAGTTTAATTTAACAAAGTTTGGCTCAACAATTTTTTGTTGTCGAGATACACTTTATAAATTTAACTGTAATTTTTATATTTAACGGCTATCTGCATTTCAGTTTGATATCAGATTATTTTTTAATAATATTATTTCGACCTACCTAGCCTTATTAAGAAAAATGTTCTCGACATAAATCGAACATGTCGTCCGTTTAAAACAAGGCTCAAATATCCATTTAAGTCATGGATATATATAAGGATGGTGTAATGAATAGCGTCACAAAATGAGAAACCGAAGTACCGAGTTCGAATTTCAGTCGAGTCCGTTATATTTACTTATAGCATAAATACACTTGAGAAAGGTACTAACCTATCTCATCCACCAGCAATGTGTTAAATAGTAGGACTTGTATCTTGTAAAATAGTTGGAATTTTAAACGAAAATATTGTTGATGCAATATGCTCTTGGCAAAAAGAAGTATGCTTCACAACGTCAACAATTAAGTCAAGTTGTTAGAGTTGTTATTCGATTTTCACGCTGTCTCAAAAACGAAATATTTGCGATATTTGTCTAAATGTTCTTTTGTCCATTATTTTGGTGTGAAGAACCCGGCCCTAAATTTTAAAATTATTTTTGAAACACCCTGATTTATATATATATATATTCTTAAATGTCTATAATTGGTAACAGAAGCCATTGGTTTATACCAATTTTACTTCATGAGCTGCGGTGCGATTTTTTTGCGTCTTATATGCACGTGTTTATCGTTTTGAAATCATCCATGTAAACAGAAACAGACTATCATTTCGGTGTATTGCTTAATATATTGTACTGTAATTGTCATCTTTGATAATGGCTTATGTAAGCCGAATTTTATTTTCTTTCTTCGTTTAATGATAATGTTATTGCTTAAGATGTTATGAAAAGAAACATAAAATAGACAAAACTTGTCTATATTATTTAATTGAATATATATAACAATTAGAACATATTTTTCGTTCCGACTTTATAAGTTTAAAAGTGAAATGTTTTTAGTTACATCAGATTCAAAATATTAAAAAAAGCGATATTGTGTCCATTCTGGATATTGGTACTTTTTTTTTTTTTACTAAGAATGTGTTTTAGTTTTTTAAATTTCTTTTTGAAGATAGAATAAATTGGAAAAAAAGTAAATTAGAAAACATTTCTTGGTGATTGCCGAAGCGTTCCATTCTTTTTTACACAGAGCGTTTTGTAACTACAAAACATTTCTTCTTTAAACTTGCTTTGATAAGTGGGATTGACGAAACACGTCGGAAATGAGTAAAAATGCTGTTATTTTCCACCGTTTTATTTATCCATTAATTTGTCTTATCTTCAGAATTATTCTGATAAATTTAGCCACACACACATATATATATATATATATTGTGTTATTTAGGTCCGGTAAGGTTTCATGCACATTTCATTGAATAAATAAGATCTTTGATTTAGTTTTTTATAGAATTTCTGATGTCATCTAATAATTTTTATTTTCAGATGATGAATTATATAAAAACTGCCCGAATGTTATTTTTACCGGAGCGATTTCGGCTATACATTTAGCCATTTTCAAGGTTGAAATATTTTAACTGTTAATTAAGAAATAATTTGTTGCATATATGTATTTATATAATGTTTTCATTTTCAAAATACGGTCAACATATTGTGTCCATGTTCATAGTTGATATTATTGAGTGTTTTTTGTTTTTTATTAATAAGGCTTCCATTATTTTTAGACTTTTGCATGTAGACGATGCTGTTATATTTGTGTTATCAACAAATATGTTACGAATAGGGTCCGGTAGGTTTCCATGAATATTTAAATAAGATCTAATTGGGCTATAGTCAGAAATGTGTAGAGTGAGTCTTCGTTTCAAGCATGTAGTATATATATATATATATATATATATATACAAAATGTTAGCGTAACCAACAAACAATATATATATATATATATATATGGGATAACGATATATAAATTTTTATATATCAAGAACAATTTTAGGGGAAAGATGTATGACAAAGTGGAAAAAGTTTTCTTGTGACGCATTTCGTCCTTTAGGGCATAATCGGACTAAATCTATGTTTACGTTGACGCGACTACGCATGCGCACGAAAATTCCCAACGTCGCTCGCTCGTGCGCATGTTTAGTCGCATCAACGTAAGCATAAACACACACACACACACACACACACACACACACACACACACACACACACACACACATATATATATATTCACGTCACGTGTTTATGGTAATATCAACGTTATCCTCGTTTTGTTTCCTTCTTATCTAAAAAAAAACTGTCAGCTTATTTTGCCATTAAGCTCTATCATTTTCAAACAAAGAAAGTTATTATTAATCCTAGCGGTATCCATATATATCTCGTTTTCTCTCTCTCCGTCCCATTCTCTCTCTTCCTTCCTTTCTCTCTCTCTCTCTCTCTCTCTTTCCATCTCTTTCGCTACCTCTCTCTCCCACTCTTTCTCTCATCCTCTCTCTCTATATATCCCTCTCTTTCGTTACCTCTCTCTATCCCCACTTTTTCTCTCTCTTCCTCCCTTTCTTTCTATGCTTCTCTTTTTCTACCCCTCTCTCTCTCTTCCACTCTATCTCTCTCTTCCTCTCTTTCTCTATCCTTATTTCAGTCACCCTTTCATTTTTTCCTCACACGCTCCCACATACACTCTTGGTTTCTCTTGACTTAAATATTTACTTAATGTCGATCTATAGGAAAGGAACAGGTAGGTTTTTTGCGCCAATCATGCAAAGCAAAGAGGGCACGACTGCCTTGAGTATCGGTCTCATAAACATGGACTAAAAACCAAGTTTCATATGACTAACTTTGACTGAGTCTGTCACAGGGTTGAATGATTGACAAAAGATTGTGTTACGTCAAGCATTCTAGTGGGAGACGTGCTTGCTTTGATAATGGTTAATATGTCCGGACTTAAATGATGACCGCAGAGGTCAATGGGAATCATGCAACTTTCTCACTACCAAAGAATCCACGCCTTATACAGCGGGCCACCCATGGTTATAGCAATTTTAGCTTATGCAATGAAGTCTCTTCTTTTTTTCAGACAATAGCTTGTTAGTATCAAGTTACTTTAATCTATGAACGATAGTTGACTTATATTTTGCAATGAAAGTTCGCGAAATAAGGAAAATGGCGAATTTCAACGAGGGCAAATAATAGGTTGTTGCAAGTCAAATAGAGAAATTACTAGGTTTTTCCAGGTTAATCATCAAACAGTTAATAATATTGTCAATAAATTTCATGAAGAAATGGCCATTGTTTTGTGGAACAACGTTCAGCAAGTCCAAGCATCGTATCTGATCGAACAAAAAGGGCGTTGAAGAAGAAAGTCATCAGAAACTGTCCTCAGAGCGTCAAAGATGTCACCAACAGCATGGAAATGTCGCCATATGAAAGACTGAAAGAGCTAGGCTATCAAAGAAGAGTTGCAAGAAAGAAGCCCCTGATTTCAGAGGTTAACAGGAACATGCGTATGGACTGGACGAGAAAATTCGAGAGCAAAGATTATGAATTTTGGCAATTTTTAATTTGGTCAGATGAAAGTAATTTCTACAAATATTCGAATTAGGGACAGGTTTATGTTTGGAGAAATCAGAATGAGATTTGGAATACTGAATGTCTGCAGGCAACCTTGGAGGGATTGGAGTAATGGTGTGAGGTGCTGTCTGGTTTGGAGGGAAATCTGAGCTGATTCTTGTTGAATGGTCCAAAATACTGTCAAATATTATAGAAAGTACTACTCCTATTATTAGAAACCAATCAGATTGACAAAAATATCTACCATTTTCAAGAAGTTGGGACGCCGTTCCATACCAGCAAAGTAGCAAAGGCCTGGAAGGAATCGCAAGGAATCGCAAGGAATCAAGTCACTGCGATGGGTAGATCAAAGTCCTGACATTAATCCAATAGAGAACGTTTAGAAGCACCTTGATCGAAAACTTCAAGAGCGTGCAACCAAAATTACGTCAGTGGCGACCCTTAAAGAAACATTGCTGAAGGATTGACAAAATATGGGTCAGACGATTGTTGATGACTTGATCAAATCCATGGAAAATCGAATACAAGCACTGAAACTAGAAAAATGGAAGACTTACTCGATACTAGTTCCAAATACTGTTTATGTTGAGTAGGAATTACGTAATTAAATTTTGAAATTGGATGTAGTTTATTTCTTCTGGCTAAAAACTTTTCTTGGGCCACAGCATATATATATTGGCCAACTGGTTAGAACGTTCGCTTTCCGATCATGAGTCTCGGGTTCGCATCTCACTATGTTCGATTTATCAGGAATGTGAATTTTTCATATTATCGGCCTGGGGGTGGCGATCTCAGTGGGTAGCACCATTGAAAAGTGCTTGAAAACCGTATCAATTGTTGTCCTAAGCCTTGCGAGTGGAATTTGAATAGACGGAACTATTCAGAGGCCGTCCATAGCTGCTTTCGCACGAAGTCGTAAGTCATCGTGATCAAGGGTTTGAGAATACTGAACTGTTGATTGCGCTAGATAATGCGCTATCTCCCGGAAACTATAACTAAGATCCGCTCAGCATAGCTGCGGTATAAACCACAGATGGGCTCTGTGGATGCTGAACAGGCACAAATACACCCGTGCAGGCGTCTGCAGTAAAGATTGACTAGCCTACCTATCGTTTTTAATTGTGTCAGTCTTCTAAAATGGAGGCTTGGAATTAACTTGAAAATCAGAGATGCAGTTTATGAGTGGGTTCGAACACTTGCTATTGACTGGAAATACGCTAAGAGCCTTAGCCACCAAGCAGGACGATTCATTCTGGCTATCTGATACTAGGTCAAAAAATGGAATGAGCAGGAGGCTGAGACAGAATACACACTCTACAACAAAATTCCGCGTTTGTGCTTCTGACCCTTATTCTTGTTTGATGCGGGTGAGGCAAACAATTTTGCCCCGAGGCATCTGACTCAAAAGAACAACATATCTACACAGTAATATATATAACTCCGTCTGTTAAATATACCTTGGTGTGTTGATCGTTCGTTTATTCTTTCGCCCTTTCTTTCTGTCTTATTGTTTGTTTGTTTGCTTGTTTTTTTTTTGTTTGTTTGTTTGCTTGCTTCTTTATTTTAGGACTAACTCACACAAAAAATATTTATCTGTCTTATATCTGTCTTCTTTCTTTCTTTCTTTCTTTCTTACATTCATTCTCGACCAAGACATTCAAAAATATTTAACTCCATCTATCTATAGTTGTCTTATTTGTTTGTTTGTTTCTTTCTTGCACTCATTCATTTACGACTAACACACTCAAAAATATTTAACTTTGTTTATATTTGTCTTGTTATGTCCTTTCTTTCTTTCTTTCTTTCTTTCTTTCTTTCTTTCTTTCACGCATTCATTCATTAACGACTATCACACTCAAAAATATTTAACTCCGTCTGTTTATATTTGTTTACCACATCGTTTCTTTCTTTCTTTCTTTCTTTCTTTCTTTCTTTCTTTCTTTCTCGCATTCATTCATTAACGACTATCACACTCAAAAAAAATATTTAACTTTCCGTCTCTTTTATATTTGCATTCATTTTACGACCACATCAAAAATATTTTTCTTTGTTTCTTTTTCTTTCTTTTCTTTCTTTCTTTCTTTTCTTTCTTTCTTTCTTTCTTTCTTTCTTGCATTCATTCATTAACGACTAACACGCTAAAAAATACTTAACTTCGTCGGTTTTATATATATTTTTTATCTGTTTATATTTGTCTTATTATGCCCTTTCTTCTTTTTTTCTTTTGTCTTTATTTCTTTTTTCATTCATTCATTCATTTATTCATTCATGAATTACACACTCAAAAATATTTCACCCCGTCTGTTTATATTTGTTTACCACATCGTTTCTTTCTTTCTTTCTTTCTTTCTTTCTTTCTTTCTTTCTTTCTTTCTTACATTCATTCACGACCAAGACATTCAAAAATATTTAACTCCATCTATCTATTGTTGTCTTATTTGTTTGTTTGTTTCTTTCTTTCTTTCTTTCTTGCATTCATTCATTAACGACTAACACGCTAAAAAAAACTTAACTTCGTCGGTTTTTATATATATATTTTTATCTGTTTATATTTGTCTTATTATGCCCTTTTTTCTTTCTTTTCTTTTTTTTTCTTTTATTTTTTTTTCATTCATTCATTCACGACATACACACTCAAAAATATTTACCTTCGCCGGTTATATATATATATATATATATATATATATATATATATATATATTATCTGTTTATATTTGTCTTATGTCTTTTTGTTTTCTTTTTTCATTCATTCATTTATTCATTCATGAATTACACGCTCAAAAATATTTAACTCAGTCTGTTTATATTTGTTTAATACGTCGTTTCTTTCTTTCTTTTTTCTTTCTTTCACGACTGGCATTCCCAAAAATGCTTAACTTTTGTTTGTTACGTCCTATTTATCTATCTTTATTTGTTTGTGATGCATCGACAGAGAAAATCTTAATAAAATATGCTTCAATAAATATGTGTTAATAACTTGTTGCCAAATGAAATGATGAGAAAGCAAAAAATAAAACTGTTGTTCTTTAGTAGAAATATCTGAGAACGCTTTCTGAAAGATCTGAGAATTAAATATTTTAATTACTCTAATCATTATCCTTATTAGAATTCATACTGACATTTATCACAAAGTCTAACATTGTATGACAACTGTTAGACGTCTAACATATGAGCAGTCATGGTAAAGCTGATTCTCTGCTAAAAATAGACCAGTTCGGTGCCTACTTTAGCGCTATAAATCGCTTATATCGCGTAGACTCTACGCCGTAGACCTATTAACAGTTGTAACGAGTCTCTTCCTCAAGAGTGTCTTATTATACTGATTCATAATGCCGGATTCGATATAGCACGCAATTCACACCAGACCATCAAAGAAGCTGGGTGAACCATGTTTTAGCCACCGAATACAGAAATATGTGGCCTCGCACTTACAACCGGTTCTACGAGTATGGCAACGAGAATATCGGTAGATGAATATTTAAGCAACAGCCCCAGGGATTACTAGGGTTAGTCTCTCACAGACATCGCAGGAGAATATAGAGACTGCGTGTCGCACGAGGATCCAGCAACAACATATCGCAGACTGGCCCTTTGTAACTGATGAAGGGAAGAGTTAAATAGAATGAAATGTAAAACAAGAAAGATTCAAGTTTCCTCTTATTATTTAATCATTACACTGACTTCATTGTTCTAATGGCTTTTTGTCAAACTAATTTAAGCTCAGTAAATATCTAGATATATATAAGTTTTTTTCTAGTCTCGCCAAGTTTTAGTGATAATAGTACTTTCCGTTTCATAAGGTGTGGTGTTCGTAGTGTAGATTTAAAAAAAGAAAACAGAAAAGTACGTCTATCATCTCCCTGTATAATTAAGATACGTGGTTTAGAGATTAGCTATTATCAGTGTGACTCACGTGGATGGCAATGATCCGAGTCGGACCGTAAATTAACTACGATTTCTGCTCAACATTTCTTTCATAGAGAAACCATTTCTATCCTTAAGAAATATGCACTCAATGAATTTTTACAATGATGTTCACTCTGTGCAAGGCTCGAAAGCTACTCAAGGCAGAAAGCTACAGAGTAAGAGGCACAGTTTATGCGGATATGTGGGGATGATAACGGTTAAGACTAGACTTGAACAGGTTAAGATTGTAGTGATCCGGGAAACATCCTCTTCGCAGTCGGTTTCACAAAGCATCGGTTCGTGGGAATAAGCTGGGACAATGTGACTGGCATGGCAGGTAATAATCGTGTAGATTATATCTGGTGGAACTAAGGAATGTAGTTTGTTTAAACACTTTCCATGGAAATAGCGATGAAGTAGCGAGTGGATAGCAACATCACTGTAGAATGACAATAGAATAACAACACGTAAGGGTCCCAGCTAGCGTCCAGCTGGCAGACAAAAATAAAGCAGGTTGTAAAACAAACCAAACCAAAACAGTTAAAATTTATATAGAAATACCTCCACTCATGTACCAGCAGCCAATCATAGCCCAAGCAATCGACTATCCCCTTGAGCACACTGAGATGCTCCATGGCACCATAAATAGCTCTCTTTCTCAAGGGGGAGAGGTCTTTTCTCAGCTTTTTCCACAACTGAGTATTTGTCTTGACAACGTGTTTGTTCTATATGGTGCTGTGAACATGATACAACCTGCTTTATTTTTGTCTGCCAGCTGGACGCTAGCTGGGAGCCGCCGGTAAGTATTGTTATTCTATTGTTATTCTACAATCACATTTGTAAGAAAGGGATTGTAGGGCGGAAAATCACCCACAAAAGTAGAGGTTATCAGGAGGAACCAAGTATTTACTGGAGTGGTATATGAAATCCATCGCCCCTTTACCCAGCATCTTTAGTGGTGTATCGTATGTACGAGTTACACTTGAGGTCTGGTTTGTGTTTAAGTCCCAACAGGCACTCAAGGCACGGGACCTCTCCGATGGAACATCTGTGCATCGCGATCCGATGCGTCCGATCGGCAATGACAGTATGTCACTAATTTGTTTTTTTTGATGCATTGGATGTGACCAGCCATTTTCCCCCTACTGATCTGTTACAGTTAGGTCAGAAGAGTGAACAACTGGTCATCTAGAGTTTGGAAAGTGCACCAAAGTAACATATATCATCATGTATTATATTCATTAATATGTACCATTAGTATAGATATTCACAAATGATCGGAGTATACACTAAGGCAGATTGGGCACTTCGAGGCGGTGTAATGGTTAGCAAGCTTGTCTCGCTAGAACAATTACGACTGAGTAGTGTTCGATCCTCACTGGGTGGCCCCTACTTTCGGCCTTGTGCTAAGCTTAGAAAATCACTACTCTTAGGCAGATCATGCATGTAATGTAGAAAGAGGGCTGAGCCGAGAGGCGTGTCTTGGAGGACCCCTTCCTTGATTCGTGGGACCTCCGAGGATTGGTGGTTGACAACTACCTTCATAGACCTACCCGTTAAGAACGACTTTATAATTGAGAAAACACTTCCAGTGGTGGCATGATGGACAATTCGAAACAATCTTAAAAAAAAAAAAAAACGAAGCTAAAGCAATTATAATTCTTTATGTTGTCTTTGTTCTTGTAAAAGAACTAATGTGGTTTTCATATTGAGTATATCAAAATTGATAGAGAAACGCGCGCGCGCGCACACACACACACACAACAACAACAACAGCAACAAAAACAATTAACTGGAACAAAAAAACTTTCATAAAATTTTGTTACCTATTGTTATCCGGACAATTCTTGGAATGCTAAGTCCCTCTTCTTCTATGTGCCGAATTCTTTCAGGACGTACATGGTTCTGACTTTCATATTCTTAATAACTCTTAGGAATGGTTACCTTTTTACTATCTACCATCAGAATTCCTTGTTCTGCCATTCATAGGTTGGCGAGTCATTGTTTCTCCTGTTACTTTAGCCCTCGACATTCTTTCTTCAGTATATGTCCCAGAAATTTTAACGGTCAGTTCCGAATTCTATGTGAGTTCGTAAGGTCTTGATACGATTATAGAATAAAGTTTATATAAAAGCTGAGCTGACCAGTCTTCCAAGCGAAGAAAAAAAAAAAACACACACACACACACACACACACACACACACACACACACACACACACACACACACACACAAAGAAACATGAAAAATATGGAATTGACACCTAAAAAAGTGCAACCTCGCATCTCAAACGTCTCACATGTCGAGCAAATCAGTTTCAGAACAGAAAATTCGAGATGAAATGCATCGGTTACCGAACAAAATTTCGGTTCTCGAACAGCATTGTCGAACCGAGTTAATCCGAACGGAGTAATTTTTGAGTCGACCAACGTGTTGTATACATTCGTGTGTAGTGCTATACTTTTCTTTTCCAATTTTATTGTACATTTTTTCACTACATTTATTTCTATTTGAAAAATAGTTTCGGTTTACGAACATTTCGGGTTACGAACGGCCTTCAGGAACGAATTAAATACGTGAACCGAGATTCCGCTGTATATGAATTTGCTAGTAATTATTTTTTGTTCCTGAGTTTCTGCAGAAAAAAAATGTCCCTATCAGTTTTTACATCTTTTTCATCTGATGAAGACGATCGACCGAGACATTTTAGCATCAACAGAAATATTAAGAACTAGCAGTAGAGCCCGGCGTTGCCCGGGGATGTAACAGTAAGAGATAGATCAAGTATTGACCATCATAAAGACTGAAAAATAAAATTGACAAAGATTATTGTTTAATGTTGACGGTGTCTTAATTAGTTATTTTTTTTTTTTTTTTTTTTTTTACGAATTGGTCAAACCCCAACTCAAACAAAAACATTGTTTTCAATCGTTATGAGTCTACCGATTAAATAGAATTTTATTATAAACAATTGTCTTGTAAATGGAATTTTTAAAGCATTCTGAATGTAAAAATAAAGAAAAAAGTGTGGAAGACAATAAGAAACACTACCTGCCAAAAAAAAAGTTTTGTTGAAACCACTTCAAAAATGTAGGAAATCCGATCCCATATATAAACGAACACACACACACACACACACACACACACACACACACACACACACACACACACACACACAGAAACAACCTGTGTTTTATAATAAGTATAACTCGATATGAGTTGTCCCCCTTTCATTCCGCGAAAGCGATGCCTCAATCGTGTTTTCAAATTGATTTCGTGCAAACACAATTGTGCTTTTCCAATTTTTGGCACTGTCAGAACCACCGCAAGCTAATTTTACGTAGTCCTGTGAAGTTTTGTTGAAATCGGTTGAAAAATGTAGGAAATCCGATCCAATATATAAACGTACACACACACACACACACACACACACACACACACACACACAACCTGGGTTTTATAATAAGTATGATTAGTTTTTTTGCGCCTTTTTCCATCTGAAAAACATTGATTTGGAAATTCTTGTAAAAATCAAATAATTTTCTGAATTTAATGAAACTTTCAGGACTTATTTACAAATGAATGAAATTATTTTTGAAATTTAAAAAAAAATCTTGGTAATTTTTTTACACATGTTATCCACGAAAAAAGTGTGCAAGACAATAAAAAACACTACTTGTCAAAAAAAAAGTGAAGTTTTGTTGAAATCGGTTGAAAAATGTAGAAAATCCGATCCCATATATAAACGAACACACACACACAAACAACCTGGGTTTTATAATAAGTATAACTCGATATGATTTGTCCCCCTTTCATTCTCGCGATGCCTCTTAATCGTGTTTCCAAATTGATTTCGTGCAAACACAATTGTGTTTTTCCCATTTTTGGCGCTGTCAGAACCACCGCAAGGTAATTTTACGCAGTCCTGTGAAGTTTTGTTGAAATCGGTTGAAAAATGTAGGAAATCCGATCCAATATATAAACGTACACACACACACACACACACACACACACACACACACACACACACACACACACACACACACATAACCTGGGTTTTATAATAAATATGATAATATGTTTAACAGTCAGAAGAATCCATGGAAGGATCCCCCTACTCGGAATAATAGAAGATATGTTTTCTATTCGAATTCTGCACGTGAAGACGTTAATAATCGGACGAAACGTAAGACTACAAGGATGCATTCTGTTATATAAAAAAATCTCAAAATTATAGGCTATATTATCTTTATACCATTTCCTTCCACTTTCCACAGAACTAAGCAATTTTTATAAATATTTTCATTACGCCAAATTAATGCGGGCTTAATTGTAATACGCTCCAGATTCTTAAATAACTATTTATGGCACAACATTTCGTGTACGATAAATTCATAATTCTAATGACTTGACTATAATGACATGAAACATCAGCAAATTATTTTAACTGAATTATTTCTTGGGTCACCCCAGAAATAATTCAGTTAAAATAATTTGCTGATATTATAATATCTACGCAAAAACAAAAGGCAGTTTTATAATACATCCGCGTAACAAAATAGTGCCTCTTTTGAATTAGAAGCATTTCAGTTAGTTATGTGCCATGCGTGATACACGCTTAGGCGATCATGTATCTTTCGATACATGACTGACAAGGCAGATTTCTTTTTCCACAGTAAGTTGCTATTTCTTTCTGCGGTAGACCAGATGCCATCCAAGTCTGTTCTGCTATTTACACATAGCTGTGGGGTGGAGAAGAAGAGGATTAATACCTTTCTCAAGTGTATTAGCACGTAAGTGAATGTAATGGATTCGACTGGAATTCGAACTCGGCTCTCTGATTCTTCAATCCTTGCCTCTATCCATTACTGCCTCCTAGGAGCTTACCTTAATGTTGCCTTAATATAGTTTGGCGCAAACTTTGCCAAAATTATGGGTCGTCCATCGGTTATCGAAATCACGACACCAAAACAATCGTCCGCTAGTTAGCCTTTACCCCGTTGCTTATTGAAATGCTGACATGCGTGAATAGCTTGCTAACCTCTACTCGAGGGTGAGAGGCCATTCATTGGCTAAGCTCATATTTATATGGCACAAGGTCACAAATTTTAAGTGCACAGTGAGGATCGAAATCACACTCGGAGTAATAGGCTTCGAAATGCTATTTATACGCATTGTTCCACGGTGCTTGCTCAGACTTATAATCATTTATTAAGCTTATCTTAGTCTGACACAAGGTCAGAGTAACGGGGCTTCAATCACTTCCCACCACCGTAATGTAGCTTCTATAAATATTTTCATGGCAATTGTTCAGACGATCTTTCCTATTTGATATCTCACCTTCATGAATTTAAGCGCATTA
The DNA here is from genome assembly GCA_903632075.3 of Acanthosepion pharaonis. NCBI lineage: Eukaryota > Metazoa > Mollusca > Cephalopoda > Sepiida > Sepiidae > Acanthosepion > Acanthosepion pharaonis. Next base: position 107,218 of record CAHIKZ030000113.1, read on the forward strand.
CTAGATGGCCAGATAGGTCTTATCAGTTACTGTTGAACTCGCTAAGCGTTACGTTACGTTACTATTTCCAATAATTTATTCTCCAGGACTATTCGCCTGTGGAATCCTCTTCTTTTCTTTTTATATGCCATGTCCTTTCAGGATGTAGGCGATTATGGCTCTCCACCTCCCTATATCCCTTGCAGCTCTCAACAAGTTCCTTCCCTCTGCTTCCTGCTCCAAGACCACGTTCTGTCATCTACTTGCTTAATGTATCTTTCTTCTTTGTATGTGACATATCCTTTCAGGACGTAGGCGATCATGGCTCTCCACATCCCTCTATCCCTTGCAGCTCTCAACAAGTTCCTTCTCTCTGCTTCCTCCCCTAGACCACGTTCTGTCATCCACTTGCTTAAGTCCGCCAGGTATGTCACGCGTTGTTTTCCCTTGTCTCTCTTCCCCTCTATTCGAACCGTGTGTATCAGATTCTCTAGACCCTCCTTCCTCATTATGTGTCCCAGAAACTTCAACCGCCTCTCCTTGTTTGCAACCTCTCTAAGATCTTATCGTTGCTCATCCGATCGCTCCAGGATATCCTTAGCATTCTTCTGTAGGACCACATCTCTGTCGTCTCAAGTCTCTTCATCTTTGAGTATATTGTTCAACATTTGTTGCCGTAAATAAGGACAGAAGTAACAGTTCAGTATTATTTTCTTTGTTACCAAAGAAATCCTCCTATCTCGCAGTACTCTGCCCGGCTTTTGAAATGTGTCCTTGGCCATTCCAATACGTCTACGGATCTCAGTTTCGCATTTACCGTCCTCTGTCAAGACGTTTCGCAGATGTTTAAACTTCCGCGTCTGCTTGATTCTAGTGTTCCCGACCTTCAAATCGCTTTTCGGACTCCTCCTTACAGTTTCTTAAATCCCTGTCTAAAATCTAAACGCACATCAATTAACATCTTACTTTCTGAATCCTTTTGTTTTTATTATCCTTTTTCCTCAATAATGTTTTATCAATTTCCTTCACTGTTAGTTACCTCTTGCGTTTTAGTGGCTTTATTGCCTTCCATGCAGGTAAACCATTAAAAAAACTCTTGGTAATAACCACATTACAGAAGGGTAGACACCTCCACTGAATTTTCGATAACTATGGTTTAAAATGATTTTTTTTAAATTAAAGAGCATTCTTGAATTTTTAATTTTAGCTATAATTGAAAGCTAAATGATTAAATTTACTATTTCCAGTAATCAAAATACTCTGGTGTATTTCAGATAGAAATTATATTGATTGGAATCTCAACTTTTTGGTCACTTTTTCAAAATCGACCATTTTTGACACATTTTGAGATATTTGTAAACAAAATTTAATTCCCGGTTTTATAAATCTTCCAAAAATAAATTATACTTTTCTGAAACTTTATATGAGGAATATTAGCTGATTTAAAGTATAATTAATCTGATTCGAAAAAATATTAAAATAACAGATAAATAGATTTTTAAAAGAAACGGTAGCGGTGATTACGCGCTTATCACCGTCGCTTGTCACTCGTAGATCATTTGACAAGCGATGATAAAATCTGTCAACATTAATGTTATTCTACGGAGACTTTATCTCCGTAGAACACGAGTGAGCACCTTTTTTATATCATTTTTAAGTACTCAGAAATTTTTAAAACGTTTGAAAATATTCTCTGTAATCTTATTTTAGGAATGTTGAATTTAAATTTAATAAATTCATCGCTCTTATTTTGCGTTTATGTCGTGTATGATCGACCGTACTTTCAAAGTTGAGCAATTTACATAATATTTTATATACATACAAAAAATTAAAAATTAAAAAAAATATTGATGGTAAACGATTTTTATTGATCTTTTCAATTTTTGAGTCGTAAATATAGTTTTAACTTAATAATAACAATATCATTTAACCGGATTGAAGTAAAAGATTTATATTATAAATTATTATAATTAGAATAAAAAAAATGAAAACAATTCTTGTAAACATTCATTATTCATTGAACTTTTTTTAAAAGATAATAGTGTATTAATAAATTTATAAAATCAATTCTTTTCTTATTAAATAATGTAATAGTTTATTGCATTTTTTTAAGATTCGGAACAGATTTTCGGGAAATGAGTAGTAGTTTGATAAAAGAAATTGTTCTGCTTTTAACTAATAAGACAAATTTTAAATTGCAATTTAATTTTTCGAAATTTCATGAAATTAGGTAAGTGTGGGTAACATGTATGAAACAAATTACCAAGATTTTTTTTTTTTAAATTTCAAAAATAATTTCATTCATTTGTAAATAAGTCCTGAAAGTTTCATTAAATTCAGAAAATTATTTAATTTTTGCAAGAATTTCCAAATCAATGTGTTTTTCACTTGAAAAAAAAGGCGCAAAAAACTGATCATACTTATTATAAAACCCAGGTTGTGTGTGTGTGTGTGTGTGTGTGTGTCTGTACGTTTATATATTGGATCGGATTTCCTACATTTTTCAACCGATTTCAACAAAACTTCACAGGACTACGTAAAATTACCTTGCGGTGGTTCTGTCAGCGCTCAAAATTGGAAAAACACAATTGTGTTTGCACGAAATCAATTTGAAAACACGATTAAGAGGCATCGCTTTCGCGGAATAAAAGGGGGAAACTCATATCGAGTTATACTTATTATAAAACCCAGGTTGTTTGTGTTTGTGTGTGTTCATTTATATATGGGATCGGATTTTCTACATTTTTCAAATGGTTTCAACAACACTTTTTTTTGGCAGGTAGTGTTTCTTATTGTCTTGCACA
>CAHIKZ030000113.1:115000-120000 GCA_903632075.3 Acanthosepion pharaonis
ACCAGCCTGGAGAGGGTCAGGCTATCTTGCACTACTTCTACTGCGGCTGCAGTAGATGTGGTGCCCCTACGACTAATGAGTTATCCTAGCATGTTGATTATTGTTGTGTCCTTAAAAAGGTTACAAACAGACAAAGGTGGTACTCGAGTGAAAGGAACGGCAACACGGGCGTAGATGAAAGAAAGAGAGGTTTATTGTAAAAGAGAATACACTACTGAAAGACAGGGCGTCGACTAACACTTCCCGAAGCCAGTCAAACAGACAGACTCTGGTATGTTCTGTGCACACTGTTGTTCATGATGACGGTCGTCTTTGAGTATAGAATCCAGAGGTTAGCAGTGAATATTTCGAAGACAGTAAGGAAGCGTAGTTCAGGTTAGCAGTGGATATCCTGGCAAAGTAGCAGAGCGTAGTTCTTCCTTCTGTTCCTCTTCGCCTGACAAGCTGGCACTGGACATTCGGATAGAGTGAACAAAATGGCCGCCTTTATACACGACGGATTGAAATTTACGTCTTCTGATTGGTTAACCTTCTATTGGTGGACTATAAAGTGAGTCAAGTCATTTGGGCTAGCTCACTAGTAACATGACGTATCCAAAAATTGTAACACACACTACATATATAACTGATACAGTCAGTCCACAATAGGTAATATGGAGAGTGGAACATTCCATTACAACAATTATTCTGTTACTTTCTGCCTATGACGTCATTTCTGCTGAACTAGATCATATTATTCCACTATAAGACTTGGATTGAGCTCAGCACTATATCTAGTACATACGATACTGAAAAAAAATGGTCGGTTCTAAGAGCCTATTCTCTTACAATTGCCAAATCAGGCCGAAAACGGAGAACTGCTGACATATAAGGGTAGAAGCTATCCAGTTTTCATTTTCCACCCTCGATAGAGTCTAAAAGTGTCTCCGAATCCTTGTGAGTGACGAATTATTTTCCACCCTTTTCTCACAGACGAGATATCACAAGCCTCTTGCTACTCTATCGCTATTTCCATGGTTAGTATTCAGATGAACTACACTCCATCAGTTCTAACTTTCAAGACTCGCCATGTCAAGTACATTTTAGAGAAACGCCTCCTTCCTTTCGTATTCCTTTTGTGAGATGTAAGTTCCACTCAAGCAACATCTTCCCATGTACCACTTCCTTGTGCAACCGATACCCAAGACACCACTACAGCCTTAACCTGTTTAAGCCTTCCACACATATCCCCAGATGCTGGTAAACCCCATCTAGTTCCTTGGAAATCGTAACTTTTTATGTCATGTCGTCCAGGAGTATATATAGGTACAGTGAAGAGAATGACAACGTATGGAAGATATGATTACGAAATCTAAACTTTCTCTTCGAAGGACACTGGATGAAGATTAAATGAATGAGAAAAATTCCTGTGGATTAAATAAAGAGCTGCATTTGAATGTCTTGGAAAGTTACGTAATGCGATAAACACTACAGACTGGTATGAGAGTACATCTGCCGAAATAATGGTATACAGACGAGAAAACTGCCCGAAGGAATCATTGTATAAAGTTGTCGATAAATTATACCCACAGGAGAATCTTTTCGGTTGATTCCAATCAGAAAGATGAGTTGGACCAGAATAATCGAGATGGCAAGATTTTCATGAATCCGGACACGATCGCTTGTCAGTCTGAAAATAAAAAGAGCAGAAATGTTTAAAATTAATTAATATTTTATTTCTATAAATATATTTTCAGGAAAAAAAATAAAAATAAAATCAGCATTATATCAAATAATAGTAAGTGATCCTATAACGAGAAGTTCGTTTCCAATGACCATAACTTAAATTCTTGATGGAATCTCAGACAGAAAAGGAAGTTAATTTTCAGTGGCAATATTCTCCCAAAATATAGACTGACAGATTGTACTGGACAACCGACTTGACGTGTATTGTGTCGCAGGTGGTGCGCATATGAAACATTTGTAAAACTTTACGAAATCGTTTATAAAATCTACATCCCTTTGAATATCTTGTTCGAAATTTGCTACATAAATATTGTAATGTTCTACATGAAATCTATTTAATTTCTTTTCCATGGATATATGTAGTTACTCAGATATTCACATTTCAAATTGTTTCAGGTTTTGGGGCACACCCTATATATATATATATATATATATATATATATGTGTGTGTGTGTGTGTGTGTGTGTGTGTGTGTGTGTGTGTGTGTTTATGTCTCTTCTCTGTGTGGCTATATGTTTGCGTGTTAAGCGAAATGATGATTTAATATTTATTGAAAAATAAAAATGAAAACAAATGAACAAAAAAAAAAAATCCTTGATAAAATAACATGGTAACCAAGTTCGAATTAATGTTTATGTGGAAGTTTTTTTGTTTATATACAGTAATTCGGACATTGCTATGTGAAAGGACAGGTCTATACCCCTTCCTCTTCCTATAAACCTAGAAGAACTTAAACAGAAAAGCACTGAGGTGGTGGAGAATGTTACGCAAGATATGCTACAACGTGTTTGGCAGGAGCCGGACTACCGTCTTGACGTCTGTCTTCTGACAGCTGGTGCACATATGAAACATTTGTGAAGCTTTGCAAAATTGGTTCTAAAATCTATATTCCTTTGAATATCTTGTTCGGAATTTGCTACATAGATATTGTCATGTACAACATGAAGCCTATTTAATTTCTTTTCCCTGGTATGTGTACTTACTCAGATATTCACAATTTAAATAATGTCATTTTTTTGCACACATACATGAAGCGATTTTTCGTTTATCCCTATTTTTATGGCAGATGTCTGGACTACATTCCTTGGTTCCACCAGCCCAGACCACAGCTACGACCAATCATATCACTCGACTCATGCTCATTCCCTTCATATTCCATTGGTAGGTAGAAAGTTCCACTCAGCTTCTTCTCCAGATGTTGTTTTGTGATAGTAAATGGAAATTTTAGAAAGAAATTGCAATATAGATTCTATATGATGATATATAATATATTATATTTGAACAGAATATTGTGTTTATTTCACAAATATTCTTTGTTAACATATTAACATCAGTTTTATATATTGGCAGAATATCTTATTCTATGTCTTATTTTTATTTACAATCTTATATCTTATATATTTTCTTATTTCTCATAATATTAAAATGTTATGTTTTGATATATTATATTTGCACAGAATATTGCGCTTATTTCATAAATATTCAATTATTTATACAAAACAGAATATTGGAAACAGATATTTATATAATCTTTCTTTCTTCTATGAAGAGTAAATGTTGCTTTGTGTTTCCAGAGAGGATGCCTCCCTACTATAATCTTAACCTCTTCAAGTCTAGGGCTAGGCGTCATCTGTCCTACATATCCAAAAAATATGCATAATATATTACAAAGTGCAGAGACTGGCCCAGAAATACAAACTGCTGGTCAGAAGACACCGAGGTCGGGCAGTTCTGACAGTGATGGAGTGCTTTTGTCTAGATTTTCGATGTAAGATCAAAAAGGCGCGAAGACGGCCGCAAGAACTTAAAGGGACAACACACCTTACGCACCGAGATTCGTTAGTGACTCAAGCCATCACGTGGCGATGCAATCTTGGCCAAGGTCTCCCTCCTACCCACTTTATAGAAGTAATACTACAACTACTATACCTCATATATCAAAGCGAGATAAGAAAAGGACGCTGTTGCACGAGGTTTGACGAACCGATGCCATCTGGCATCGGTTCGTCAAACCTCGTCACGAAGCCTAACGGTTTTCTTCCTCCTTGTACGCCATTACACTAACCTTGAGTGGCTCTTGGGCCATATACTGGACGAAAATAGTAACAGAAAAAAAGAAAATGTAATTGAATATGGCACACAATATTTTGTTATTTATGTAGTTTGTCTTGTACTCGTGGCTTATGGTCAAATAACGCTGAAAACACTGTTGGTCTCTGAAGATAAGCAATTTCAAGACAGGTCAGTATTTAGACGGGGGACCACTTGGGAACACTAATAATGTAAACAATGCGAAATACGTTTCGATTTTAAATAACCCACAAAGAATGATAAAACAAATCAAAATTGATCAATCTCTTCTTGTATGAACAAGGGAACGAATGTTTGGTTCAAGATGGCGGAATTGTCTGTTGTTATCGTGCATTCTCATGTCATTCTTGGGAACATAATATATAGGTATTATATATCAGGTGATGAAAGCAAATGGCGTCATGTTGTGGTTTCTGGTAAGAGAACCATATTCCTTAAGAATCTTATAATAAAAGAGGTAACTGGGGGAAAACAACGAAAGCCGTTCCTTAAATTTCTGATATATTTTGCCCTGTAGCATAAACTGAGAACAAATTCTTCAGTTAGATTTTATTTATTTATTATCATAGATTTTCAAATAGACAAGCCAGGGGGATTTTTTGCTGGTAGGGTTGGAAAGAAAAATCAACCCTGGCTTTCTGAAGTCTCCTATTCCAGGTCTCCTATTACCAAAATAAATGAATAAATAAAAATAAATAACCACATATATTATTAAACATTCAGGAAATTTTTCCCACCATTAATTTAGGGTAGGTACGTTTTCGAAGAAAGCGTTTCATTACTTAAAAATAATAAACATAATAAAATATTCCATATACCACTTTTATTTATTAAAAATTATTAAAACTAATAATATTAATAATTTGTCATATATATATATATATATATATATATATATATATATATAAACCCATACTTAATTCATTGCATAAATAGAATCTACCAAATTCACTTTACCATAAACGACATATATAGCCAGTTATGCCCCTTAATTTTCATTTTTTTTTTCATTTATTCAAAACATAAGCATCAACACGTGGAGATAGAAACAGTTAAAAACTTTTTGAAAAGCTAAGCGAAACCGGTTAAAGTATAAAATGTATAAAAAAAGGAAAACAACCAATTTATTTTTCTAAGAAAAAAAAAACAAAACACTGAAAATCCAATGTAAGTAACAAAGTTTT
>CAHIKZ030000113.1:125000-215000 GCA_903632075.3 Acanthosepion pharaonis
TGACAAGTGCTTTAGCTCACTTTCAAAAATTTAATGTTCAATGTCTGGGGAACTTCTGATTATGCTTCCATGTTAGACACACACATTGTAGAACCATGCACAAACGCACACTAACAGATATATGGCTGTCTAATCCTAGGTAATGGTTAACAAAATTTGTTTATTAGAGTCTGTCTATATTTCTGAGATGAGGTATTATGTACATTATTTACATTATTCGGACTATTGTCCTCATCTTTGTTGCCATATTTATCACAACGTTTCGGCCGTTGTACGCTCCGGCCTTCTTCAGGTGGTCGGAATGTCGAACTTGACCCTTTATTTCGCTCACTGGGGTAGACTGTTCTAGTTCCACGTGCCATGTTTGATGGATGTCAGTTATCAGTTATCTCCTGCTAATTTCCCTCTAAAAGTTCTCCACTGCTTTATTGAACTCACACTCTTTGGGTCCTGTCACTGGATCTAACCAACGCCTTTATCCACTGTGCCATGTGTCCTTGAGGAAACGTTGTGATAAATATGGCGACAAAGATGAGGACAATCCTATAATTAAAGTCTGACGCCAGACTTAGCTAGGCTTAGTAAATAGCCATACACATATAAATACACAATGAAATCTTTATAGACGTCTCAATGTAGGCTAATTTATGCATGAGGCCCAAATGTTTGGGCATGGCGTTAACCAGTTTCGGGCAACAAGCCTAATACATTAGATTATAATATATTTGTACTATTACAATGGGTTCCAAATTTTCCTTATGATACAAAAATATTATAGTGTAATGTATTAGGTTTGGTGCCCAGAGCTGATTAAGTTTATGCCCAAATAGTTAGACGCCATCCATAAATGGATTAACGGGTTATTCGAATAAACCATTACTACTATAAAGTTTGTTCTTTACCGGGTTTTCTACAAATTAGCATTGTGCCATACTGGGATAAGCTAAGAAATAACCGATTAAAACGTCTATCGTAGCAATTTTGAAAGCAAGCTAGTGTTGGAAACCAATTCTCTAGTGGCATGAGTTCGATAGTCACGAGTGGCATATATCTACTGGATTTCTCTCAGACGAGGCAACACTTAGTGAACAGGTATAAGAAAGTCAAGGTCGAAAGTGAGATCGTCCTTTGGGATGTTGTCAGCTTATTTTCTGCAAGTACTACACACACCCACACATACAAACACACACACATACACATATATATATATATATATATATATATATATATATATATATATATATATATATATATATATATATATATATTTTGCAATTTTTGTTTTCGATGTTCGGATTACCAACGTTTTCTTGTTAATCTTTGTTGTTTTTCGATGTTCCGGATTATTTTCTTGGCTACAGGAAGATATTCGAAAATATGAACACAAAAAAAAAAAATAATAATATGGAGCATCGAAAAAGATTCATAAAAAGTAATTAACATGGAACTTCTAGTTGCTATTTAACAAAACATTATATATATATATATATATATATATATATATATATATAATTTATTTTAGGATATTACAACAAAAAACATGTGAGAATCGCTACACAATTGAAGCCGTGTTTCAAGGCACAACAATGCGTCTCCTTAGGCGATTGTAAATTATTGGCGAGTGAACGATTAATTTGGTTTTAAAACCTAAATACAGTCTCATTTAAAAAAAATTAAATGTTTCGAGTGTTGGAAGTGCACTCTATTAGTTCTCGTCGTACCTGGATATATATATATATATATATATAGAGAGAGAGAGAGAGAGAGAGGGGGAGATTTTATTGACATAAATACAATCGTCAAAACATTTAATTAATTAGAGCAGACAATGATTGTCAAACTTTTTGTGGATTTATTTCTGGTGGCAAGTCGTTTGATGCCTGGTGGAAACTTGTAAAGGATCTTGCCGATATTGTGTGTAATGTTTCTAGTACTTTCGACTACCTTTAATCATAGAATATGAACCTACATTTATTTCGAATTTTTGGCCATTAACATCATATAAGTTAACCGGCTCTCTCTTAACCTCTAGATTCATTCCCTGAAATGATTTGCTGTAATCAATAACAATAACATTTGCTGTAATCGATAACAATGAAACATCAGGCTGCATTTTAGTTCCGACTCAGTTTTAAACTGGTTTCTGTAGACAACGTATTGACTTTCCTTAGAAATGCCCCCAGGTTTTACTGCTAAATTTCCCGGCATACCTTTAATGATGAACACAAATTACACTTGCAGTATGCATGATGATTATTGTAAATAAAGAAGAAAGGGATTGTCAGCGATCAGGAATTAATTCATGCCTTACTCAAAATATCGGCAATATAGAGATATTGCATATATAGTGTAATTTCATTGCTAACGATTTATTAGTAATGATTTTATTTCATAAAAACTTTTTCAGGAATTAATGCAAACATTATTGAAAATAGTGACTATATAGAGCTCTTACATATATAAAATGATTTGAACGCTTGGAAAATCACTATATAAAATGATTTGATTGCCGAAAATTTTATTATAGAAAGTGTGGTATGTGATATATAAACAAAACTGTTACAATCATTTTTGGTAATATAGGGTATTCCCATGCATAATGTACGAGGGTGGGCTGAAAAGTTCATAGGCTGATTATGAAGGAATGATGCGAAGACTGTGTAATCTAGCATGCATTAAATTCAAGTCTAATTAATAACTGCATTGATCGTGTTTTTCTGTTTATATTCGTAACACGACCTGTGATCATCAGGAGGCCATAAACGTTAACCTTTCGATGGCGTTTATTAACTTATAGATCTTCACGTAGTTAGGCTTTAAATGTGTTTCTTGCAGCAATAACAAAATTTAGGCAGATAAATTGTATTGGCTATCTTACTTCACATAATGAATAAACCATTAATATTTTTCCATATGTAGCTTCATTAAAGGATGTTAAAACGAAAAGAAAGTGAGTGCATTATAATAGGCTCGAAGGGCTTTTATTCGAGCTTTATAGAAAGAAATTTGGTATAGTTTGAATCTTAACTCCAACTTTTACCTTAATAGGAGGGCGGACTGAAAGATTCATAGTCTATGAAGGAGTGATGCCAGCAGTGAAATCTTGCTTGCAATAATTTCAACTTTTATTAATAACAGCATTGTTTCCTTCCAGGCAAACTGCCATGTGACTGTTCAAAGAAGACATCAAAGTTACTTGTAGCGACTTCTCTTGAAAACTGACAAAACTTCGCATCATGGTGTTATCAAGTACCTACAGAAAAGGGTTCAGTCCCCAAATATATTCAGGTATTCATGCTGACATAGTTGTTACATTAAAGTATAACGATCCAGCTTTGCAACAAAAAAAAAGTGGGCAGCTGAATTGAGGAAGAGAATGGAGAGTCTTGAAGATGGTTCCCAATCTGGATGTCCTGCAACTGTCATCACCTAGGAAAACGTCATGTTACGACATGGTGATGTATGACAGGTGATTGACTGTAAATCAAATAGTCACTTCTATTAGCATATCCCGTGAGAGAATTGAGAATATTCTGCACAATGAACTTGGCATGACGAAGGTTTCTGCCCGTTGGGTGCCACGTCTTTTGACACCTGATCAAAATCGCACCAGGCTGATCACATTACAGGAAAATCTGACATTGTATGAGACAGATCCAGCTGAACGTTTCCTAACCCAGAATGTGTGTTGTGTTCATCACTTTCAGTCAGAAACAAAGACAGTCGATGCAGTGGAAACATCCGTTCTCAAGAGTGCCAACAAAAGCCAAGATCGTTTCAGCTGGAGAGAAGGTAATGGCGTCAGTTTTGAGAGATGCAAAAGGCTTTGTGTTTATTGACTATCTTCAAAAGGGACACAACATCAGTGGAGTATACTATACTAATATGCTGAGGTAGTTACGAAAGGCTATCATGAACAAACGTCTATATTGACAAAATTTTCACCAGAAAAATGCTCCAGCAAACAATTCCTTGGTTTCAGTATCTGCTATACGTAACTATGTTTTTTAATTGGTTGATCACTCTCATTTATTCTTCAAATTTGACTATCATCTCTTCCCCAACATGAAGAACACTGTGAAACAGTATCGCAGTGATGATGACGTTATATCTGCTGTTCCTAACTTTTAGACAAACAGGATGAACAGTCTCGTTTGAACGGTCAAATATCAGTATAGCTGGAAAGATGCAATGCAGTTATTAATAAAAAGAGTTGAAATTAATTCATGCAAGATATTCTAGCTCCAGCATCACTCCTTCATAGTTAGTCTATGAACTTTTCAGCTAATCCTCGTATTGAGAGTATTTCTGATCTTAGCACAGACATGCATTTGTAATTAGGAAGAAAGGGATTGTCATTGGTCAGGAATTAATTTAATCTTACAGATAGGGTAGAATGTTACTGTAACTTTATCGGTGTAACGAGCAATGATTAATATTTCATGCATAAAATTATTGTACCTTTATATCTGCATTTCGTCAATTAATGTTGGCCTGAGGGTGTATGGCTTTGGGGACTTTCTTAGAACGTGGATATTCTAGCACGGAAATATGAGTTTCTGCTATTCTCTTTCGGGTGAGGCACATATGTAACTTCCTGTCATCCGCTTGTCTCGCGCGTGCAAATACTAAGCGCAGCAGGTTTTCCCACCTCTTGACATATCGCGCGTAGCCACTCACATTATTTGAGACCCAATTCTGCAGCACTTGCTTGCTATCTGACACTTTCCAGGTCACCTCCTAATACACTGGGTTCTCCGATACTCTTGTGGGGCAGCGATGGTAAAGTCTAATTCCGTTATCTTTTAGATTGATCGATGATTCGTTTTCTTTAAAGCCAGAAAATATTTTATGTTGTAAGAATGTTGTGTTTTTATTTATAGATAATAATGATTTAGTGTTACTAATTAATACATTGCTGAGGAAAAGGGGTGAATTCATACCTTTCACAAAGGTATTTCCCTGTAAGTGAATATAACTAATTTAATTGCAATTGGAACTCGAACCTCCCATTAACAATTCCGAGCCATTATCCATTACAGGCTGGTATTCCCACGCGGTCACCCATGTAGGTACTGACCAGGCTTGACATTACTTAAATTCGGTGATCGTACGAGAACCGGTGTTTTAACGTGATGCGGCCGTAAACTCCCGTTATATCTTAGAATAAGCACATTAGATATGGGCGTGACCACACACACACACACACACACACACACATATATATATATATATATATATATATGTATATTAGAAATAAATAGGCACATATTGTCTTGGCGTCAGTTTAAACTGACATTTTCTGTTTTATTATTCGCACTATTTTCCTTAAAGTTCTTATTAATTTCAGATTAGAATTTGTGAAATTTCAAATTTATTTTAGTTATTTTGAACTTTTCAAAATTATACTGTATAATTACAATCCAGCTCTACCGAAAAAAGACTTTCAAATTATGCCAAGAGGATATGGATTTGGCAAGTCATTCACCAGTCCAGTCCAGTCCGATATTTTTGATATGCAGATGTGGACATTTTCTTAAATTCTTAATACACAATACATTAATAATAATAATAATAACAACAACACACAGACAGAACAATCAAAGCTTATATACATTCTTATTGACATGTCAGTCTCTACAGATTGTAATGGATCTTTGAAGATCTTTAAAAAAGACTATCAAAATACAAGACTTTTGAAGTGGAAATCTCAAAAATATGCCACATGAGGACATCAGTAATTCCAGTTGTAGTTGGAGCACTCGGATTGATTGGAAAAAGGTCTCATTGAAGGATTCCTTTTAGCCCATGCCTTAAAGAAATACAGAAATTTGTACTCTCATTTACAGCTCATACATCACGAAGAACTTTATCTATATAAAATGTGTGTGATCTTAGATATTCGTTTTTTTTTGTTTTTACAAAAATGATCAATTGAAAATGTCATGAAGCTTAGGTCTCTGGTTGGGAGCCGAAAGGAAATGTGTGTACAAACAGAAATCCAGGGAAATAATAATAATAATAATATATTGATGTTAAATACAAATTTATCTTGAAGCGAAATAAGTTAAAGATGAGAGCGTTTAGTCCATATCCTTCTGGTATCTGTTTAAAATTGACGCCTTCTCTTTTTTCTTATATTTTGACCTGTTTGCTTAAAGGTTGTATTTTCTTGACTTCAGATGAAAACTTGCAAAATTTCAAACATATCAGTGAGAGTTATAGTCAGGGCAAAGTTTGTATATAGAACAAAAGAAAGCATCAGTTTATACTGACACCAGAAAAGTATGGAGTTATGCGCAATATTTATACTATGGAAAATGAGTCACTGATCGTTGCAATGAGAACATAACATATATTTTCTTGGGAACTTAGAATTTTGCCTCATCGACCGAATTCTGAAAGACTTACCGCTGCTGATTATCTTGTCTTTAAGTACATCTATTTTCTTTTGTTAACAATAAGCATTTTCATAAGTGGCTGTAGGAGAAACTTTCAAGGAATTCACTGATTATATAAATGCTGCTGATTATAACAGGCCCATTTTAAGTGCTCGTTTTCTCATTGACAAAAATGTTATAAAATATACCGCAAACTTTGAGCGTTAAATCAGCTGTTCCCAACAATCTGGCCGCGGACCGGTACCGGACCGTGGACCATTTGTGCGCCGGGACGCAAAGAAAGAATAAACACATTTTCCCCATTTTATTGACTACTAGCAGTAGAGTCCGGCGTTGCCCGGGAATGTAACAGTAAGAGATAGATCAAGTATCGACCATCATAAAGACTGAAAAATAAAATTGACAAAGATTATTGTTTAAGGTTGACGGACACGCATGTCTTAATTAGTTTTTTTGTTTTTTGTTTGTTTATTTTTATTTTATTTTATTTTATTTTTTTTTACGAATTGTTCAAACCCAGACTCAAACAAAAGCATTGTTTTCAATCGTTATGAGTCTACCGATTGAATAGAATTTTATTATAAACAATTGTCTTTTAACTGGAATTTTAAAGCATTCTGAATGTAAAAATAAAGAAAAAAGTGTGCAAGACAATAAGAAACACTACCTGCCAAAAAAAGTGAAGTTTTGTTGAAATCGGTTGAAAAATATAGGAAATCCGATCCCATATATAAACGAACACAGACACACTCACAAACAACCTGAGTTTTATAATAAGTATAACTCGATATGAGTTGTCCCTCTTTCATTCTCGAAAGCGATGCCTCTTAATCGTGTTTTCAAATTGATTTCGTGCAAAAACAATTGTCTTTTTCCAATTCTTGGCGCTGTCAGAACCACCGCAAGGTAATTTTACGTAGTCCTGTGAAGTTTTGTTCAAATCGGTTGAAAAATGTAGGAAATCCGATCTAATATATAAACGAAACAGACGCACACACACACACACACACACACACACACACACACACACACAGAACCTGGGTTTTATAATAAGTATGATCGTGGTCTTGCTTATGGTACTCTACTATGCGTATGACCGACACAAAATCCCCACCCCCGTTCATGGAAAAATGTCTTGCATGACACCTGTTTGTGGGGCAAAAAGGTTGGAGGGCGCTGTACTTACATCATTAATTACTGACCACTGACAACCACGTTCTTCCTGATTGGTAATATATTTCTGTTATAAAATTATTAGCAAAGTGATTACATTATACATGAAATAACGCTATATTTTCAGTAATTCTTGCATTAAATCCAGACAACCGAGAATTTTCAGTGCATTTCTCTCAGTAAAGTTTACTTTAATTCCTGACCTCAAACAATTCCTTACCTCAGTGGTTCCTAAACGGCGCGACGCGCCTCCCACGTGAGGCGGAAGAGGATAGCAGGTGAGGCGGAAGAAGATAGCAGGTGAGGCGGAAGAGGATAGCAGGTGAAGCGGAAGAGGATAGAAGGTGGGGCGGAATGATTGAAAGACAATCAAAGATTTAGAGACGGTTTCAAAAAATTCATATGTCAAAAATAAATATGATTTCAAAATTTTAAATATTATTATGGATTATTTGTAATTTCATGTATGTGTTCCAGTATAAACAATTATAGATAATTATTGACCAATTTTATCATTTGATATTTTTGCATTATATCTAGTATTAAGAATATGGTAACTAGGGTCCGCAAATTGGAGAAGAGAGTTATCAATGACAGTGGTCTGACTTCGAATGTGCAGTTATCTCCCTTTAACCATCTCTCTGTTTCTTTTTATTTTTAAATGTAATTTTTATCACATAAAACTTGGTGAGGCGCGAGCAAATTTTAATTTCGAAAATGCAACACAAAAAAAGATTGGAAACCACTACCTTATTTTAAAGTGAGAATTGTACTCTCTATTCAGTCCTAATTGTTCTAGCGTAACAACCTTGCTAACCATTATACCATCTCGAGGTGCCCAACCGGCTATATATATATATATATATATATATATATATATATATATATATATATATATATATTGTCTGACGATCGCAAATGCGTGAAACCCGGGGTCACAAACTCACATCAATCAACCAAATATATATAAAATATATATATATATATATATATATATATATATATATATATGTACTGAAGAAGCATAAATGTTTTTTTTCGATGTATTTCTCTTCTTCACCTAGGTATACTGGCTTTGATCCTATGAGTAATCCAGTTTTTATTTTTTGACTGTGGTAAGAATAGAAGTAAATCGTTTTTGTGGGTTTACGATAAACTCTAAAATCTAATTTGTTATTGTAACGTATTAATAAGATGTCGAGAAAAAGTCGAGATTTGTTTATTTCAAATTCAAGCGTGAATTTGATTGTAGGTTCTACGTTATTACATCTCTAGTAGATTTTTATTGTAAGGATATAATAAAGGTATCTATGTCTTTTTGGTTAAGTGAATGTTTTTAGGTATGATATGTTTAAATGTGCCGGACTCTTGGAAAAGACAAAAAAAAAAAGACATTACTGATAGATGATCCCAGATGTAAGTCTATTTTTTGCTTATATAATTTTTAATGAAAGAGAAGAAACAATGATTACTGATTAATTTGCTTTGTTGTATAATGGAGAGTTAGAGGAAGTTTTCTTTTGAAGTGGTTTCTTAATATATTGAGGTATTTTGTAACTGGTATAATGATTTATTTTTGTGATGTCAACGAACATTCTTTGCCACTTTGTGATGTCAACTAATACTCGTTGTCACTTTCGTAATGCTCGTAGAAACTTTGTAATCGCAGATACAACTATAGTAACGCCGTTTCACAATACAGGTCTCAGGCGCCTTCAAATAATCTCGTAATATTAGTACTTGATCGATAATACTCGCTCGAATAGTAATCACTGTGTAGTAATCCGAATAGAGGAATAGTATAGTGAACATTATAGAAAATAGCGGTCCGTACAGTAATAGAGTAAAATAGTGATCCTAATAGTAATAGAGGATAGCCTAGAAATAGAGATCGTTTAGACGTCACGCTACTGCCTACTTATGCGTTTCTCCCATGGTCACGTGATCCATTTAATTCAATAATGGGATCGCCTGTGTTTGCTCACTGGCGATCTATGTTTAAACTCAAGTGTCGGCAGCGACACTTTATTCGTATCTAACATTTATGTAACTGTATAATGATTTATGTGTGTGTTTGTATGCGCGAGTGCTTATGTCTAAGTGTATGTGTGTATGAATATCTATCACGCATACCAACGTGGGTATAAATAAACACTTATTTTAGTCCAAGGAATGACAACTGATAAAACATAATTTGATCTAGGATAAAAAAAGAGAATCGTTTTTACAGTGAATTGACAGCATGCTCAGAAATAATTACTTCTCTTTATACAATGTTATTATATTTCTTTTATTCTATTTAATAGATGTGTACAAACGTTTCCAGTGTTATTAATGATAACATTATTATTCTAGCCTTAATGGAGTCTCATACTTGCTGTACTAGTGGACCTCGTTAGAAACATATTATTATTATTATTATTATTATTATTACTGTTGTTGTTGTTGTTGTTGTTGTATGATAAAGCAGCATATCAACAAATATACGAAAAAACAATAAACCCAACATGACAACCAATATGAGTCAAGGCCGTCGCGTACTATCCCAGGAGCCGGATTGGGAGCCCCCGGCAATGCTTGGTGGTCCTTGTTATTTTAACTTTTGAATTTTTCTATATACATTTATATACTGACTTACTCTTAAAGGATGAAAAATTTTCGCGGATCATACGTTTTTCGCGGATCATACGTTTTTCAAGGTTTTTTTTTCTTGTCTAAATCCGTGAATTTGTTTTGCTAAGTTACAAAAAAAAAAGAAAAAAAAACCCCAAAAACTCATTATTTTTTATCCATAATGTTCAATGTGTTGAATTATACAACGTTTTAACAAGAAAAAATCTCAAGTTGATGTGAAAAACTGCCACAAAATATTGATTTATTTAAGATAGAATGGTCTGTTATGACATGTCTCTAATTTGTATTTAGATACATTGGATTTATTTTCTATTTTTCTAGCTGAATTGTTCGCCTATATTGCGTATGATCTATTATTGCACATAATTAGGTTACAATAAAATGTGTATTTTATATGAATATTACCTTATAAAAATTGAAATGTAGCAGAGCTGGGGGCTCGCGAAACCCTTGCACTGGCTCTGACAGGAGTATACCAGACAATCACAGCTAAATATGCACAATATGTTTTGTCTATAATGCGCGCGATACTTTCTGTCCATGAAAAAGCAGTACAAAACATTGCAGCTGGGGACTTGTAAATACTTTCACATAGGATAACCTGGTCCGCTTAGACGGTTACCGATTGAGAAAACATCTTGACACCGAGCCGTGATGTGTTGTGTTTCATGCCGGCTCCGGCTTTAATTTTTCAGACGTTACATCATAGATAGCATCATCAACGGATAATTTTATTTTTACTCGATGTACTTAGTGAGAGCCATGAGTCCAAGAAGGAAGAAAGGAGAAGGTGATAGCGAGGATACATATCAACCAGTTGACCAAATTCTCATCACTACTTCCTCGTGGACCTGCTTTTGTAATCTAGGTTCGGAGAGACATCTTAACGCTTCTAGTTCTTACTATCGTCTTCAAGCATTTTTGTGGGTTTTTTTTTTATCAAAACTTGGATAATCTCTTACTGTCAGATTTCCATGTTAACGAAGTTCAAATCACATCCACAGAATTCTGATCTGCAGTTTGTCATTTCGGACCGGTCTAATGATTTCTATAACAGATGCTCCTGCGTATGAACAGAGATGTACAGAGGACATGTTATGTTAAGGTCAGGTAACTGGCAAACAAATCTGTGGTACTAAAAAGGATATTTACAGTGATGCATTCCAAAAGCTAAGCAGAGTATTAAGAAACGGAAAATAAAACACCGTTAGAAACAAAGAAAAGAGGAACGAACTGTTACACGATATCTGTCCTATATGGCAGCGAATGCTGGACAATCTCCTCAAAGATGAAGAAGAGACTTCACGAAACAGAAATATGGCTCTACAGAAAGATTCATGGAACAAACAACGACGAGGTTTTAGATAAAATAGAAACAAAAAGAAAACTTATACTTAACATCAAGAAGAGGGAGTTGAAGTTTCTGGGGCACATAATGATGAGGAGGGACTTAGAAAATCTGATATTCACAGGACAAATAGAGGAATAGGGGAAAGCAGTAACGTAATTGATGAGCTTGAGTGAATGGATGGTAGAATATGGTTTGGGAGAAATAACAAAAAGGCAAACATTATTAAGAGCTACGAAGGACAAGAAGATTTGGAGGGCCATGATCGCCTATGTCCTGAAGGGATACAGTACATAAAAGAAGATTCAGTCAGTAGTTTTCCGAAAAATAAGGCGTCAGGGAGTTCTAGACGCATCTAATTCATACGGTCATAGAATATTTTCCATCATTTCACTCCGGGTAAGGCAATAAAGCCACTAAAACCAGGAGGCTACTGAGAGTAAAAGAATCTAACAAAAATATTAAGTAGAGAACAAAAATAAATGAAAAAGATAAATGATGGCTGACATTGCATTTATTTGAAGGTCAAAGTTGACTGAAAAGCAAGAGACCGGAACAAAGTTCCGTAAGCGAGAAGTGTGAGAGAATGCATTGTTAGCATAAACTTTACGGTTGCATCTAGCAATTTTAACAGTAAAATGATGAGACCTAACTGTCAATATGGTACTGAACTCGGATTCGTAAAGCTGAGGTATAAAAGGGGAAAGAATAATTACCATGCAAATATAGAAAAATCAAAGAAACGTCAAGTTACGGCAGTTGGAATGTGACTGAAGCCGAGATGTCAAGTTAGGACCGCTACCATTGCAGATTCGTCTTTGGATTTTATCAAGAATCTCTAAATACACAGTAGAAGAACTAGAACAGATGTAACAACAATATTCAATGTATGGACGCACGGTAGGTTTATAAATATGTAAGATAGATTATGGCAAGCATGACACAGTGTTTAGCATGACACAGTGAACAGGCATTTCTTGCAGCAGAACTAGTAATTGATTCAATATAAATATTCCACATCATGTCAGTTGAAAATGTTAGCCGAGATGACGCAATGGGTCATTCTTCTGTAGGTTCCGTAAAATCACAGTTGGTGAAATATGGTAGCTTTCGTCTATAATGAACTCTGAGTGGAAAATGTAGGACAATCACAGCAAATCTTCAAGGATGAACAGATTACAATAGATCGATTGGAAAAGAAAAATAGTACGTAAGAAAAAAAGAAAGAAAGAAATAGGTCTTGATAGGTAGATAGATAAAGATGATATGGATATACAGATGGGAGCTACATATCTTATATATGTGTGTATTTAGGTAGCAAATTCTATTTGAGGCATGTCTGATTGAATAAATTACAAATTTTATGTCTGCTTATTTTTATCATCATCTGTTCATATTCACGAATATTTTTTCGTATATTACAATTGACTAAGGCAAGAAATACACCGTAACAGTGAGAATCACTCTTATTTTTCAAGTATTTTCAATCTCTTTCTAAGATCATCAGAGGTGCAATTAGTAAGGCAAAACTATCTGTAGCTATCCATTACTGAATTTCTTCTTTTGCGTTTAAATGCTACAGCTGACAGTTATGCTTGAGCATTCATTAGAACGCGAAAAGTTATCCATCATGGAATTTTTTCTTTTATGTTTGGGATGTCATCATCGAGCTCGCATTAAAGCGTGAAAATTGTTATTCTTATAAGTATTTTAGAACATTATTACAATATTCGTAGCTGATTCTATTGAGTGTCGGTTTCAATTTTTTTTTTAATGAAAATTGCTTCGAGGATTTGTAGTTTTAATTTGTTATTTTCTTGGTGTAGGAGGATTGTGTTTCAATCAGTGAATGTGGACATGAATGTTCGTGTAAATGTCTTGCAATGTACGAATGGTCAGACCTGTGTAGAGTAAAACGTCTTGATAATATAGTTGTCGTATATCCAACATATATATTTGTTTTTCTGTCGGAGATACATTTACCAAGAGATATTTGAATTGATATATAATGTTGGCTTTACATCAGATGGCGAGGAGGAGTTATTGCGAATAATTAAATTGATTGTATTTCATTTTGTATAATAAATGATTAATTTTATTTTTATTGGAATCCATGGGAGATATATTAGTACAATGAGTTTTTTTTAATGATTTTCTCATCCTGTTTGTAGTTAGCATGCATCTGGTATATAAGCGTTTGGTATATTTAGAGTCCTTTGAGAAAGTACCATTTTCTATTTGACGTGTGTTGAGGTTTTTGATAAATCGTCTTATTTATTTACCTACAATGTGGTTTGGGAAGTTATTATTAATGAGGGTCTGCTTAACTCTCAACTATAAGAGTAAATGCCCTAATTAATGCAAAATGACACTCATATAGAATTTAATTCTCCGAGCACAAATTAATTCCTCCACAAAAAGATTTTCTACACTGAACTAAAAAGTATTAAGCAAACTCTCATATAGATAGATAGCTACATAGATTGAAACAAAGCAAAGAGATAGATAGAAAGCTAGATAGACAGACATGACGATAATTAGATAGATAAACATGAAAATAGTTAGATAGATAAAAATAATGAAATAGATAGATAGATAGATAGATAGATAGATAGATAGATAGATAGATAGATAGATAGATAGATGCTGTGGCTTACTTAGGGCCAGAAATAAAAACACAAGAGAGGAACTGAGTTAAACAAATATATTAACAGAAACAGTAATACAAACATACAAACGAGTGTGTTACAGCAAGAATGTTCGGTCCGACTGTCAGAGCTGACTGATGGAAAATTCATCTCCATAAAGGCAGTACCTGCTCCTGTTTATAGCTGGGAGAGTCCATGCGTGCGTGGGTATATTACCATAACAGATAAATAGATAGATACGAAACTGCATGGGATAGATTGATAGGAAAAGACAGCTAGAAATATTGAGATTTAGATATGAACAGATTGAGACAGATAATGAAAATAATGATATATATATATGCATATATATATATGTATATATATATATATGTATATATATATATATATATACACACACACACACACACACACATATATATATATATATATAGATAGATAGATAGATAGATAGATAGATAGATAATTGGATACAAAAATGAATATCTACATTAATAGATAGCTAGATAGACAGACATGAATAGAATTAGATAGATAGATAGATAGATAAGGAATAGACTGAAATAGATAGATACATAGATACAAAACTGAATAGCTACATTGGTAGAGAGATATGAATAGAAATAAAAAGCGAGACATGAATAGAATTAGATAGCTAGATAGCTACATAAGGAATAGACTGATATATATATATATAGATAGATAGATAGATAGATAGATAGATAGATAGATAGATAGATATATAAAAGTGTATGTGAAAGAAAAATAAAAAAAATAAACAAGACACATATTAATGCTGAGAAAGTAACAACTGAAATTGCTTCGACGCATAATGAGGAAGGATGGCTTGGAGGATTCGACACTCGATAGGCATGTCTAATGCAAAAGGGACAGAGAGAGGTAAACGGCCACCTAACTAATGAGAAGTCTGAAGGAATTGTTGGGCACAGAGAAGTTTGAAGGAAATATTGGGAGACCAGTTCTTCATTAAGTATGGTACTTGTAGCCGTTTCCTCAAAGATTTCCTTGTACTTGTAGCCGTTTCCTCAAAGATTTTTTCTTTCTACAGACATTCTCAGAGATGTAATATTTCAAATTGTTTAATCGCAAAATTTCACCACTAAGAAAACTTAGAACGTGTCTGTCAACACGATATTTCGTTTCTGGTACTTGCATTAGAAATCAGAAAACGAAACATATCTGTCCGCCGGCTTTCGTGACACGCCCATTTTCCAGATACGGAAAGGAAATTGTCCCCAGTTCATTAGCCAGAATTGGTTCCACGTGCCGATCTTTGTGATAAGCACTGGCAGGAAGGAATTGCATCAGGAATTACGATGGTTATCGACACCCCTTTATTATGCATGAACATACATCCGGGTGATTCTACAAACAGTTGGAGCAACACTTCTACTCCATTTTTTTTTAATATTACAGCAAATAAAATTTCGGAAGAATTTGAAAGTTTAATTCATTTCAACGAAAACTGTTTTTCAAATAAAAGTTCTCAACACAACCAGGGCGTGTTTCAATTCCCAAAATATGATACTCCGTCATTTGGTCAGATTTTGCGAAGTGGGTCACGTCGAAAAACTTTCAGCACGATTTCGTATATATACTGTATGGCTGGGCTCTTGTTTTCGAGTAAGGCTGCCTGCTAGGGTGGCGAGATAAACTGTTGAAACACCTGCTCAAGTACATTCCTACTTCTTCAGTGAATGATCGATTTCTTTTTTACGGCTTATCAACACTTTGTGGATTATTTAAAACCGAAACATATTTTGGATTATAAGAATAACACTTTTTTTGAATGAATAGAGCATTACAATTATTTTTAGAATAACATGGACTTTTTCCAGATAAAAGTCCTACTATTTAACCCATAGATGCAGGGAGAAGAGATAGGTTCATAAGGATTGTTTGCGCGTAAGCGATGTGAGGAACTCAACTGGAATTAGAAATCTGCTCTTCGATTTCTAATTTCGAGGTGCTACGAATTACACCAGCCGCACAACCTCTTGTGCTCGAGAGACGACCTCTGGTTTATACACTAATTATACTGAACGCCAATTATTTACAGATTCTAGAAGAGAACGAATGATCTGGTGTGATCCGTAGTTGAACAAAGCCAATATGGACACGACTTGTAACTTCATGTTTAGATAAATATGGACGGCTTCCGAACAGTTTCATATATATATATATATATATATATATATATATATATATATATATATATATAGTTTATATATATATATATATATATATATATATATATATATATATATATAAAAAGTGAACATAGAAATCAACACTTAGAGGCGACAGTCTGTTTCATGCTATATGCAATCGTCAGGCAACGCGTGCTGTTATTTTTTTCTCGGCTATTTATATATATACGGGCCACTGACCCGTGTATATATATATATAAATAGCCGAGAAAATAACAGTACACGTGGCCTGACGATTGCATATAGCATGAAACAGACTGTCGCCTCTAAGTGTTGACTCTATGTTCACTTTTATATTTACACACGCTCTATGTGTGTGTGTGTGTGTGTGTGTGTGTGTGTGTGTGTGTGTGTGTGTGTGTGTGTGTGTGTGTGTGAAAAGTGTGTGTATTATATATAAATATATATAATTATTTATATATTATATGCGTGGTACTTATTAGAAAGCGCTCAATATCAGAGATAGAGCTAACATATTTGGTTGAAACCCAGAGTAACAAACTCACATCAATCCAACTAATATATATATATATATATATATATATATATATATATATATATTGGAAGCAACCGTTCTTTCAAACATATTTCATTGAATACAACCTATAAGGAAGTTTGAATTAATTTTTGATTAATATTTTCCATCATCCTAAGATATTTTCGTCTTGTAGGATGTAAGGAATATAAACATTGTTCATATTTTTTATTGTCCCAAACGCTTTCGGCCACTTCTATAGCCATTTTCAAGGCTGTTTTTCTCTGGTGTTGTTATTTTTTTCCCTCTGGCTTTGACTGTTACGTTGGGAATTATGTTTGTATGGCTTTTTTTTAAATGACCGTTCATTCCTAGCTCTTACGTAACGCTTGCGACTGGAATTCGTGTGAGCATCTTCCTATTTTTTTTATTTTAAAAAGAACTCTTCATTTCCACCATTAAATAATATAAGGTTGATAGTAGGTGAACATTGTTTGATATATAGGGCCTCTCGAATAGAAGATGTTTCCGATAATGTGATTTATATAGAATTCTTGTATTTTCGACCTTAAGTGTTCGTGTACATTATGCATTAATTAATATATTATGGCGCTATGGTCAGATAAGTGATACCGAAAGCGTCTACTCAAGGAGGTGGTAGTGTATCCGATATAGTTATTGGATTTGTGACAAGAAACACAGTCTTGTACTGGCCATTGAAGTTGATACATTATATCGGTCATCACTAGTTTAAATTTAATGGGGTTATTTTGAATATTGACCATAAGGTTTGCGTTCATTTATTTCCTGTAATATATTATAAATTTTACATGTTTTTTCGGGAATTACAACAGAAATATGGTGATTAATAATTATTCGTATAGCGTCCTGATTATAATTATTATGCATTTGGTTACAGTAAAATATGATGATGTTTTTTGAGTATGGTAATTTTATTACTGGATTACTTCAACCAACGCTTTTATCCATTAAGTTTTGAATTCAATACCTGGCCACAGCATAGTAGAAGAAAAACCTGGTAAGTTGAGTTACTAAAGGGAAGTAACTGAAACTAAGAAATCCAGAAAAGGCATGGCACGTGGAACTAGAACAATCTACCCCGGTGAACGAAATAAAGGGTTCAAAATTCCAAGGTATATCACCTGAAGAAGGCCGGAGCGTACAACGGCCGAAACGTCGTGAATATAACAACAAAGATGAGGATAATAGTCCAAACAATGTAAAAAGTGTAAATAGTGCATATGGTTTATGGAATCTTTAAAGCTAAGCATACCATTAAGAAACAGAAAAACTAAACGTTAGAAACAAACGAAAAATCATGCTGAACTGTTATGTAATAAAGTCAATATTGTACAATCCCCTCACTTATATAAAGAGACTTGAGGCGACAGAACTGTGGTTCTACAGAAGGATGCTGAGAATCCCATGGACATATAATATGAGTAACGAGTAAATTTTAAGAAAATAGGGAAAAAAAGACGCTTATACTTAAGCTTAGAATGAAATATTTGAAATTTCTTGTACAAATAATGAGGAAAGATGGCTTGGAGAATTTGACACTCACATGATATCTTGAAGGCAAGAAGCACGAAGAAAAGCAGTGCGTAATCCGTCTAAAGAGTTTGTGTAAACTGATGGAAAAACAGGGACTGGGAGAAATGTTGAAAAGACAAATCGTATGAAGATCTACAAAGGATAGGAAGTTGCGGAGAGTCATGACCACCGACGTCCGGATGGGACACAACACAAAGAAGAAGAAGAATCCTTTTGATTTTGAACATTTTCTTAATTGTGTACAAAAGTTTCGATTCGATAAAGTCTGTGTCGACTGACACATGGAAAAAATTGAATTTTCATAGAAGAACGACCTCTTTTAAGAACGTTATTTTCGTTGGTAATTTGCATAAAATCTTTTTTATCTCAGTTAATTTGTAATTATAGTTGTCAGCAAAAACATCCCGACTTGCGAATTAAAATTTGGAGATAACAAAATTAAACAAGTGCAAAAATTTAAATATCGATGAACTGTCTTAAGAGAAGACAGAGAATGCAACACTGAAATCCGACTGCACGTTGGGATAGCGAAAGATGTCTTCCAAAAGCTAAGCAAAGTATTAAGAAAAAGGAAGATTTTATTAGAAATAAAGAAAAGAGTGCTGAACTGTTATGTAATAAAGTGAGTTTTCTACAATCTGCTCACTTATAAAAAGAGACTTGAGGCAACAAAAATGTAGTTCTACAGAAGGATGCTGAGAATCCCATGGACTAATAATATGAGTAACGACTAAGTTTTAAGAAAACGGAAACTAAAAGGAATCTTATACTTAAACTCAGAAAGAAACAATTGATTATGTATGATTATACGGTCTCTCTCAGTTCACAGAGTGGGCTTGGGGTGTTGAATAAACACTAGTGTGCCCATATAAAAATATTTACGTATAGAAATATATAAGGGGAAACACAATATAATATTAATATTTCCATTATTAAAGACTCTCGTAAGTCCAGGCCGTTAGGCATTTACCCTGTCAAAAAACAGAGATGTCTACTTAAATATTTGTATCTACGAAATATAACGTTCATGGTAATAAGAAATAAATTCGAATTATAAATAAAAATCCATTAATTTTCTCATATATATATATAGATACATATATATATATATATATATATATATATATATATATATATATATATATATATATATATATATATATATATATTACTTCAAACATTATTAGTAATGGATACTCATATTTGAAACAAACGATATTTTGTTTTTTTGTTTAAACAGCGTGTATTTCGTTTATCAGCCTGTGCATTCGAGAAATTTTAATCAGGAAAAAGGTGTTTTTTCCAAGGATTATGTACATGGCTATATTATTCTAAGAAATGTTGTTTAAAACAACTAAGATCAGAAAGGGGACAGGTAACCTTTCTGATCTTAGTTCTATTAAACAACATTTCTTAGGAAAACATAGCCATGTACGTAATAGACAGATATTAGTTGGTAACACAATAATAGTTACACATACACACAGTAACAAGAACCTTCAGATATTGGAGGCCATCTACATTAAAACAAAGCAACCCATACTCAACGAAATTACATTTCAAACAAGTTACAAAACATTAAATTGCATCTAAACACGGTTTTGTTGTTAATATTTTATTTTCTCACGTGGTACGAACTCATAGAGCCGCATCACGAATTTACGAGCTTCGTCTGCTAGACCGTTATCGTCGCATAGCAATGTTCTATGTCAACATAGCAGAAGATCATTTTGGTTGGTAATTATCTTTGTTTAAATATCCATATAACCACTCTGAAGATGGCTCAGCGAAATAAAAAAATATCCAAATGGACAATTTTTTAATTTATTTTCTCACGAAATTAAAGCAGTTATACGAAATTTAGAACGGCTCATGATCAAACATAATAGACATTCGTTGTCTGTTATATTTAAAAATATGTCTGAATCTCTCTCTCTCTCTCTCTCTCTCTCTATATATATATATATATATATATATATATATACAAGTATATAATTGGTATATACGGAATGAATTCCAATAACCAACAATTACTATTCTTAAAAAGAGTGCTCAATACAAAGTAGAGCAGATATAATTATTATTTATAAAAAATTATAACATAAGTATGTTATAAAATCACTACAAAAATAGCCATTTTGTTTCAACACACTCGGTGTCTTATCAAGTGATGATGTTGAAGATAAAATAAAATGGTTTTATTTTATCTTCAACATCATCACTTGATAAGACACCGAGTGTGTTGAAACAAAATGGCTATTTTTGTAGTGATTTTATAACATATTTATGTTATAATTTTTTTATAAATAATAATTATATATATATATGTATATATATATATATACGGAAAACGTTTACAGTTTGTCTTACAGTTTCCCCAATACTGTTCTTGATATCTAAAAATATATATATATATATATATATATATATATATATATATGTATAAGTATTTATTTAGAAAATTTTAACATAAACATGTTATAAAATCACTACAAAAGTAGCCATTTTGTTTCAACACTCCCGGTGTCTTATCAAGTGATGATGTTGAATGCAAAATAAATGGTTTTAAAAGTTTCAAATTATTAACGATCCTTCACAAGGGGAACACGTTGTTCCAAAAGCTAGAATGACCAATCAAAATACAAGTATAGGAAAATTCAAATTTATTTAGAAAATTTATAACAAAGATTGAATGGTAATTGTTGGGTATTGGAATTCATTCCGTATACACCAATTATATACTTGGGTATATATATATATATATATATATATATATATATATATATATATATATGACAATGTGGTAAAGTGATTCATGTGACGTGTTTCGTCCTTTAGGACTTCATTACTTCATTAGGATTGAGATTATATTTACAGTGATGCAGTTACATATGCGCACGAACGTTGATGTGACAACGCATGCGTCTCTCGCTTGTGCGCATGTGTAACTGCATCAACATAAGCATGAACTTAGTCTGTTGAAGTCCTAAAAGCGTCACACGAAACCTTTTTTTTCCATCTTGTCATACATTTCTCTCCTAAAAATGTTCTTGATATATAAAAAAAAATATATCTTTATCCTATATATACTGAGTGTAACTGCAAAATTGTCGAATTAT
Source organism: Acanthosepion pharaonis (assembly GCA_903632075.3). NCBI lineage: Eukaryota > Metazoa > Mollusca > Cephalopoda > Sepiida > Sepiidae > Acanthosepion > Acanthosepion pharaonis. The sequence goes on from CAHIKZ030000113.1 coordinate 146,605, forward strand.
CTTGAATGAATCTTTTTTTGTCTCACCATTGCTCATTTGGGAAGACAGTGGACCTGATATAAAACAATTTTAAACTTATCTCTTTTTATCTTTTTAGCTGAATAACTCAAAGGGTTTTCAGTGATTCTTACGACAAATGGTGTCGAGATGGCTAAAAGTTTTATTTGAAAACCTGGAAAAAAGAAACTTAGTTTTTTAGGATGTAATTATGCTGTTACAGGATTTGGATAATTTTACTCTTACACCCGCTATATATATATATATATATATATATTGTATATTTAGGCAGCAATCCTTCCTTTATGCATGTTTCATTAAAAACGACAGAAGGTACTACGGTTAATCTTTTTATTTAATTTTTCTTGTGCTTCTTGTCAATTAAGCTGAGAAAAAAAATCGAATCATCTTTGATAATGGCTAAAAAGGTATAAAACATTTGGACAGTTCTACACACCCTTTGTCCAGAAAAGAAAAGCGCTTTAAGAACACAAGAAAAATTAAATAAAAGCTTAACCGTAGTACCTTGTCTGTCGTTTTTAATGAAACATGCATATATATATATATATATATATATATATATACATACTGAGGAAATTGTAAGACAATTGGAAAAAAATATTTGTGACGTGTTTCATCTGTTAAGACTTCATCGTACTGGGTTTGTTGACGTTGTTGTGACTACACATGCGCATGAAAGAGAGACGCTGGTAGTTTGGTAGTTTTGAAATTTTGGGAAATAATTTTTTGCGATCTATCCAAATTCATTTATATTATTTTTCTTTTTTCTTTCCATCATCTTTGTTTTTAAATCACCCACATTGTGATAACAGAAACTATGCCAAGAATGGTAAAACGTTGTAAGAACCTGGACGTATATTTACTGTAGCTGAACTAGTGATTAAAGCATTTTTCTAGACATTCTCCTCTTTGTGAATTATTTTCTCTTTTAATTAGAGTAGAATGATTTATGATTTAGTTTCGTTACGGTGAACAATCAACGTGTTTTGTGTATTGTTTTTTAAAATTTCTTTCTTGTGTTCATATAGTCATTTGTTTAAACTTCTTGAGGTTTCTCCAGTATATTCTTCCTGGCAATCCTTGCATTTGATAGAGTTATTTCTCTTTTCATGTTTCGGCTTTTTTTTTTTTGTATTGATTAAGTTTTTTATAGTTTTAGATGTAGTTGTGACAAATTTTAAGTTGAGTTCAGCAAAAAGTATTTTCGGTTGTAGTTGTAATAGAGTTAGTGGGTAGAATAATATTTTTTTATTCGTTAGGTTTGTCAGAAAGGACAGCTCTTCTATTTTGGAATAATTTATGAGCCTTTTGTTTTGCATTAAATATGAAATCGGATATTAATGATCTTGAAAATATTTCTAATATATTTCTCCTCTTCGGGTAAATATTGAGGGCTGCATTTTCTAAGTGCTCTTAAGTCGAATCCAATGATCATTCCAGATTTTATCTTGTTGTTTTGATGGGAATAGCAGTTTATTAGCTCATTTTTATTATTTGATTTTCGGTGGAAACTAAGTTTTAGTATGTTTTGTCTTACGATTTCCTCAATACTGTTATTAATAAATAAAAATATATATCGTCATCTCATATCATATATATCATATGTGTGTGTGTGTGTGTGTGGAAACTAATAATAATAAATGTATTTCAATATGCCCACGTTCCAAGGTTAAAGATATTTATTTAAAAATTTCGTGACGTCATCACCTCACAATTTTCGAAGTTTGGAGAAATTAGAGAAATTTTGATTTACATCACAGGACCTGTTTCGGGAATTAAAGCAGACACCTCTATCACCGTCTCTTCTACAGGTTTGTATTTTATTGCATTTTAATCTTTACCTGAAACTGTGACGTCATTCCTCCCTCCATCTATGAGTAAGTGCTATTTGTTGAGGGAGAGTGGAATGACGTCATACGGAATGGACAGATTGATTCGGTTCTTGATTGCACTCGCTGTAGCAGATTGTTAAGTAATCGTTATGAATAGATTTGAAATTTCTTAATTTCTTGATTATTTCGTCACGCAAGAGAATTCTCGGTCAGTTTCCACTCCCCATATTAGACACCATGTTGCGTTAGTCGTCTCTATACAGTAATATTGGTGTGGTCGCTAGTCGTCTATTATACAATGCGGTGTAGATGGTGTGGAATATTTGTTGGTATTAGAAGAGGAATTTGCTTCTGATGGGTGAGGTGGTTCAGACGTCCTGTGGCCAGGCGGTTTGAAAATAAATTCATTCATAACGTCGTCCACTTCTTGAGAAATGTTGTGATTTTATAAATAGATTTTTCGTCTTGTTTTCGAAGGGGAGCGATATTCGCTAACAAAAGAGAATTTGTTTGTTATTTCCTTAACGGCATATGTTTTGTTCATATATTATTATACCTGTTTATCTCATAATATGAACCGACTGAGTTCGATTTTACCTCTTTCTTTCATTTGGTGCATTTGTGTTGTAGAGTAGTTAGCACCTCTTCAGCACTCTATCAGATGGACTGACTCATAGTCTTAAATAGTCTACCATTAAGGACTTCAACAGTTGATTAATAAGTTGATATTAAGCTGATTAATATTCGGACTGATCTTACTTCGTTTGGCTATATAGCATTTGACCCTCCATTATTCCTTGTAAGTTGTCTTGTTAATTGTTTTGTAATTTTCTGTTCTGTGTTTTTTGTATGTATCCGTTAGCACCCGGTGCTGAATAAACATACTAAGCACTCATTCTTCTCTGTGTATCATTCATCTCGACTATACAAGAATTCGTCTCGTTGTCTCAAAGTAGAACATTCGTACCAAAATGCAGCGTTTCATCGTTTTGCAATTATTGTTGACAGACAGGGGTGTATGGGGGTATCGTTAGTGGCAGTATCTTTGCAGCATAGTGGTCGACCACGTTTTACTCAGGTGAATTGGGATGCGGAACTGTACTGGTCCACGGCCTACATCCAACTCTCATATATGGCTACAAAAAGCCGCATGGGCAGTACATCAACTACACTCCGGTTAACGGCATCGACCTGCCAGCTAAACTGTGTCACTGTAGTCGGAAGTGTTTCCCGACCCGACCAGTGAAGGTGAACGCCTCTCCTCAACCCATCTGTGCCAAGTGGCCATCGGTTAGTCTGGGACTAGGAGCTGCGCCTTAGAAACCAACGACTTTAGCAGTGGGCGGAGGAACTTCTAAGATGAAGGACGGGGTAGCGTCAACATCTCCAGTGCAAAAGGAACCGGCAAGTTATTGTACTATTTTGCCTTGGATCTAAAATGCATTCACTGAATAAATGAGGAATGATGTTAGCAGAGAAGGTGTTCGTTTCAGGATACATTAATTTTGGTGGTTGACGTTAATTGACATATTCGCATCTTCTGGGATGCATTTGCTCACCTTGCTATTATTGTTTGTTAAACAGAATTTTACCTGTGTACATGGAACATCTTTATACACAGGATCTGAATGTTAAATTACCTGCAGCTTGACAACTTAGTTTACGAGACTTTTTTTTATTTTTAAATTGGGGGCAGCATCAGTTGATGTTGCATTGGAGATTAGCAGATATCATCGAGAGAATTTAAACTTTTATCAAACGATGCGAGAATCATTTATTCGTGATTCCAGTCTAAATGCCGGATTGAGAAGTCTAGGATTCTTAAGGTTACTATTTAAAAGGAACAATGCGTCAACGTCATTTCTTGGAGTATTTGCCTGCAAATGAAGTTTGAATAATAAACCTAAAACAGTGCTAAGTCTGCATATACATTTCTCGAAAAGAAACGAGGCGAAAATATTAGCAACTTAGAGCAAAGAATATTCAATTCCATTTTCGCGTAAAAGAATTACCATGGTGTCAGATTATTAAAAAATACCAGAAGAATTACCATGGTGCCATACTATTTAAAATACCAGAAGAAACCATGGTGATGCGAAGAATTCATTTACCAGAAGAATTACCATGGTGCCATACTGTTAAAAAATACCAGAAAATTACCATAGTGCCATACTGTTAAAGTCCAGAAGAATTACCATGGGTTACTATTTAAAAAAACAATGCCATACTGTAAAAAATACCAGAAGAATTACGTCATTTCAGAAGAATTACCATGGTGCCATACTGTTTTGCCTGAAGAAAATGCCAACTGTTTGCCAGAAGAATGGTGCCATACTGTTAAAAATAAAGAATTACCATAGTGCCATACTGTTAAAAATACCAGAAGAATTACCATGGTGCCATACTGTTTAAAATACCAGAAGAATTACCATAGTGCCATACTGTTAAAAATACCAGAAGAATTACCATGGTGCCATACTGTTAAAAATACCAGAAGAATTGACATGGTGCCATACTGTTTAAAATACCAGAAGAATTACCATGGTGCTATACTGTTTAAAATATCAGAAGAATTACCATGGTGCCATACTGTTAAAAAATACCAGAAGAATTACCATGGTGTCAGACTGTTAAAAAATACCAGAAGAAATACCATGGCGCCATACTGTTTAAAATACCAGAAGAATTACCATGGTGCCATACTGTTTAAAAATACCAGAATACAGTTTAAAATACCAGAAGAATTACCATGGTGCCATACTGTTAAAAACCAGAAGAATTGTTAAAAAAAAAAATTACCATGGTGTCACACTGTTAAAATATACCAGAAGAAATACCATGGTGCCATACTGTTAAAAAATACCTCAATAATTACCAATGTGTCAGACTGTTAAAAAATGATATTAAAAAAAGTAGCATTTGCTTATTTCTCTTTTTTGTTTGTTTTCCTGATCTAAGAGTTAAAATATCATTTTTATAGGTCAATAATAATCTAAGGGAAAAGAAGTATAAAAATTATTCTTGAAAACGTAATGTTTTCGATTATTCTCCGTTTAGTGTACACGCTCTGATTATCTTCGCCTGCATTTTAAGCGCTAATATTTAGATATAAATGTTTCCCGTGTTGCTGACGCCTTTTATATGAAGACATTTACGCTGGTTCTAATCTTATGACAGACCTAGAGCGGGCTTTTATTGGAGTACTTTCGACCTCCTGTCGGAATTATTAGTAAAATTAATATTATCAGTTAAAATAGCGAAAGTTTTCATTAGCTTCATTTTTGCGTTTTATAAAAACACTAGAATTCTTATTTAAATAAAAATATATAGAAAACAAGGGACATCTTTGGCAAAATGCTTTGTAACTATATGTAAGGGAAATATAGTTTAAAATAGTCAACCCTATATATATATATATATATATATATATATATATATATATATATATATATACATACATACATAAATATATATATATGTTTATCCAGACGTCTTACATTACACCTATCTGATCACAGTTCCATCAGAACACATTTAAACACACACATAGGAACATACTAGTAGAAAACACAAATATATTAACTGCATCCACTTGCAAAAAAAAAAGACTAAAAATAATTCTAATAATAAAAAAAAGAAAAAACCAACTCTTAACAATATTAACTATGAACAAAGCCACAATGTGCTAACCGTATTCGGAAACTAAAACATTACTACCACACACTGAACATACACAGAACACACACACTCTACTAAGCTGATAATTGAATCATCCTTGATAATGGCTAAAAAGGTATAGCCGAAAAGCGCTCGGAAACACAGAACATTCGGACAGTTCTTACACACTCTTTGTCCAGGAAAGCTCTTGTCAGAACACAAGAAAAATTAAATAAAAAGCTATAGTACCTTGTCTGTCGTTTTTAATGAAACATGCATAAAGGAAGGATTTGCCTAAATATACAAATATATATATATGCGTATATATATATATATATATATATATATATATATATATATATATGTTTTACTAGGTACACAGCGGTAATAATTGGGTTTGACTAGTATATTAGTCCCGATCTGTCCCGATAATGCATTAGCATTATCGGGACAGAGGTCGATATTCGAACGTTGACAATTTTCCATTTTTTATGCTGGCTTTCATTCATCTGGATATGTACGAAAATAAATTAAGCTTAGTGAACATCAAAAGTTAAAATTTATAATGCTGATTTTAAAAGCAAGCAGGCATGACCTCCCAATTCAGAAGATTGACGTAATACAGTCTTTCTACAGCCATTTAGCTTTGTATTGTATCAGAAGGTAAGATTTCAAATGCTGATTTCCAAAGCAGGTAGATACGTCTCCCGATTACGGAACAGTAGCGTGACGTAAGCTTTCAAATATTATCTGACTTTGTACTGAACTGGGCTAAGTTTACAAAATCCCAAAAGCCAAGATTTTGAATTCCAGTTTTCTAAATGCTCTCTATCTACTTGGAAATTTGACGTAACACGATCTTTTTGACTGTATCTCTCCCATCTGGTCTTATGCAGTACTTAACCAAACTTAGTAGATATCATTTCTTTGCACAGACACAAAGGCACTCGTTAACACCTGTGCATAGTTGTGATGACACGTTGGCGCTAACTTCAATTAAACCGTGTCTTTGATTCTTCGGCTTTTTAGTATTTGAAAAGACCTAAAAGCCTTCAGCCGTCAGTCTTTTTCTTTCTTTGAGGGCGGCGGGAAGGAGCATCGTCATTTTTCTTTCCTTTCTATTTTTAAATTATTTTTTTTTCTAATTATAAACGTCTGTCTAGTGTTTTTGGACCAGAAGACAAAAGGCGTTGCTGAAAGCTGAAGACAAAAAAAAAAAAAAATAGAGAGAGACTTTTGAAACGAAGATTCATTTAATATGAACATTCTTTCTTATCGTATCACATGGCTACTGCGGATTTTAGAAGCTTAATGTTAACGATAATATTTTCCATTTCCTCATGTGAAAAGTTTCAGCATTCATTGCCCGAACAGTCAATGGAACTCGAGTTGCGCTTTTCTTCATTCTCTCTGAAAAAGTACAGCATATGTTCTACTCATCTTTAATGATAATGGTAGCATTAAGCGTTTTCTTATAGCGAAACGTCCGTGACTAATTGGCCGAGCGAATAGCGCTGTTTCCGGTTGAAATTTCTAAAAAAAATATTTCTTTATTCATGAAAAATATTTTTCTCAAATCTACTGTTATCGCGTTTTTCAATGTTGATGGGGGTTTCCTTCCTAAGCTTTTGTTAGAAGTACTGTGGAAGGTCAACATCTTGATTATTTAATTATTCCCTCTTTCAGATACACGTGCTATCCATTTTCTTTGTTAATCAAAATAAACAAACAGATAAGTGTTGCCTGTTTGATAATTAGCCCCACTAACCTGTCACCTTAACAAAAAGATTCGTTTTTCCCTAGTACAACGCAATTTCTTTAGTATTGCTATTTGATGTTTATTTTCTGGTATATAAAAAAGATTATTAAAGTTATAAAGACTTGTAAAATGGTATCTTTATTTCAATAGCTATTTCGTGTATTTTAGAAGCACCATGACGATACATGATGTTCACGAAAGACGTGATAGATTAGTTTACAATTGAAAATAATGGACTGCCAATAAAAAGCAACTGAAATTAAGATGAAAGAGCTGTATAGGAAAAATTAATAACAATTAACAAAGCTTCATCTAAGAAATTTATAAACTATCATATCTGGTATTCATTATATTACGAAACCCGTAACCAACTACGATCATAGAGACATCATATGTTCTGCAACGATAGCAGCGGTGCGTCTAGGGCAAGATAACCTGACAGGACTCAATTCCGATTCAGTCACTGTTTTGAATTAAGAGTTTTCCTTCTCTGGGCTTGCTTTCTACCTAATGGCAACAGAGCCCAGTTAGTCCTGCTATTTAGACAATAGCTGAGGAGAAAATCCTCTTTAATCCTTTCACCGTAAGCAAGTTAATAGTCAATAAAACGCAAGGATTTCCTGAGCGTGAAACAAGATGAGAAAAAAAAACATTAAGGAGGGAGAACAATAACAGAACAGGAATTAAAGAAAGGAGATGACAACTGACAAAGCATTTAAATTTTTCAAGATCAAAGTTGACTTGAAAAGCAAGAGGCTGGAAGAGAGTTCTTATAAGACAAGAGTGGCCTTGTACAGGGTGAAAATCATTTTTCAGAAACTAAATGGCTTTGACATAAGAAATATATAAGAAATTGCACAGCGAATCATCCTTTTATTTTTATTTTTAGCTTCAGAATGTCTCGTTCCTCCCATGGAGACTTTTCAGTCACAGCGAAATCTCAAGTCGCTTTGAGAATAACAAAGAAAGAACATAGTATACAATGCCATAGGCACTTAACTGCACACGGAGATATCTCATAATTCTACCAGACTAATAAAAACAGCATATAATTTACTGTAACATCTAACGATTTCAACTGTAAAATGATGAGACTTAACTGCTAATCTAGCACCGCGCTTAAATTCGATGTACGAAAGAAGAAATCGCATCTAAAGAATTACCGTGAAAATGTTTATAGAAAAAAAAAGTTGCGTCGGTGGGAAAGTGATTCGTACCTGTTTGTGTGAAAGTGAACTCAACGAACTTGGCTGGAATTGGGGCAATTTCTCTTTCTGTTTCACAAACCTATTCACTAACCTTACACCCATATCTAATATTCTTCTATGTAACGTGTCTCTTCCCCTAGGTAATCATGGCTCTCGACAATTTCTTGTCCTTTGTAATTATTAATAAAGTTTGTCTTTTTTTTAATCTCTCCTAAACACTGTTCTGCTGTTCATTCACACAAGCCTCTAGGTTGATTATGCGTTGTTTTTCTTTCTCCCTCTTGCCTTCAATCTGTCCCGTGAGTATCAAATTTTCGAAACCGTCTTTCCTCATTATGCGACCTAGTAATTTCAGCTGTTTCTTCCCGATGTTAAGTATAAATTTCCTTTTTGTTTCGATTTTCCCTCAAACTTCGTCGTTGCTCACCTGGTCGGTCTATGGTATGCTCAGTGTCTTTCCATAGAACCATATTTCTATTGCTTCACGTCTTTTCATCTGTGAGGAAATTGTCCACAATTCACTGACATAGTTGACGACTGCTGTTACGCAATAGTTCTGTTGTCTTTTCTTAGATTCTAACGATTATGAATGTAAAAAAAAAAAAACTACTAAACTTACATGAATGTAATAATAATTTAAAAAAATGAATATATATTGACAAGGCTACAATATTTTTAAATAATAAAATGACGATGTGGGAAATGCGAAAAAAGCAACTGAAATTAAGATGGAATGAAACCATCTTAGTAATTATCTTATTCCATCCCCGGAACTCCACAAGGAGTAATAAAAGTTAAAGTTCGTTGAATTATTTATGTATTTTTAATGTATTTCATGTTTTTTCGCATTGTTTATTTCGTGTTTCAATTTTTTGTTTGCAATGTCAAAACATTCATGCAAAACGTAATGCATTACATAATGCATTACATCAAAATATTCCTTATTCTTTCTTTTATTAGTGTACAAAAATTAAAATCTATGTACACAATACAAAGAAAGTTATAAAAATTTTAAAACAGTAGTTGTTTATGTTTTTGCACCCTCAAAAAAAAATGAAGTGTCAGGGGGGGACCCCAATTCCCGAAAGAAATTAGCGTGGTAAAGATTAAATAATAAAATAATGATATAGGAAATCCGAAAAAAGCAATTGAAATTAAGATGGAATGAAGCCATCTTACTCATTATCAAAGGTAGAATATATTAAATAAAATCTAGTGATATGTGCGTGTCATGATGAATATAATCCAGAAATAACGCAAATAGTATACGTGTTAATATCAGTTAATACGTGCTAACATATATGAGTGAAAGGTGTGGGAATATCCCACTTGTCTGCCAAAGAACTTCTGCTAACAACCACTACGATCCATCGCTAAAGATATTGGAGAAATGGTCGGTTCTCTGTACGGCTTCGGTAAATACCTGCTATCCTCTACTTTTACAAGAGTCAGGTCAGGTTAAAAACCGAATAGTGCTACCATATATGGGCAAGAGCTGCACAGTCTTCACTTCCCAGTCTCGATAGAGTCCAAAAGTGACTCCGCGTACTTGTGGGCGATGAATTATTTCCACGTTAAAAGCACTTTACCGCAGGCTAAACGTTGCAAGCCTTCCGCTGTTCTATCGATATTTCCATAGATAGTCTTCGGATGAAATAAATTTCATAGGCCCAAAAGTTCTTACATTTACGACTAGGACCAGCCATGCCATGCGCATTGTAGCGAACCACCCTCACTCCCTTCGTATTCCATTGGTGAGATGTAAGTTCCACTCGAGCAGCTTCTTCTCACGAATCGCTTATTTGCGAAACCGACTCCCACGAGGATGCTTCCCGATCGCGACAATATTAACCCGTTCAAGTCTAATGTTCACTGTTATCATCACAACATATCTTCATATACTGTCTCTTATTTTATAACCCTCTAACTCGAGTGGCTCTTTGGCCTTGTACAGGGTGAAAATCATTGTTCAGAAACTAAATGGCTTTGACATAAGAAATATATAAGAAATTGCACAGCGAATCATCCTTTTATTTTTATTTTTAGCTTCAGAATGTCTCGTTCCTCCCATGGAGACTTTTCAGTCCCAGCGAAATCTCATGTCGCTTTGAGAATAACATAGAAAGAACATAGTATACAAGGCCATAGGCACTTAACTGCACACAGAGATATCTCATAATTCTACCAGACTAATAAAAGATACTTCTCAAAATGCTTCTCACAATCCAGAGAGCGAAAATTTCTCTTTAGTAATATTTCTTGAAAATTCAAGCCTGTAGAGGAAAATAAATATGTTTAATAAATAAACTGAACGTCTACTTATATATGAGTATCCCCTAATAATGAAGTTTAAAGTGATAAACGGTTATACCGTACCTATGGACTATAGCGGGTTTTGTCCCAATCCTCATAAATACAGTGGAATATACTGTCTGGGTGGGTGGGTGTATTAACCACTAGCAGTAGATTACTTAGTACATGCCGTTGGTGAATCTTGTATGTTGTTAATGTTATAAAGATTACCGTTCCATTTCCAACCTTTGTTCGATATTCTTATTCAGTTACCTTTTTTAGGTTACAACATGAACAATTTGGCAGATTAATAAAAATCTATTATTTTCATTAGAAAAAATTCGCTTTGTTTACGTTTAGACACGACACTGAGTAGATATGAAAAAGTTCGGTAGATCTATAACGAAAGAAGTTTCATTTAAAGACACAATTCGGCCTTGCCTGATCAACTGATTCTCTTTAGCTTAGTTTGTTAGATCGTGCCAGGTCTAAAGGTAGCTTCCTTTGACGCGCGTTCGAATCCTGCCAAAGAGCGTAAATTTTTCTTTAATAAGATTTCTCGAACATTCAGGCCAGTAGACGAAAATAAAAACAATATAATGTTTAATAAATAAAGGGATCGTTTAGCCAAATACGAGTATCCACTTAAATTGACGTTTAAAGTGATAGGTTACCCCTTTACATAGGCATTTACTAAATTAGCTTGGAAAAAGATTGTAATTCGTCAATTATCCTATTGGGAATGGCTTGTGCGTTTTGCAAATTAGCGTGCTAAACTTGGATTTGACCGCCGACGTTTACCAGCAGTAAGCAAGCCACGTTCGAACCATTAACCTTCTGTGTACGAAATGCGAATCCTTTTCACTTAACCACAATGGTTATGAAATATTTAAATATGATACTATGGGATGCTGGCCACAAAGCCATAACAAAAAATAAATAAGAAAAGAATAAATATGATTGTATTTTGACTAATCCTTGACGCCAAAATGGTGTAACCTAGGGAAGATTATTGAATAGAATAATCAAACGAAGGTTGGTAATGAACGATAATACTTAGGACAAGAAGAACGACGTATAAGATTCGCCAGCGGCGCGTAGAAATAGTAGTCAACTGCTAGAAGTGAGTCAAGTGAATTCTACATTGAAATCTCCAACTGCAGGATATCTACCAATTGCCCCACGCGGTCAGATGTGGCACAAGGCCGAATTTAATGTGGGGTATCCGAGCCCGTAGGCTTAACCAAAAAATTCGCCATAGACCCGTATAAAACGGGGTCGGGTAGCTGTTTCCCGAGACGAGACTCGGCCCATTGACATAGCCTCGTCTGGGGATCCTCTATGCCCGGAGGCAGAGAGTTTTACCAGCACAGCAGACCAACATACAGTATTTACTACTGTATTTATATGAATGGGGACACACTCATTATCATCCGTAGGTACGCTACAACAAATATAACAATAAAAAAAAACAAAAGAAAAAACGGTGAACAAAGATACAAGGGGTGGAAGATTTAGAAACAGAAACATTACTAATTAGCGAGAATAAAAACAGTAATCAGGAGGACAGTAGATAACGATTGACATTGCATTTAAACTTTTGAAGATTAAAGTTGGCTGGGAAGCATAAAGCCGGTGATTCTGATAATAGTACAGTACTTTCTCGATTATACGGACATCTTGAAACAATTCTGAATTCCATATAACAAAATTTTAAAAAATAGTCTACATCATCTATATGATGTAGCCGCTGTCTGTTTGTTTGCTTCTTATCGAACTCTTCCTAGGATTTTAGTGATAGCCCCCTCCCCCGCAAAAAATATATATTCTGACACTACATTACCTAGAGTACTTGCATAAGTATAGTTTATTTTGTCAGGTCAGGACAAAAAATAAATGAGAAAAGAAAATATAAAAACCAATAAAAACGGTGAATAAAGATAGAAGGGTTGGAGGAATTAGAAACAAAAACATTACTGATGAGCGAAAATAAAAAAAAAGTAATCAGGAAGACAATAGATAGAGATTGACATTACATTTAATTTGTTGAAGATGAAGGTTGAGAGGAAAGCAAGAAGCCGGAAGAGAGTTCCACAAGCGATAACTGCGAGAAAAGAAACTTTTCACATAGAACTTACGGTTACATTATCCATTTCAAGTGTAAAAATGATGAGACCTTTGCGCCAATCTAGTACTGCGCTTAAATTCATAAAGTCTGGTTATCATAGCTGGAAGTTCATTTAAACAATTACCATGAAAGCATTTAAAGAAAAAAAAACACAGAGAAGATATTTTACGGTGGTAAGGAAGTGACTTAAGCCGAGATGCCAAGAAATAAAGTATATAAAAATAAAAACGATTAATAAAGATATAAGAGGTGGAAGAATTAGAAAGACAAACATTACTAATGAGTGAGAACAAAAAGAGCAATCGGCAGAATAGTAGATAACGATTGACATTGCATTTAAATTTTTGCAGATTAAAGTTGGCTGGAAAGCATCGAACCGGAAGGAAGTTCCATAAGCGAGGAGTGCGAGAGAAGAAACTGTTAGCATAGAACTTACGGCTACATTTAGCCAGCTCAACTGTAAATTGATGAGATCACGCCGCCACTCTAATACTGCGTTTAATTTCTTTTAAAAAGTCTAGATACCATAAGGAAGAGCGATATTTATTTCTGCTCTGTACAGAAAATGTGTTACAAGGCCAAAATGGGGAAATGGGGAAAAAAGGACGGTCTTCTTCTGTCTTAACCTTAAACTTAGTTAACCACAAACACTGACCCAAACATACAACAATATTCAATACACCAAAACAACGCATTCTTCCTTACCTTTCTTAGTACAGTCACCATAATACCTCTTGTCTCTATGAAAGTCCTAACTAAACCCCATATATACAATTCATTGTCCGTGGGGGGAGGGGAATAAAACAACAATTTAAAAACTATCCCTAATGAGTATTTACAATATGAAAACAAATGTATTTATAAGAAACTAGACAAAATAATAACGAATAGCACATCCACACAATTACCATGAAAGGATGTATAGAAAAGACACAGTGAGGCAACCTTACGGCGGTGGGCAAGTGACTGAAATCGAGCCGCCTGATCAGGACCGATAATATTGCTGATTATTCTTTGGGTTTTATCAAGGTTCTCAAGTTTATTGTAGAAGCACCGGAACATATGTGGCAGCAATATTCTAAACATGGACGAATGGCAGACTTATAGATATGTGTGATAGATTCGAGGGAGAAAAATTGTCTCACACTAAACCAACTTTTGAAGTAGCTCAATATTAAAACATTATGGTTGTTACTGGGTTCCAAAGAAGGCCTTGTCTTGAAATTCATCAGTGAATCTGGATGAAGTTTTAAAAAAAGACCTATTCAGGAAGGATTTATAATGGGACAACCTGAAGAATCATTAGCCGGTGGCACGAGTTATCGTTCCAACCGGAGATTTCCAAGCTGCAGCAGATGTCCAGGACTTCTATGTGTCATGTCCATATTCTGGTGCACTCGACGGCACTTGCTGATAACGCCTTCATCCTCGTTGTGCAAAAAAGAGATCTCATCCACTCACGCCGCCGGGAATCAGTCTTCACATGCAATAGGTCTTACTGACCCGGAATTATCGAAGGTTTCGACCCTTCGTCTACTCTCACTCGGTTTGCCCAGCAGATATTATATAATGGTCTGAATATTAGAGCAAGGTGTCTACTATTTACTGTAATAATAATAATAATAATGAAGTCCGTCGATGACGACGACGTCTACTCCACCAAATGAGATGAATGAGAACTAAAGAAATAACTGGTTGATGACATTATGTTGACGTTGAAGATCAAACTGAGACGCACATTGCCGTCCACGGGCAGGACATTGTATTCCGACACTTGGTGGCAATGGCCCACGCACCAGGCAATCAAGCCGCTAGTGGACCGCTGACGGAGCGCCGAGTGCAATGCCAGCGGCCCTCTGGTGGCAGCCGCCGATGAATCCCTAGTGGTTCGACAGTGGTACCATTGCCAAGACGAACACGGCCGGCAACCAGCGGTAAACGCTCGTGGCATGCCACCCAGTGGCAGATTGGTGGCTTGCGTGTAAGTTTGTTGCCGGTGAAGTTCTTGGCCTTGAGTTCAGCTAGTTATTTACTCGATTATATATTGGAAGATATGTAGTTTAACATATGCTCGAAGGAAAAAAAATTATCATGCTAGATTATTATTATTGTTGTTATTATTATTATTATTATTGCTGAGCAAGTGAGCAGCACGCCAACAGAGGGGTGCCGAAGTAAAAAAATATACGGAACCCAAAGTACCCATCAGGGCACCCATCTCTACCAGGGTATACCAGGTACATGCCAATTGGGTGCGATATGGTGACAGGTTTTGGTAAAATCAGCACATAGCCTTGCAGGCGGGGCCCAGTTACAAATACCTTCAGGCCAGATACTCCACACTTCTCAGACATTTCATTGTATTCACACGTATCACTATCTTTAAAAAGCAGGATGTGTGTGTGTGTGTGTGTGTGTGTGTGTGTGTGTGTGTGTGTGTGTAACGAATGCACGGCCGCAATTTTCGACAAATTTGCACCAAAATTTACATGCACATGCTCCAAGTTAACGGGAAGGCCAAGACTGATTTTGCATTTACCAACTCCTATCGATAGTGGAAATAATCGATTTTTTCAGGCTTCTACGGCAGTTTTCATGTAGTTTGCGGCCATTTTCTACTGGCCAGAGTGAGAACCTATAGCTGGCTGCCACGAATAGACAGTAATATTCTATTGGCCAGCGTGAGAGCCAACAGCTGACTGACACGAATGTTAATTAGCATGCTAGCATGCAAAAAAATCGATAGCTTCATTCGTCACAAGTGGGAAAAATTTAAATCTGCATGGCATTTTACTCCAATTGGCTCATTCGCTTGCTTAAACTCAACGTTGATTCTGATTCCGCAGAACTGGGTTGAGTGTGAAAAAGTATTTGTTGTTAACATTCTTTTTTTCATTCGGTTTTTCCAGTTACGAGTCCTTTTTTAAAGCTGATCGTTTTGTGTTCATTTTGTTTAGTTCTTTTTTCGTAACAGATTTAATGTTTAGTATAGAGCTTAGAAAAAATTCGCAGTGTGAGATAGGCAAGAAGTAAGGCATGTAGCAACATCAGCACGGCAAAAGGCACTCCTTTAAAAAGGCAAAGAAGGGCAAAAATATTTTAAGTCAAGTGATAGCGATTGCCGTATGAGCGTACGATTTTTGAATCAAGCACGGGCAACGCCGGGCCATGCTGCTAGTCTAGATATAACTCCCAAACCATCCTGACTGACTCATTCATTAAACTTAAAAAAATTAGGTCAACAATTTAGGTACCGGCCATCATATTCCACGTTATTATTATTAAAATATAAAATAAAAATCTGAATATTATGATTTACATATAGAGCCGAAATATTAGTGCCATTTTGAAATTTCTTGCCTGTTCAATGAAAAGCGACCAGGAAAAGGATGATGCTGCAAACTGATTAGGCTTAAACAGCAATTTATTTCTAACCATATTTAAGTTATTTCTGTGGAAATAAAAAAAAACTAGAAACAGTTACTGTGAGCTTTCAAAGATAACGTCATACTAATTACAATGTCTTTCGAAGAGAAACAACAAGACGACATGTTATTTAAACGACAAGAGCACAGATATTCATAAAAATAAATGAAAAAAAAAAGATATAACTAAGAAATTGCAATATGTCATGAAAATGAATCAATAGATTCATTAATGATCAAATGCTCACTTTGTTTCGAAAAATGTGATTACAATAAGATGTCAAAAATGCTAAACGATATTTGGTCCCATTAGATGGGCGCATAATTGTAGAAGTAAATACGATTCTTTTATGTTGGTCATGTGATCTCAGCTAGAAAGAATTAAGCAACGGCCATTTTGAATTCTGTTCAGACAATACAACATACTCTTTTACTTTGCAGGTATTTTATTTTTTTGAATTACAATTTAGTTGGTAGATTTCATTTAGAGGAATATGGGTTATTTAAATATTTTGAAGGCAACCGTATGCATTCTACTTTAGATAAAGTGTATTATTGGTCATTTTGCTATAAAATGTGTTATTCTTAATAGAAATCTTATAAGTATAAGAAACTATACTCGTTCGGAAAACCTTCAGTATATTGATTTGCAAATAAACAAGCCAAAACCAAAAGGAAAAAAAGGTATAAAAAAGAAAGAACCAAGAACATGTACGTTAACCGAAAATAATCGTCCAGCATACGAGTTCAAGGCCCAAAGAAAAAAAAAACCGATGCGAGTATCCAAAACAACTAAATAAAGTGCTCAATACAATGAGTAGAGCAGACCTAGTTAAACCTAGAGAGCTAGACAAACCTACCAAGGTTTCACCTAAGCGAACCATCCCTGACGATCAGCTTAGGTGAAACCTTGGTTGGTTTGTCTGGCTCTCTACGTTTAACTATAAAACATGTTAGTAATTTTACTATAAATATGTAGTATTGGTCATTTTTTTTATATAAAAATATATCGTTGGTATTTTTATTATAAAAATGTATTTATATAGTTTTTTAGGTTTATTGTTTTTGTTTAGGGGTTTACTATTTGTCCATAGCTGGGACCCTAATAGATGCTACTACGCCGAGTGGCCCTGGGACTAGGAACAATAGCATTTCAGAGGTGTTTCCATACTCCTCAAAAACTCTAATCTCCTGATTTGACGCTTTGCTACCGGAAGTTGTTTACTGTCATATCCAGTTCTAGAAATATAATCTACGCCATGAAAAAATATTATTTATATATAGTAATAGATGTATAGATCGTAAAATATCTCCACTCATTCACTCAGTCAGTCACTCACTCACTCCTTCTGAATGTATATATAAATATAAAATCAAACACAGTGAGTGTTGGTGGTAATAAAACAATGTTTGATATATAATAACATGGCTAAAATTAGCTATATATATATATATATATATATATATATATATATATATATAGTTTATGCAAAATTAAGTAATGCGTATGGGTAGACCCAAGGAGGATGATATCCGGAGAGCTCAATGTAAATTCAGAGCAAATATGTTTGAATAAAAAACAGACCACTTTAAGGTTCCATGTAATAAATTATTTCACCACAGCCCTCTTAAAGGGCTCTGGATCATCAAACTTTACTTCCAAAGGTTCCTCACTTCGTCTTATCTCCCCACTCACTTCGTTAATTTACATATACTTAATTCGGCCCGTCAGAACTGTGTAAATTTCTTTTCATTTTTCATTTCAACCTTTGAAAGTAAAGTCTGATGATCCAGTGATTCCTGTGATGAAATAATTTATTACATGGAACCTTAAAGTGGTCTGTTTTTTATTCAAACATATATATATATATATATATATATATATATATATATATATATATATATATATATTATATAAATGAAAAAGTCATTGGCATCTTTTTACATCATGGTGTGGTGAGAAGGGATCATTGATACGCAAATGAGTGCGACACGTGTCGGAAATAGGGTAGGGGCTTTTGATTTGACCAATACACTTACTTCAGTCATATCTCGAGTAGCGGTTAGGAAACATTGCAGTGTCGAAGTAGTTCGTTCGGCTTTCTCTACCTTATGATTTTAATGTGGGCTTCTCCGCAGCCGCATCAAATTCCCAAGTACCTCAAGACTTTGGGCTCAATTCTGCGAGTGAACGCACCACCAGGCACTGGCTCTAGAATCTGAGGTCGGGAGATGTGTCCCTTTGTGATGAACTCCGCAGTGACCGGCCACAGGACATGGATGATGAGGGACCTTACTGAACGCTTCCAGACTTCTGGTGAAACACTCAGACTTTACCTGCACCACTTAAGAAAGGCGTACAAGTTGAATAAGTGGCTACTCCATACAGAGTTGGAGGACAATAAGCAACAACGAGTGACAGACTGTTTCTCGTTGTTTCTCGCTACCGCACTGTACCACTATTTGACCGAGTGCTCACCAGTGACGAAAAGAGTGTCCTCTATGATACTCCCAAGCGTTCCAGACATTAGTTTGTCACCACAGGAACCTGTACCTCACACCACAAGACCACCTCTGCAGACAGTTTGAACGTGTCCAACAGACTCTGATGCAGTCGCCAGCATTGGTTAATCGCAAGGGTGTACTGTTCCTTCATGACAATGCCAGGCTTCATGTGGCACGGGTGGCCATGGATACCATACGGCGACTTTGTTGGGAGACACTGTAACATCCACCTTACTCTTCGGATCTTGTACTAACAGATTACCACCCCTTCAATTCCGTGGAAGATCCTTGTTTCCCTGCGTCCAAGGTATTAATATGTAAAGTACATTTTCTTATTATGAATATCTTTTGCATCAATGAAAAAATTATAACATACTTTCTACAGAATTGCATATATTTGTGAAATGTTTTTGTATAAAGTACTGTTTACTTGTAAACAAACAAAAATAAAATGTAATTATTGTAATATACTGGATGTTTCAATTTTGGGTGTCTGCCATATTGTATTATGTGGTTTACCTAAGTATTTGACCCAGGAGTCTTCTCACAAGTCACTGATCCTGGCTAAACCTTTTAAACTAGAACTGGAATGAAAAAAAAGAAATATAAGACACCATGAAAAAGGATACGTACCAAAAATCTTTAAGAATGTGCACATGAATTTATGCAAGATCGCAACCTCATAAATACTGCACACGAAATGGAACACTGTCATAAATGCAATTCTGTTATGGAAGGAAAACGGAAGCGTCATGGAAAAGGTGTATTTCAACCGGTTTTTAAGCGCCTACAAAAAAGGCCAAACATCGCTATTAACTCGAAAAGCAAACCCATTATACAGATATGAATGAGAAAGTGAATTGAAAGTTACAATTGTGTGAAATTCGAGAAGAAATGTTTTATTTCGTTACAGACATGCTGCTGTTTACTACAATGACATTAAGAAATGTAAAATCCGAAAAAAGAGTACTCATCGCATTAGAAACATTGTAGGAGACCACAAACTTCAAAGGAATATTGTAGTAAACCGAATGTTACAATTAAAATATTAGGTAAAACACATTCTACAGTAGAAATATTGTGGTGTGGCAGAATAGAAATATTGCGGTAGACAGATACTACAAATTGGAATAACAAATATTGTAGTAGACTGCATACTACAATAGTAATATTGTGCTATACACCATATTGGGATAACAAATATTGTGGTAGACTGCATACTACAATAGGAATATTGTGCTATACCCCATATTGGAATAACAAATATTGTGGTAAACTGCATACTACAATAGGAATATTGTGCTATACCCCATATTGTAATAACAAATATTGTGGTAGACTGCATACTACAATAGGAATATTTGTGTATAACAAATATTACAATAGAAATTTTTTCGTAGACCGCAAAGTACATAAATAAATATTATTGTATACCCAATGCTAGAATAAAAAAAACACCGTGGTAAACCGCACACTTTAATTGTACCATAGTTTGCATTAGAAAACTTTTACTGGAAAATACCAAAAATGACCTAAAAAATGATTTTAAAATAATTTTACGTAATTAATACCGGGCGAATTTTTAAATCTAATATTTTCCTTCCAAATATTATAGAAAGAAAAAAGTGGGGTTGGTGCGCAAATCATAATTCCAAAAGGAACCTGACACGATGCAAGCGATCAAATAACGAGAGCTAGAAAAAGAGAGAGAACGATTGAGAACTTGTGAAAAAAGGCGGGAAGTGATGTTTGCATATCCGGAGATTTGCCAGGATATACCCTCAGTGTTTGGTGTGCAGAGCAGCTAATTCAAATTGAACTTTATCAAAGAATTACTGAAATTTTTCCAAATATTTTTTCACCTGTGGTCGATCGTTTGAATCCGTGAATCCAGTTACGCCCAGCCACACATCCATACGCACGCACATATACACGCACACACGAACGCAAATTTTGATATAAGTAAAAATGTGTACAAAGAAAACACGTTCTAATGATTCCGTAAGCTATGAAACAGGAAATCACTGTGTAGGCGGGACTGTATTTTTATGTACACACGCTCGACCCTTGATACTGAGCATCCTTCCCATGTATATATAACGATCACGAGTCCTGTAACCCATTAGGGTCATAGGAGCATCATATGTACAGCGGTCGTAGCGTGTTTTGGAGAAGATTGCCTGATGGAGCTCAACCTTCTCCAGGATAGTTCGAATTCAGAATTTGCCTTCTCATAAACTGGTTGTCAACCAAGGCTATATGGCCCAGTCTGTCCTGTAGGAAAAAAAAAGATGGATTCATACCTTTCGTAATGGTATTTGCGCGTAAAATGAACTCGACTAAAAACCGAACTCGGCCCATTTTATACCGCTAACCATTTCGTCACCACACATCCACCCTATAATTTTAAACAATATAATTACATATTATTGGATACATAAATCTAGACTAGTAAGTCTGTAATGTAAAAATTCAAAATTGAAAAAAAATTCAGATGTCTATTTAGGCAACAAGAGTTTATTTAAACAAGTTTGATTAAATTCAATGCTTGTTTAATTTTTTGGCAAACATGGACCTTCGTGCTCGCAAAAACCGTCAAAAATACGGTTTTCCCTTGACATCGCTAGTATTTTAACTACTTTCACTCCTCGGCAATATTTATGTTATACTGGAACAAGCCTATTCAATAGTTAATAGACTCTCCCACCTATAATAAGTAGGAGTAGTAGTAGCAGTCGCTCAGCGAGTCGGCAGAGAGTTGGTCAGTCAGTCGATGTCGGACGACTGTTAGTCGGATATTAAAGTATCAGCCACCACAACTAGATTGCTGCGTCATTAACTATTATATCAAGTTCCTAAGGTTTTGTACGTCGAACCTATTTTAGGACCGACTTAGTACAAATACAAGCCTCCACTGTGAAACTACTACATAACAATTTATTTTTTTACAAAACGATGATTTGAACTGTAATAAAACTTAAACATATGATGAAAGTGAATTTATACATTTTTTTCGTTCTTGAGAATTTACAACAGAAACAATAAACATTATTTATTAATTAGATTGTTTACAATTTATTAGATTGTTTATTATATTGCTTATTGGAATGGTTGGCAAAACATCAGTTAATTACAAGTTGATTCGAACTTTATAAAATGTTAAATATTAAGGATTTTCTTATAGTTGGTTCACATATTTTGATAATTTATTAAATGTTTATAAATTTATAAAAAATGTTTCCATGATTATTTCTTTATAAAGAACATGACCGAAGAGTGAAGGTAGTTAAAATAAAAACAGTGTCATGGGGGGAAAAAATGTCCTTTTCACAATCCGTTTTTTTTCCGGCATGACAGTCTCTTTGCCAATTTTTTTTATTGTATTCATTTAAATTTTCCAATTAGTTGTAACACAAACTTGTGCGTAAACTGTCTAAATTCATTTTTTTACTTTTCTTTTTCGATTAATTTATGCAGTCCCACCCATTATCAAGTACTAAAAGTTTCCAGTATTCTACCTGAATGTTTTCTTACTAACGTTTTTGGAACTTTACATTTCCAATTTGAATACGTATGTCGTATAAGTAACCGTACGTGTGGGACGGATTCATCGATTTTTTTTAGTACTAGAATTGATTTTTTTTTTACTGTTCATCAATTCTTCGTGGGTTATTTAAAACCGAAATATATTTGGAATTGTAAGCGCTTGCTTACGGCACCTGGTGTTTCCAAGAGGCCTCCATTTTAGTACTGAACGGTTTCGACGCTGCTTAATGTCAGCACCAGAAAACGGATATATTAAATATGTTATATGTAATATATGTTATATATAATATATATGTTATATATATATGTTATATATATGTAATGTATATGTTATATGTAATATATACATTATATGTATTATATGTAATATATACATTATATGTAATATATGTTATATGTAATATATACATTATATATAATACATGTTATATGTAATATATGTTATATATATTATAAATATTTTGGTTGTGTTGTACAATATGCACTAAGACCAGAAATATATTTTTTCAGATTTTTTTTCTCATAACACTTCAGATTAAGCATTTCCGTTCTTCTTTTTGTGCCTTGTCCCTTCAGGACAAGAGCGATCATGGCTCTCCTCAATTTCTTCTCCTTTATAGCTCTTAGTGAAGTTTTTCTTTTTACTATCTCTCTTAATCCTTTTTTCTTCTATTTACACAAGCTCTTTAAGCAGGTTATTCGCTGCTTTCCTGTCTCCCCTTTGCCTTCAGTATGCCCTGTGTGTGTCTAATTTTCTAAGCCATCTTTCTTCATTCTGTGTCCTCGAAATTACAACTGTCTCTTTCTCATGCAAAATATATGGGTCCTTGGTATTCTCAGTATGCTTCTGTAGAACCATATTTCTGTTGCCTCAAGTTACTTCTTCATCTGTAAGGAGATTGTCCAGCATTCATTGTCATATAGAAGTACCAGCATTATATAACAATTCAGTATTCTTTTCTTTGATTTTAACAAAGAATAGTGTACTCTACATCCAGAATATATAAAATAAAATTTATAAAATATTATAAAAGCTAGCAGTGGGACCCAGTTTACTATGTAAGTTAATTGTAAATTGATCCCCCATACGGAAGCCAAAACAAATAGTTTTATACGACACGATATCTTAAAATATAAAAAATAAAATAAACCGTCCTGGGTATGACGACAAACAACATCCACGTCGTGGGTAAGACGATATACTACGTCCAGTAGCAAGGCCTCTGATCAAGAGGTTTTGAGAAGCGTGGAACCATGTCTCAATTCCTGGTGTTCCCATGTCCACCCTGACTGGGGTTGTAGCACCTGTTAGGGTCCCAGCTATGGGCAAATAGTTAACCCCCAAACTGTGATCAAAACACTACGAAAGTGTAAGAATAGGATTTAATACCAGAAATACTTTGTAAAAAATTATTACCAGCAATAAATTTTCGAGGAAAAAATTATTACAGCAATACACTTTTGAAAAAATACTACCAGCTATACATTTTTGAAAAAAAAAAATTACTAGCTATACATTTTTGAAAAAAATATTACCAGCTATACAATTTTGAAAAAAATATTACCAGCAATACATTTTTGAAGAAAAAATATTACCAGCGATACATTTTTCAAGAAAAATATTACCAGAAATAAATTTTTTGAAGAAAAAATATTACCAGAAATAGATTTTTTGAAAAAAAAAATTATTGCCAGCAATAAAAATTTTGTCGGCATTAAATAACCCATTGGGGTTGATATGCCGTAAAACAAAAGAAAACAAACCAAATAAAATTAATAATTAAAAAATATATATAAATTGCTAAAAAATAATTTGAAATTCGTAATCTGGAGTTAGTTTTTCACATATTAACATCGATTAAGCATTCCATATTAGGAATTTCTCCTAAATGAAAATTACATTTTCAGAAATCATGTTGTATGAGCATAAATTGTTGGGGCTTCCATTAGGAGATTAATTTACAATGAAACTGCAACCCTTATTAACATTTATGATAGGTTTTTTATTTTAGATATTTTTGATATTCCTGATCGAGAACACTTAATCTTTAGTGGTATGAAAAATATTTTAAAAAAGAAAAGATTTAAGGTCTTTTTGTTCTGTTTTCAACAATTTCAACGCAAGCAAGACGATAATTCTACTAAGACGTAAAGATTTACTGGGAGCGAAAGAGAATGAGAAAGGACAATAAATGAACATGATTCAAAAAGACAGTAGATGGCGACTGGCGTTGAAATTAAATTTTTGAAGATTGTAGGTTGCAGGAAAGCAAGGACCTTTACCAATATTATATACTGTCCTTAGTATTTTATACACATTTCAATATATGCTTCCTATTGTTAAATATATATTTTTTAATTAATACAGATTGTTTTCCTATGATTAATAGCAGCTTCGTTTATTTTAAACCGTTCTACAAGGCGAGTGCTATATAATATTTTGGGCAAGAGAATTAGGTTTTTAACAAAGGCTCATAGCTTGTAAACACCAAATATCATTAAACAATTAGTTTAAATAATTTTCTCCGTCTTTTTAGTAATAATATAACTTCAGTACGCTATTCTTTCTTAATATGTACAATGTAAGCACTGAAGAATTTAGATTAGCTCTCCTGATAATGAAAAATCCTTCGCCATCATTAAATCTCTTTAATTGTTATCGAAAATTCTGGCAGACGCCTCGGCTACACCTTCAGCTTTATATCTAGACCACCCTAACACTCAGATCACGTAGTTGCTCGATTTGTTTTTTTAGTCACTATGTTTCTTGGGCCACCGTAGATTAGCCGTTTGGTAGGTCGGTTGGTTGGTTCGTTGTTTGATTTTCTTTAACGGCATATCGACACCTCTATGGGTTATTTAATGCTGAAATCTAAATATTTTGAACACGATTTTATCGTTTCAACTAAATATATTTTGAACGCAATTGGATGCCTTCAACTACCAGATAAAATCTGTTGTTGGTCATTTTGCAGTAAAATATATTGTTGCTAATTCTATAAAAGATATTGCTGGTAATTTTACTATAAATATGTATTGTTGGTAAATTGTTATGTAGTAGTTTCCCAGTGGAGGCTTGTATTTGTACTAAGTCGGTCCTAAAATAGGTTCGACGTACAAAACCTTAGGAACTTGATATAATAGTTAATGACCCAGCAATCTAGTTGTGGTGGCTGAGACTTTAATATCCGACTAACGGTCGTCCGACATCGACTGAATTAAAAAAAAGGTTATAAAAAAGCGTTATCTACCCTCAAAATGTTTACTCCCTATCACCTCCACATTAATTTATATCAAACACCCCCTTTCACGGTTATCATTTTAACTATAACTATCTACATTGAGTCGCTCTCCAGTATTTTATTGGTAAATTTTAGTATAAAAATGGGTCCGGCATCGACTGACTGACCAACTCGCTGAGCGACTATTACTACTACTACTACTTATTATAGGTGGGAGAGTCTATTAACTATAGAATAGGTGTGTTCCAGTATAACATACATTGAAGTGCTGAAAAAAAATTCCTTTATCGTAAGGAGCTTTTCAGCATTCCCTTGTACCTGTAGAATTGAATGACAGAATTAAAAATGGGAATAGGGCCTTTCATTTTAATCAAATTTTGTGCAAATTAAATATCAGACTGGCAGCAGAGAAACTAAAAGACTTGCGTTTGTATATACTGGGTACGACGTGTAAATTGTCGCCATATTATATTTTTGGTTGTCTTTGATTTGGTAGACGGCACAGTAGAGTCAGCTGGGCACCGTCTGTGAGAAAAGAGCCTCCTGGCGCAATTTCCCCTGCCAGAAATTTTGAAACGGCAGGCTGTATTGTTTGGCATTCGCGCCAGAAGCTTCAATACGAACATTTTAAAGTATTTGGGTGTCAATCTAAGGAAAATGCAGAGGATTCTGAAAGAGTTGGATAATATATCCAGTCAAAATCATGGTGTTTGGAGTCATCACTAGTGATGGCGACGTTATAACTTAATTTATCTTCCCACAGGACCGCAGACTCTACACGGAGGCCTACATCAAGTGCTTTGAGTGGGTAGTGTTGCTCTGGCTCAAGAGGATGTCTGCTGGAAGACCTTATGTCTGGCCACAGGACTCTACATCACGCCACACAGGCAGGAGAACCCAGTCATGGCTGTCAGACAATTTCTGCGACTATATCACCATTTACATCTGGCCGCCTAACTCCTCAGACTGTAACCCCCTGGATTATTATGTTTGGGGAGGAGTTGAGCGAGAGAGTAACAAAACTCCTTGTAACACCAAAGATGAACTGAAAGCAAGAATTGTGGCAGCATTCACCAACTTAAACAAGGAGACCGTCCAGGAGAGTTGCAGGAGATTCCGAAGTCGTCTGGAAGCCGTGGTTGAAGTTAATGGCGATTTTATTGAATAAATCTACTCTTTTGTATTTCAAGATATTTTTGTGTAATTTTGGTAAATATATGTTAAAATGAGATATCAGTGTTATTTTCATTTTTGCGTCATTTAGACGACAATTTATTCATCGCACCCTGGATTATTTGAATGTAAGTTATATTTTTCCGACATGAAACAACTCTGTTATTTTAGCTTATATTTATGGTTTTATGAAAGCTGGTAAAATAATTTATCAACTTCAGTGAAGTCGGTAATCTGAAAAGAAAATGTGTTTTCATTAGTTGTTGCAGAGAGCCAAAGTAGATTTAACTGAGCTGGCATCCAAGAATTTTGATATTAACTTCGGGCCAGCTGAAGAACCAGCACTTTTAACAAGAATTACACGTCTTCAGCACATATGCTCAGTCAATATCTACCTGGTTGGTTATTCGCAAAGCATTTGTAAGTGTAGTTTAATGATAAGAGCAGAGGTTTTAGTCAGGATGATGAAATATCCGTCTTTTAAATTTGTGTGGTTGAGATATTTCTTACTTTTTTAACCTTTGGAGTTTAAGGCAAAAAAAAAAAAGAAAAAAAAAATCTTCCAAAACAATAACAAAAAGAAAAAAGAAAAAACGACCTTGCTTTCACCGGTGAGTAGCGATTTCGAAATGCATTGTTTCGTTTTAAGCTAAAAAAATAAAAATAAAAATAAAATTAACTAAAAATAAAATAAAATTTCTATCTTTTGCCAACTGTGAAATTTAGAAGGAAAAAAAAAATTTCTTTTCGTTATCCTCAAACGCACGCACGTGCGCGCACACACACGTGTCTGTCTATCTATCTATCTATCTATCTATCTATCTATCTATCTATCTATCTATCTATCTATCTATATATATATATATATATATATATATATATATATATATATATATATATATATTATTACTTAAACGTTATTTTTAGTGGATACTGGTATTTGAGTAAACATTCCGTTTATTTATTAAACGGTATATATATTTATTTTCGTCTACCGTCCTGAATATTCGAGAAATTTTATTAGACAAAAATGTGATCTCCGGTGAGCGCTTATTTTTCTCTAGTAAGCATATTAGATACAAGCGGCCAGACAACATCATCTATCTATCTATCTATCTATCTATCTATATATATATATATATATATATATATATATATATATATATATATATATATATTGCATGTGAAAAAGTGATACGTACAATTTTATATACCGGAACAATGTTAGGAATAATAATGAGCTAAAACTTGAAGAAAAAATTTACTCTATCACCTGTATTAATTGCCACAAGAAATACATAGGAGAAACTCCGAGGGAAATAATTAAAATATTACATGGATATAAAAGGGATATTTTACCTCACAACACACTCAATGCATTGAATCTGAGCATAATTTCAATTCAAAAATGCTATTTGATTAAAAGAGAAAACAATTTACTAAGACGAATCTGTATAGAAAGTGCTCTGATCGCTAGTAAATATGCTTCCAGTTTCTGACACCGGTTAACCTTTCTTGGCAGGTCTTCTATTATCACAATGTGGGATATTTAATGACAAAAGTGATAAAAACATAAACAAAAAGAAACTAAATATAATTGGCAAGCTTATATATATATATATATATATATATATATATATATATATATATATATATATATATATATATATATATATATGTATACACTAGCAGTATAACCCGTCTTCGTCCAAGTCTTTCATTACTTGGAATTTTTGCTGTTCAGTTGGAACAGTTTAATTTTAGAGTCAGCCCACAAGAAAATCAATATTAGTAACAACAACTGGGTGCAACTGAGGCACATCCCCAAATGGGGGTGGGTGAACAATTTGAATGTGGGGGGTAGCCTTGAAAAGGGCCGTTTTTGCGTTCTCAATCTTGCAAGGAAGGGACCTGTTCCATAGGCTGTCATAATAATAATATACGGTAATTTTTATTTCTAATATATATATTTTAATTCTAATAATTTTTTGTGTTAGATTTCAACTCTCTAAATTGATTGTACGCCGTTTTTTAAAGACATTAAATTTTGCCTTTGATTTTTGTGCAAAGTGTAAAAAGTCAGTTTTTCGATTTTTAACCATCAATGTTGTAATTTTTTCCTGCCAGTATTTGGACTCAAAACCGACACTGAAGAATTATCTATCAAAAAAAAAAAAAAAAAATAATCGAAATAGAATGCAAAATGTGGAAACGCATAAACAACATCCGATCACACAGACACATTTTGAGAATTATAGATATAGATAGATAGTCTAGCCAATTTCCTAGTATATACCCAATCACATATTAAGAATAAAATTAAATTTAATGTTTAACATTTCTGCATCAGCTACTTCACTCTTTTTCAGTTCGATGAAGGCCTGAAGGATGAAAAGCTTCAGGCCCACCACAAAATACATTTTGCCATTAATATCCGTAATATAAATAAGGTAAAAATAAATTTTCGCTTCAACGTCGTGTAATGGTTAGCCATCTTGTCGCGTTAGATCACTGAGTACTGAGTTTGATCTGCACTGGATAAGCAAGTCTTTTGGCCTTGTGCTGCGCTTAGAAAATCTCTCTATGGTACAAAATTTGCTAATATATATATATATATATATATATATATATATATATATACCATTTATAAGAGGAGAGTGCTCAATATCTAAGATCAAGCGTTTATAGAGTGTGAACATATGATCAACATGGTATGGTGTATGGTCATACGTTTCAATGTGATCGTCAGAAGTTCTTGCAATTTCTTTATCGGACTGTTTTTATATAGAGCTGTGTATATGAATCACCAGGGTATTAAGGGAAGTCGGAGGAGAGGAAAATGAGCCTTATACGTTTCTTTTGCTTTGGGATATTATCAAGGGTAATTTAAAAACATGCCTTCCAGATTGCTTGTTTACGGTGGATCGAGGGTTAACAAGATTAGTGTCACTTGGTCAGAAGATCACGCTGGAGATGACTGCGCATGCGTGTGCGCATTCAGGAAGAAAAAAATAATGTAGATGTATCTTACCGGAAGTACTCAAAGGTGAACAGGGACAAGACACAACCGAGAATAGATAAAGCTCCTCCGATGTATGAAATATAAGACAGCGCCGTCTGGTGAGTCTTCGAAATGGAAAACTGAAATTAATATAAAAAAAAAATCATTTATTTTTCTTTTTCACAACGCTATACTTACAAGGCTGTCCTGCTACTTAACCATAGCTGGAGACGGGGGGGGGGCTTTGAAAAGAAATTTCTTCTCCCCCCAAGCTATGGTTAACTAGTAGGACAGATCGGGTTCTACAGATTTGGATGGTAACTGGTCTACCGCAGAAAGAAATGGCAACCTACTGCGGGCAAAAAAATCTGCCTCGTCAGTCATGTATCGAAAGATACATGATCGTCTAAGCGAGTATCACGTATGACACATAACTGAACTGATACTTACTCAGTAACTTAACTCTTCCCGAAATCCATAGGCATCAATTGGTATTCCATAACTTCCTTAAACACTAAGCAGATCAGAGTTTAGTCTGTCAAAAGGTCACAGGCTTTGTTATGCTACACTTTTTCTTTTTTGTGTCGTGTCCCTTCAGGACGTGGATAATCATGGCTCCCCACAACCACCAATCCTATGCAACTTTATAAACATGCTTCCTATTCCTCGTTCTGTCATCCATTAGATAGCGCTCTGCCTTCCACCGTTCCTTCTACTTTCGATATGTCCTGTGAGTCTCATATTTTCCAAACCTTCCTTCCTCGTTATGTGTACCAGAAATATGAACTTTCTCTTTTTGATTCTGAATATGTATTTTTTTTGTTTCAATTTCCCTTAAGACTACCGCGTTTTCCACGCGTTCCGTCAATGGTATTTTCAGCATCCTTCTGCAGAACCATATTTCTGTTACTAACTTCTCATCGATGAGGAGATTGTCCAACATTCACTGCCTTATACTACGACTGATAATTCATAGCAGTTTAGAAATCTATTCTCTGTTTTTAATCGCATTTTCCTGTTTCTTAATACTTTACTTAGTTTTCGGAAGGCACCTTTTGCTATTCCAATGAGCCTCTGTTAAAACAGTTCCTAGAAAAGTAAACTTTAGTAATTGCTTGATTTCGACATTCTTAGTTCGTAACTTTATTTTTTTTTTCTCTTGCTGACAATCAATATCTTCTTTACATTAGCCTAATCAATGGTGTCGAAACTATGCAATAAAACTGATAAAATGCTATTCTTTCAAAAACTTAATTCCAAAACTATGCGTCAAATTAGGGAAAAATATTCATCTTCTTAAATGTAGGTAAATGAAATAAAAGGATGTAATTTTAATTTACTACTGTCTTTTCTTTCTTGTTTCTTCATCCAAGATCAGCAAATACGTTTATCTTGCATAATAACTGTAAAACTATTTTTTAACGAATCATAGAACATTTTACTTATAATAGTTTCTAGGCTAGAACCTTTAAAACTTAATACGATATTTCTCTTTCGTTAATTCATGGAATTTGCAAAGAAAATAGTTTTATTTCACTCTAAGCAGTTCTGAATTTACTTATAAGTTAAATAAGCTATAGCTTAAGACCACACACGCTCGGTAGTCACACACGCTCGGGACATTCATTTGTTTTAAATATATAATTTCTATTTTATCATTAATTTTTATTCTTTAACATTAAATCATCAAAAATTATAAATAATCATTAATAAATAATAAGCATGTATAATTATGTTAAATAATTTTACCCGAATTTTTTAAAAGAAGGGCTGAAAATTTCATATGGCGTTAAAGTCCTGTCCTGTCTCTGAGATTTATCTAAAGAATTTATTAAACAGAATTAATATGCATTCAACCATAGGTCGCCTTCGTTTTGAAATATTTTAAGGAAAAAATTTTTTTCGAGAAATTTTGTGACTGTTGATTCTTATACAAAATTCTGAGAATTGGGTAAATTTAGAAAATGCAAAAACGCATTTTATTGTTTAATTGTTTTGTTGTCGACGTTGTTAATAATAAAATTAAAGTCAATCATTAAAAAAAAAAAAAATAAACAAACATAAGAAAGACAATTCTGTGCCGGACATAATTTTCTAATCATCAAACCGATATAATTTTTTTTTTTAAATTGCAAATTTAGTTATGTTTTACTATCGTTTTCATCACCTAACATGCCTTAGGCTTCAGAGCTAACACACAGGCACGAACACGGACACACACGCGCACGCGCATGCGCGCACGCACTAAATTAATATTTGCATATTACCGTGACAGTCTCATCAAAGCAGGACAGGTTAGACCAAACCGGTATGCGCATGCGCACCAACACACACACATAAACACACACATGCATATATGTGTGTGCATGTAATTACATGGGACTGGAGATTAATAATGAAAAAGCATTTACCTTGCGGGACAAATATTTATTTTTAACAGAACTGCCATTATTCAGATGAAGGAAGGAGCTATGTATTAAGAGGTAGCTCTTGTTAATTTTTCAACAATTCAGTTATATAATTACTCATTTTTCAACATAATCTCATTTCTTGTCAACGACCTTAATTCAATGACGTATATTAATCACTTCGATTGAATATTAAACACTGAAAATATCAGATGAAATTCAGCTACTAACCGAGTGGAGTTATTAAGTTAGCTTACGAGAGATTTGCATGTCTTAAGTATAGTAATTCAGGTTTTCCTTGCTTTAAATACATCTCGCGGATGAATGGTAAAGCACGATTAGTTTAAAGGAGGTGCCTAGATTAAAAAAAGGAAATACAGGTTCGGTTCCTGTCTAGAGGCATAGTTTCTTCATTAAAGATTTCGATCCGGAATTAGTCTGATATACACTAATTTCAGTAAATGCATGTTTAAGTCATAGGATACCCCAACAAACACGTGTACTTACTAAATATAGCATTCATAATAAATGGATATATAAAGACCATTTTGGACGGTTTGAGAATTTTTCACCACCGGTATTATATATATATATATATATATATATATATATATATATATATATATATATATATATATAATTATTTATTTAGAAAATTTATAACATATAAAATCATTACAAAAATAGCCATTTTGTTTCAACACTCCCAGTGTCATATCAAGTGATGATATTGAATGCATTCAATATCATCACTTGATATGGCTATTTTTGTAGTGATTTTATAACAAGTTTATGTTATAAATTTTCTAAATAAATAATTATATCTGCTCTACTTTGTATTGAGTACTCTTTTAAGAATAGTAATTGTTGTTTGTTATTGGAATTCATTCCGTATACACCACTTATATACTTGTATATATACATATATATATATATATATATATATATATATATATATATATATATATATATATATATGTCGCGAGTGTAGCAGAAAAATTGTCCAAATCGTGTAACAGTAAAATTGTGCAATTCTTCCATTAAGATTTGAGTCGTTGTATCTTAGAAATGATTAAAGATATCTTACTGAAATTCTTCGATGTTTTTATAACACCATTAGATGCTACTTTGAGCAATAAGAATGTATAATTACTCTCTAAGCTTAACAGAAGAATCGTGATGAAATCGATCATAAAAGAAATTGACATTTTCATCATTAATTAATCATAGCTAAGGATCGGAAGCTCATGAAGGATTGAAATAATGTTCGAACACACATATATATATATATTATTCTGAGATCATTTTCAAGATTATTCAAGATGATCTTCGCCCTCTCTAACCTTCTAAACAATGACATTCTATGTGTGTCCTGGAATAACAATGTGCCTTACATGTTTCACGTACGATTTCATTTTCAAGTCTTTTTTCACAGCTCTTTGGGCTGTCCCAGGTAAAACGCCACTCACGTGCGAACGTCTTATGAATTGAGTTGGATCTTTTCTAATTGATAACTTTAGTTCGAAGCTGAAATGATGATCCCTCTTCCTGTTGTGATCTCCTGATCCAGGTTTCCTCTCTACTGTTCAATCATTTTAAACTTATTCACCGTTCTCTTGATGGTTCTTGGATAGACCTTGAAGATGGAAGCCAGAGTATGAATGTTGGTACCATTACTGAAGGCCTGAGGGATTTTCCTCTCCCAATTACTCAGTTGAGAAGATAGTGCGGATGACACAAAACCATTTAACCTGTGAGAACAAGTGAATAACTCAAAGTTTTTTTTCAATGATTCTTACGACAAATGGTATCAAGATGGATAAATGTCTTAGAAAACCTGGTAAAAAGAAAGTCAGTTTAGATTTTTAGATATTAAGCATTTTGTGGGATGGACAATTATGCTGTTACACCTGGTATATATATATATATATATATATATATATATATATATATATATATATATATATATATATATATATATATATATATATATATATATATATATATATGGGCAACTCCCAAATGAGTCTTCAAAGTTTGCACACAGGAAAAAAGAGTGTTCTATGCCATCTTGAATACTGCAGTTTTCTTAAATATTTATTTTTTTGCTTAACGCAAAAGTATCTTTGCCATGGTTCCATTGTGCTCCATGACATCGAGCACTCTTTTGTCATCCCGGTGAACGATTTCTGGTGGGTTTTTTTTCTTCTTTTCTTATAAATTGTGATATTTAGGGATATTTTGACCTTAGATGGGTTACCCACCCCCACCGCCCCGGTGATTTTGGTTGGTGTATACATGATATGCACGTACCGCCTACACTTTTACCTTCTTGGACTTGCCTGAGAGTATAAAGGTTCTTCCCATTTTGACTCATTATAGTTACCAACCACCTGATGATTACGTGAAAACGTCTGAAACTGGCAGCCGTCGTCGGTCACTGCTCTGCTTCATTTGATATCAATACATACATATATATATATGTATCATTATATATATATCATTAACTTCTATAGTTGTTTTTTGTATGAATGATTCATGTAATGTAAATTGAACTGCACCACATACTCGATATTAAAATAACTGATCCGACGT
This sequence comes from Acanthosepion pharaonis, assembly GCA_903632075.3. Classification (NCBI taxonomy): domain Eukaryota; kingdom Metazoa; phylum Mollusca; class Cephalopoda; order Sepiida; family Sepiidae; genus Acanthosepion; species Acanthosepion pharaonis. The sequence continues at coordinate 181,394 of CAHIKZ030000113.1, forward strand.
GCAACTTTCGGATAATAACTGTGACATTCCTGTATTTATTGAACAATTTAGTTCATGCCACATTGACTTAAAAACCTACCAGTACAAAAGAATTTTCCTATTACCATATTAGTACAAAAACGCACAATCTTAAAATTTAAAAATTCAACCTCAGCGTTGCGACCGCACGCTCCCCCAAAAAGTCTTACAATTAACAAGAACAGATTTCTTAAAACATATTTCGGATTACATCTATATTTTCGTTGTCCTGTTGTTACCGAGAAGTAAAAAACAAAAAAAATCTATTTCCATACCTGATGATGTCTGTATGAACAGTTGAAAGCTTGTAAAAAAACTAAAAAAAGACCTTATGCAACTGGAATTTATAAACAGGGATCATAACCTTCATCTACAGGTTCGGGGTTAATGTACTTTATTAAATTTATTTGCGAAGATGTATCCTCGCCATTTATATCATTAAATTCTATATCTGTTTTTTATATGAATAATTCATGTAATGTAAATTGAACTGCACCACATACTTGATATATATATATATATATATATATATATATATATATATGTGTGTGTGTGTGTGTGTGTGTGTGTGTTTGTGTGTGTATATATTTATATTCATATATATATATATATATATATATATGTGTGTGTGTGTGTGTGTGTGTGTGTTAAATTATTTTCGGCATCATTAATTTCTAGGTAATGTCCCTAATTTTGTGTTGCTATTTGGATTTCCTTTTTTGGAGGGTATACTTCATACACACACGCACACAGACAACAGACACATACACACAAACACACAGTTTTATGTATGCATACATAATTCTTAAAATCTGGAAACTCTGGAATGTTGGAAGAATTGCGGGTCTCTTGCAGGTCTTAAAAGCAACATGAGATATTATCATCGACGTAGTCATGATATTTAATATGTGTGAAAGAAATTAACAAACTTCGAGTACAAGTGATGGTCTTACTCGGTCACGAGCTGTCTTCCACCCTGCATAATTCTGTGTATCCCTTGATATTACGAAAGCACTGATAGAGTTTGAAAAATTTTCCATTCAATCTAATGATTATCTCATCACTGCGTAAATTTTTTTGACAGAGGGAAATAGTGAAGCAGTAGTCATGGTTGATTTTTGGCGCTAAATGCCTTCAAACAGGAGATTATTTTGCTAATTATATTAATCAGTTTATTTTTGCTAATTCTTTGTTGATTTGATACTCACTCCAATTCCGTGCAAGTCCATCAGAAGTGCAAAGTTGGTCATATGGTAACAATGACATTCTGTGTGTGTTGCTGTCTTCTTGGCCAAATAACAACCCGAATACTTCCAGCGATCGGTCGCATTTCTGAAAGAAATCATTATATTGATTAAAAAAAATGTCAACACTATAGTCGCGCATGCGTAAACATTCTAAACAATAATAAAGAAATACATTTAATTCGGTAAAATGATTTTTTGTTTAACCAATTCAAAGGATTTGATACGTTAAAAATTAAAATCTTTCTGAGTCTGTCTATATTTCTGAGATGAGGTATTATGTACATTATTTACATTATTCGGACTATTGTCCTCATCTTTAGGACATTTACGCTCCGGCCTTCTTCAGGTGGTTGGAATGTCGAACCGAACCCTTTATTTCGCTCACCGGGGTAGACTGTTCGAGTTCCACGTGCCATGTTTGATGGATGTCAGTTATCAGTTATCTCCTGTAAATTTCCATCTGAAAGTTCTCAACTGCCTTAACCGGGTCCTCAAGGACACATGGCACAGTGGATAAAGGCGTTGGTTAGATCCAGTGACAGGACCCAAAGAGTGTGAGTTCAATACCCGGTTAAGTCAGTGGAGAACTTTCAGAGGGAAAATTAACAGGAGATAACTGATAACTGACATCCATCAAAACATGGCACGTGGAACTAGAACAGTCTACCCCGGTGAGCGAAATAAAGGGTTCAGTTCGACATTCCAACCAGCTGAAGAAGGCCGGAGTGTACAACGGCCGAAACGTTGTGATAAATATGGCGGCAAAGATGAGGACAATAGTCCGAATAATGTAAAATCTTTCTATGATTAAGTTTGGCATAATTTTCTTTTATGACACGAGGTCTGTCTGAAAAGTAACGGGACAGGTGTCACAAACAATTTATTTCAATTCCAAACAACAAACAACATAGTGTTCCTTTCAAAGTAATCCCGCCCCTCGAGTCTAATGCACATTTCCATCCTTCAATGCACTGTTGGAACAATACTTCTTGGATACCCTCATCCCCAGTGCCATCGTTACGGCCCCCTCTTGATGGTCTCCGAACCTTCAAAACGGGTCCTCTTGGTGATCCCTTTGCTCTTGGGGGAAAGAAAAAAGTCACACGTAGCAAGTCAATCAGGTGAATAGGGATTTTGCTCCTGTACGGCGATGTACTTTTCGGATAGGAAGTGCCGGATGCTCAGGGCGTTGTGAGCAGGTGAATTGGCGAGGTGAGGCAGTCACGTTTTATGCTGCAACAACTCTCGTCTCTTCTCGCGCACTGAGCAATAGCTAAAATTATCGTTATATACGCCAAGATGATAACACAATCAGCGTCGCTTTTTCACCCATTGATCACACAGCAAACCCCGTCCTGTTGGATTTCAGACAGACTTCGTATTTCTTTTGCAATGATAATGTAGCTTTTTTTTTTTTTTTTTAATTCTGTGACTATTAACTCAGCTGCCAAGATCTGAAAATAAAATAACTACTTAATGATGTGTTTTTTTTTTTAATCTACTACCCCAGGAAAGAGAATAAAAGCCAGTAGATTGAAAAGGGTTACTGGGAGTAAAACAAAAGAAAATAGAGGTCAATAAAAGAACATGCTTCAAGGAGACGGAATATGACGACTGACATTGCGTCTAAATCTTTAAAGACCGTAAGCGAGGAACTCGGAAGCGACTTCCAGAAGCGAGAAGTGCAAGACAAGAAACTATTGGAATTATGGGTATAATTAAGAATTTGAATAGTGGAATTATGAGACCGAGAACTGCGTTCAAATTTGTCACATTACGTACGAAAGAGGAAAGTAATATTTATTTTAATACAAGGCCAAAAGGGAGAATAGATGAAAGCTGATCACCAGTCTGTCTTATCTTAAACTTAGCTAGCCACGATTACTGACCCAAACATACAACAGTATTCCTTACGCCAAAACAACACATTCTTACTTACCATTCTTACTACAGTCACCATAATACCGCAAGTCTCTATGAAGTCGTAAGTAATACCCATATGTATCATTTGTTTGGGATGGGGGGGGATAAAAATAACAACATTTAAAAATGAAAGCCCAAAGGACATTTACAATGTAAAAAAGCTGAAGAATTACCGTAAATATATTTATAGAAAAGGCATAGGGAAGATACATTTCAATAGTGGGAAAATGAATGAATATATATATATATATATATATATATATATATACGTCCCATTTATTTTAAATGTCAAATATATTTTTAAATTAAAAACTGTAATCCCTGTATGATATATACATGCGCCAACACTGCGTTAACCAGATATGTTTTTATTAAAATTTAACTCATGTACTCGTCTATACTCAGTCCCTGAAGATGGCGTTGTGCATGAAGCTCCGAGTCGTGCTTTCGGTGAGGGATAACATGAATATTTATTAATGCATATTTAACAGCTCTGTTTTATTACATCACTCTTTTATTAACAACAGCACTACATGTCCGATCTCTCTCTCTCTCTCTCTCTCTCTCTCTCTCTCTCTATATATATATATATATATATATATATATATATATATATATATATATATATATGTGTGTGTGTGTGTGTGTGTTGTTACTATGTGCCACTCCAGACATCCTCTTGTGCTTTGCAAACATCTATGCTGCGGTTAAGTTGGTTCTACTTTTACATATATTTATTACCAATAAAACGTAACTGATACTTATTTCGATATGACCTTTTCAGGTGCTAGTTAATGCGAAAAGGCATAAACGAAGGAAAGGACTTACTTCGCTTCCATATTCATATAGACACAGGAATCGTTGAGGGTTCCGCGTAAACTTTCATCCTAAAAATACAAAATCAAAGGTTATGCTATGTAAAAAATACACAATGAAAAAACGGCGAATTTAAAATGCCAACAATAAATAAACAGTAAATCCAAAATGGCCACAAGGAAAACCAGACAATTTAAAATGGCCAAAATTAAAAACAGGAAATTCAAAATGGACAAAGTACAGTGAATTCAACATGGCCGCTATAAAAAATAGTAAATTTAAAATGACCCCACTGAAAAAAAGTGAATTTAAATTGGCCACAATGAAATACATTGGTTTCATAATGGCCACAATGAAAATAGTAAATTTAAAATGGGCACAATATCGATAGTGTTAAACAATACATTAAAAATGTCCACAATGAAAAAAAAAAAAAAAAAAAAAGATAATTCCAAAATGAAAAGGGGTAAACTCAAAATGGCCTTAATGCAAAAAAAAAAAAAAGTTTCTTCTTCTATATGCCGTGTCCCTTCAGGATGTTGGTGATCATGAGTCTTCAAAACATCCGATCATTTTTGTTAATAATATTTGCCATTTTGCTATCTCTTCTAATCCGTGTTCCGTCAACCATTTATACAAGGTCGTTAGGTAAATTACTTGCTGCATTAATCTATCCATCTTCCTTCAATATGTTCTTTGTGTGTCAAATTCTCGAAGCCTTCTTTTCTCATTATGCACCCTATAAATTTCAACTGCTGCTTTCTCATGTAAAGTGTAAGTATTCGCTTTGTTTAACAGCTCTGTTTTATTACATCACTCTTTTATTAACAACAGCACTACATGTCCGATGTCTCTCTCTCTCTCTTTCTCTCTCTCTCTCTCTCTCATGTTAGCAACGACGTAGTTTTAGAGAAAATGGTTTCTCTAAAACTACGTCGTTGCTAACATGTTTAACCATGCTATTCACAACATCCCTCTGTATAACCACATTTCTATCGCTACAAGTTATTCATCATCTGTCATGAGATTGATATTAAATAACGGTTTCGAACTCTTTTCCTTGTTTCAAATTAAATTTTCCTGTTCCTTAATACATTGCTTAGCTTTTGAAAGGCATCTTTCTCAATACTAATGTACCTTCCGGTTTTGGTGTCGAATTCCCAGTCCTCCGTTAAAACACTTTCTAAAATATTTATTCTTTAGGTGTTCAAACAGTGAAGATGTTCAGGAACGACAAAAACATGGAAAATATTGATATGACTAACAATATTTTCTAATGAAAGGTGAAGGTTGGAAACAATACCGACCAACAAATACTAAATTTCAAGTTAAATGATATCTGTTTTCATATTTAGAAGACAAAGAAGATGGTCTGAAATCTCAATGATCGAAACGTAGTGAAGTACTTTGTTATGTGACAATATTTCATATTTAGGGCTGAATACAAAGATGGTCGGAAATCACAACGGTCGAAATGTACTTAATTACTGATTAAATGACAATATTTCATATTTAGGGCTGAATACAAAGATGATGGCCGTAACCCCAATGATCGAAACCTTGTGAATTGGCGTTTAAATGATGATATTTTATATTTAGGGCTTGAAAAGTTGAAAATGGTTGGGAATGGTGACAGTCGAAATTAGATTTTAAATTACAATAATGCATTTTTATGAATTCAGTCATTTATGGAAGTCGGAAATAGCAATGATCGAAACGTACTGAATTCATGGTCAATCACAATGTTTCATATTTAGGACATCATAAGTTAAAATAAAAATAGAATGACTGTTCGACATTACATAAACTATCAAATGTGGAAATGCCGTTAAGTCGACTAAAATAAAAACCATATTTCGAACTTCGGACTATCAATACAGTCAGAAATCTCAGCGAAGTAGTAAATACTCTTAATAAAATGACAATATTTCATGTTAGGCGATTCAAACAACGAAAGAACATCGGCAATTGTACCAATTGAACCGTAATAAATTCATCGAATAATGGCAATAATTCTGCTTTGATCATTGGGTAGCGTTTCATTGAATTATTTAAAAAGAAAAACAAATAATGCGTCAATAGTTGCATGGTTTCTTCCGCAATAGAATGAACAAACACTAAGCAGCAATCCTCGAATGTTTGTTCTGTTTGATTACAGAAAAAATATTTGCTTCCCCTGCACCCTATCCAAGCATTTTGTCGACTTCAATTTAGAATAATTGTAATATTTTCTTTTGTAGAAGAGTGAAATATCAACACACATAATAACAAGAAATTAAATATCGCCCAAGTGTGCTTTCTCCCTTGAGAATTTTAATGTATATAAGTGAATCGGTCGTGGCCCGTGTTTAATGTGATTACCCTGATTCAATATTTCCCGTCGGACAAGTTCTGAGAAACAAAACAAAACGAAATAAAGAAAGAGAAATAACAGTAATTCTTTCGTTCATCAGTGAACCGGATGACCTGCTGTGGATATGGAAAAGAAGTGATTAGATAAAAACAAAAGATAGGTTGCATCGTAAACTGCACCAATCCTTTGGCTCCAAAAATAACGACATCCACAGTATGAGACATTTCTTCTTCTTCTTCTTCTTCTTCTTCTTCTTCTTCTTTTTCTTCTTCTTCTTCTTCTTCTTCTTCTTTATTATGCCGTGTCCCTTCACGACTCTCCACAATTTACTATCCTTTGTAGTTCTTAATAAAGTTTTTACTATCTCTCCTAATCCCTGTTCTACCAACCATTTATACAATCTCGTTACGTATATCACTTGCAGCTCTCCTCTGTACCTCTTGCCTACAATAAATTCTGTGAGTGTCAAATTTTCCAAGCTCGCTTTCCTCAATATGCGCCCTAGAAAATTTTGAAAAATAGTACATTCAAAATGGCGACAAAGACGAAATAGTAAATTCAAAATGGCCAAAATGAAAATCAGTTAATTCAGAATGAAAAAAAAAGAAAGTTTCATATACTTTGGGCCGTGTGCCGAAAGGATACTGGCAATCATGGGTCTTCAAAACACCTTATACTTTGTAGTTCTTAGTAAGCTTTGTCTTTTGGCTGTTTTGTCCTAATTCCAGTTCAGCCAAACATTTATTGTTCCTGTTTTCCTCTGTTCCTCTTGCTATCAATAAGCTCTGTGAGTGTCAATTTTTCCAAACCTTCTTCTCTCATCACTTTCTGGTGCAAAGTATGTGTTCTTTTCTTATCTATTCTCCCTAAAACATTGTCGTTGATCACATGTTCAGTACAGGTTATCCTCAGTATCCTTCTGTAGATCCATATTTCTGTTGCCTCAGGTCTCTTCTACATCTGTGATGAGATTGTCCAGCATTTACTGACATATAGAAGGATCGATAGTACATAAGTTCAGTACTTTTATCTTTTCCTGTTTCTTAATACTTTGCTAAGCTTTTGGAAGTCATCTTTGGCTATCCCAGTGAACCTTCAGATTTCGTTGATTTTCCGTCGTCTATTAAAACACTTCCTTGACATTTAAATTTCTCGACTTTTTAAATTGGGTATCTCCAATGTTTAATTGGATGTTCCATTCGCAAATAAACATACATTCTGTCTTTATACAACAGATGTTTAGTCATTTCTTTCCACTTTCCTTTACTCCCTTCTGTGTCTGCTATAACACTGTGTTCTCTACATATTAAATGTTGTTAAGATTGTGGCCGCCAATAATGAATCCTGGTAGGACTTGTAATTCTCTCAGGATTGCTTCTCTGTAAAGTTAAATAAGTCCTGTAAGAAGATATATCCTTGTCCTACGATGCTTTCTATTAATGTGTATTTAATGAATTCATTTTCTATCCGCATGGAGGCGGTTTGCGTCCCAAATAAATCACACACACACACGTACACACACACACACACACACACACATATATATATATATATATATATATATATTAATACATGTTTCATTAAATAATATAGACAAGTTTTGACTATTTTAAGCAAATTCCTTTTATATCGACCGATAAGCTTAATAACATTATCATTGAAAAACGAAAGGAAAACACCATATTTATACATGTTTTGTTTTTTGTTTTTTAATCCTATCTAAGTTTTCGGCTAACATAAGCCATCATCAGGGATGAGAAGTACATTACAATAAATTAAACAATACACGGATATAGCAACTCGTGCATACGAGCCACTGGAAGCGAAAATCGTACCGCGGTCTATAACATCAAACATAACCACGCGAGAAATACACAATATATATATATATATATATATATATATATATATATATATATATATATATATTTATATATATATATATATATATATATATATATATATATATATATATATATTATAAATCTTGCTGTTTTCACCTCCTCTTTTTCCCTCTTTTTAAACTTATTGACCGTTCTCTTGAGAGTACTTCAATGGACTTTGAAGATGGACGCCAGAGTATGAATATTGGTACCATTACTGAAGGCCTGAATGATCTTTTCCTCTCACCGTTGGAAAGACATAGTAGAGCTGACACAAAACGATTTTAACCTGTTCTCATTTTAGCTGAATAATTCAAAGTTCTTTTTAAGTGATTCTTACGACAAATGGTGTCAAGATGGCTAAACATTTTATCTGAAAGCCTGGAAAAAAAAGAAACTCATTAGTGTAGTGTTTTTTTAGATATTAAACAATTGGTGGGATGGATAATTATTCCATGCTGTTACATGATTTGTAAAATTTTGCTGTTACACCTGGTATATATAAATTTGGAGTACATTAATATACCTTTTTTGCGGCAGTGGCAGCATACACAGAGGATTAAACTAAAATGTTGTTCTCCTTTAGAGGAGAACATGGTTTTCGTTTAACCCACCAACGCAAAGATGCATACTGAAAGAATAGCACAAGAAAAAAAGAAATTGGAGCTCGGTTGGTGTGTTCTACCCCAGCCGCCATATCTACCTGACCGTGGACCAATCGGTTATTACCTTTTTAGATCGCTGCCAAAAGCCTTCATAGCGAAAGATTTCTCTGATGAAGACTGGGCACAAGAAATTCGTTTGAAACGTTTCCATCTTAAACCTTTTAAAATTTTACTCAAAAAGTAACGAAGAGTTGTCTGAACAAGTAATTACAAACAATCGCGAATGTATATTTGACTAAGATGTAATTGTCTTTGAAGAATAAATTTAATAAACAAGAAAACGGAAAATATTTATGACTCAACCTAATATCTACGAACAGATGCTCGAAACAAGAAGCCCTAAATAAAGGTTTAGAAAGAAAGAAAGAAAGAAAGAAAGAAACAGCGGAAAAGAAAGAAAGAAACAATGAAATAAATAAAGAAGCAACGAAAGAAAGAAAGAAAGAAAGAAAGAAAGAAACAGCGGAAAAGAAAGAAAGAAACAACGAAATAAATAAAGAAACAACGAAAGAAAGAAAGAAAGAAAGAAAGAAAGAAAGAAAGAAAGAAAGAAACAGCGGAAAAGAAAGAAAGAAACAACGAAATAAATAAAGAAACAACGAAAGAAAGAAAGAAAGAAAGAAAGAAAGAAAGAAAGAAAGAAAGAAAGAAACAGCGGAAAAGAAAGAAACAAACAACGAAATAAATAAAGAAACAACGAAAGAAAGAAAGAAAGAAAGAAAGAAAGAAAGAAAGAAAGAAAGAAAGAAAGAAAATGGTGATTCTTCTAAGCGCTTTCGGCTAATTCATTCAATGGGATAATAACCAACCGGGCAGTTTCTAGACTCTCTTGGTCTTTCCAAAAAGAAAACTGCAAGAACATTAGAAAAAAAAAAACACCTTTCTTAATTTGTCCGATTCATTGAAGCATATATAAAAGAAAGGTTGCTGCCCAAATATACAATATTTGATTTGAATAAAGAAAATAATTAAGAAAAATAAGGTGATGGGTTGAAATTGAATTAGTTCCTGAAAAATCAAAATAAAACCATCGTCTTACAGAAGGCCCCGAAACTTCTATTAACAGGAAACCCCACCATAGTCTCTTCTTTCGTTTACTGCAGCACACTGGAAATCTATTTGTGCATTTGCATATAAAAACTCGATTCGGATTTATTTCTTTATTCTTCTCGCGTTTTCTCTGATCAATTCCCTGATCGTCTTCTCTTTTCCCAAGAGATTCTTGTTATTGGTTGGACTTTTAAGCGCACATTCTGATTTATTTTTGTATATTCCAAGAGTATTTGCAGGTCAGTTCTCCGGTTGTTTTCATTTTCCTTGTGAGGTTACACTTGTTGATCGAATTCTGCTTTAAATCCGAATTATAGATCACATGTCGATTTTTTATGATGATTTATTGCTAAGTTGCTGTGTGTCGTTCTGTCCATCTTTAAATACGCGATTTCTTCACACATTAACGCTTGACTTATCGCGATTAAAGATCATCCGCAGTTGTAAAGTTCACAGGATTTAAGTGGCGTAAAAATGATTGTAGGCATTCTGGATAAAGTGTGAGAAACGCTATTTGAACATATCTGTTTTGTTTTTCAAATACAGACATCACGTAAACGTGATAGATTTGTTTGTCAATATAAATATAATCACCTGGACCCATACTCTTTGAGCCATGATGTCATTTTTCCCATCGCATTTCATTTTTTTTCTTACCTTTTCTCGTAGAACTACCAATAATCTTGCAGAAATCACAGGTATAATTGGAGCTTGCTGCATACCTTAGATTCTAAGGTATGCCGGATTAGACGGTGTTTTCTTCGAAAAGACGGATTAGACGGTGGTTATTTCAAATCTTGCCCTAGAGCAGATTTTCATTAACCTTCTCGAAGGCGCTAGTTTCTAGACGTAATTCACACTATTTAAAAGTAACAAGACGTCTACTCAAACATGGGCATCCACAAAATTCTGTAATCTAAAACATATTCCTAGGTATAATGCATTGTCTTGTGAATTTTGACGTAACAGGCTCCAACTGTTCAGATTGAGAACTGAGTCTGTAGATTCAATATAGACTCAGTTATTGGATTTCACGGTTGAATAGCTATTTACATTATTGATATTATGCGGACTGTTATCCTCATCTTCATCGCCATATTCAAATATGGCCGAATAATGTAAATAATGTAATTAATCATAAACCCTCATCTCAGAGATATAGACAGATATTGAAGAGTTATGTAGAATCAGCGACATGTTTCGGATAAACTAACTAAGAAACGGTTCCCAGTGTACTACGAAATATTCTAAGAGGCTCGTTCATGTTTCATTGTCGTGGAATAATGTTAAAACCTAAAGATGTACTCAGAGAAACGTGGTTTGATTTTAGAGCAGTTTTTCTATACAGTCTGCTACTCGAGCCAAAGGAGCCCAGTCTACATTGATATTTAAACCATACGTGTGAGAAGGTGGATTCATGCCTTCCCCAAGAGTGTTAGCTCGAAGTGAAGGAAACAGAATTGACCGAAATTTTAACTCCTGTTAATTTCAATTTTCCGTGCTGGTAACCGTTATGCTAGCTGCGCATCTTTATTCATTGTCAAATGCAAGAAAATCTTTACGTGCAGCTTTTAACACAATACATTTATTCATAAAACATTGCTGGCTAATCACGCAAAAGGACATTGAACATATATAAACCAAATTAACCTTACAACCACGCCTGTCAATTAACTCCGAGAAAATTCTCTTTGACAAAAACACAATCTAATTTTGGTTCTATCTTCGCTTTTAATGCTGACCGTCGAATAAGAAAATGGTTAACTGTTAACCCGTTCTTATTGACATTCTTTTCTTGAATCAACGTGGGACAGTCTGGACAACTTCGCATTTTCATTCGAAGTTTAATGCCGAAACCGCACTTCCTTCATCAGTAAAGCTTTTTTTTACTTTCATATGTTTCTATTTCATGCTTATCTGTTCATGGTTATCCATATCGACTAAATTAATGATTCTCAACGTGGTACCTTAGGCCCCAAATTAGACACAAATATATAACTGAGAAATATTTTAAATGGGCCTGGGGACACCAAGAGTCGTGTAGTCATTAATCGGGATTTATATTCTCTGCTGCATTTTCTTTTCTCAAAATGTATTTCCTGTTACATGGAAATTCTGTTTGTGCTTATGTGGGTCTGAAATTTTTGACACCAAAAAGTGGGGGCCACAGGGAAGAAAAGGTTGAGAAATAATGATTTAAATTGTCTGTAGTATTATGCAACTCAAAATTAAACGGAGAAAGTATTTCCAATTAGAATCCATTTTGCTCTTGCAAGATTTTTAAAAAATCGTGGAATGGCGCAAAAGAAAAACGCTTGATCATAAAAATAACCTGGCGCTAAGATTAAAGATGTCAAAAGCTGCTTTCACTTATAATGGTCAACAAAATTTTTTCATTTAACCTTGGTACAATGTAACCGGATATAAGAGAATTGTCAGGAAGAAAGTCTCTTATATCCGGGCTAATCGGGTTTGATTATTTTAGCTCTAATTTGGGACCAGAGAAAATCTGCTTAATCCGAGTTTCTCTTATATCCGGGTTTGGTCAATATACATTAACACAGGCTCTAATTTGGGACCAGAGAAAATTTAATCCGAGTTTCTCTTATATCCGGGTTTGGTCTATTTTATATACATTAACACAGCTCTAATTTGGGACCAGAGAAAATCTCTCTTATATCCGGGTTTTCTCTTATATCCGGGTTTGGTCTATTTTATATACATTAACACAGGCTCTAATTTGGGACCAGAGAAAATCTCTCTTATATCCGAGTTTCTCTTATATCCGGGTTTGGTCTATTTTATATACATTAACACAGGCTCTAATTTGGGACCAGAGAAAATTTCTCTTATATCCGGGTTTCTCTTATATCCGGGTTTGGGTCTATTTTATATACATTAACACAGGCTCTAATTTGGGACCAGAGAAAATCTCTCTTATAGGTTCTCTTATATCGGGTTTGGTCTATTTTATATACATTAACACAGGGGTTTCAGGTTTCTCTTATATCCGGGTTTGGTCTATTTTATATACATTAACACAGGCTCTAATTTGGGACCCAGAAAATCTCTCTTATATCCGGGTTTCTCTTATATCCGGGTTTGGTCTATTTTATATACATTAACACAGGCTCTAATTTGGGACCAGAGAAAATCTCTCTTATATCCAGGTTTCTCTTATATCCGGGTTTGGTCTATTTTATATACATTAACACAGGCTCTAATTTGGGACCAGAGAAAATCTCTCTTATATCCGGGTTTCTCTTATATCCGGGTTTGGTCTATTTTATATACATTAACACAGGCTCTAATTTGGGACCATAGAAAATCTCTCTTATATCCGGGCTCTAATTTTTTCTTATATCCGGGTTTGGTCTATTTTATATACATTAACACAGGCTCTAATTTGGGACCAGAGAAAATCTCTCTTATATCCGATTTTCTCTTATATCCGGGTTTGGTCTATTTTATATACATTAACACAGGCTCTAATTTGGGACCAGAAAATCTCTCTTATATCCGGGTTTCTCTTATATCCGGGTTTGGTCTATTTTATATACATTAACACAGGCTCTAATTTGGGACCAGAGAAAATCTCTCTTATATCCGGGTTTCTCTTATATCCGGGTTTGGTCTATTTTATATACATTAACACAGGCTCTAATTTGGGACCAGAGACAATCTCTCTTATATCCGGGTTTCTCTTATATCCGGGTTTGGTCTATTTTATATACATTAACACAGGCTCTAATTTGGGACCAGAGACAATCTCTCTTATATCCGGGTTTCTCTTATATCCGGGTTTGGTCTATTTTATATACATTAACACAGGCTCTAATTTGGGACCAGACAAGAAATATACATTAACACAGGCTCTAATTTGGGACCAGAGACAATCTCTCTTATATTATATCGGGTTTGGTCTAATTTATATACATTAACACAGGCTCTAATTTGGGACCAGAGAAAATCTCTCTTATATCCGGGTTTCTCTTATATCCGGGTTTGGTCTATTTTATATACATTAACACAGGCTCTAATTTGGGACCAGAGACAATCTCTCTTATATCCGGGTTTCTCTTATATCGGGTTTGGTCTATTTTATATATCAGGCTCTAATTTGGGGAGAAAATCTCTCTTATATCCGGGTTTCTCTTATATCCGGGTTTGGTCTATTTTATATACATTAACACAGGCTCTAATTTGGGACCAGAAAAAAATCTCTCTTATATCCGGGTTTCTCTTTATATCAGGCTCTAATTTGGGGTTTATCCAGGGTTTCTCTTATATCGGTTTTGGTCTATTTTATATACATTAACACAGGCTCTAATTTGGGACCAGAAAATCTCTCTTATATCCGGGTTTCTCTTATATCCGGGTTTGGTCTATTTTATATACATTAACACAGGCTCTAATTTGGGACCAGAGAAAATCTCTCTTATATCCGGGTTTCTCTTATATCAGGCTCTAATTTTTCAATCTCTCTTATATCCGGGTTTCTCTTATATCCGGGTTTGGTCTATTTTATATACATTAACACAGGCTCTAATTTGGGACCAGAGAAAATCTCTCTTATATCCGGGTTTCTCTTATATCCGGGTTTGGTCTATTTTATATATTAACACAGGCTCTAATTTGGGACCAGAGACACAATCTCTTATATCCGGGTTTTTCTCTTATATCCGGGTTTGGTCTATTTTTATACATTAACACAGGCTCTAATTTGGGACCAGAGACAATCTCTCTTATATCCAGGTTTCTCTTATATCCGGGTTTGGTCTATTTTATATACATTAACACAGGCTCTAATTTGGGACCAGAGACAATCTCTCTTATATCCGGGTTTCTCTTATATCCGGGTTTGGTCTATTTTATATACATTAACACAGGCTCTAATTTGGGACCAGAGACAATCTCTCTTATATCCGAGGTTTCTCTTATATCCGGGTTTGGTCTATTTTATATACATTAACACAGGCTCTAATTTGGGACCAGAGAAAATCTCTTATATCCGGGTTTCTCTTATATCCGGGTTTGGTCTATTTTATATACATTAACACAGGCTCTAATTTGGGACCAGAGACAATCTCTCTTATATCCGGGTTTCTCTTATATCCGGGTTTGGTCTATTTTATATACATTAACACAGGCTCTAATTTGGGACCAGAGACAATCTCTCTTAATCGGTTTCTCTCTATTTATATCCGGGTTTCTCTTATATCCGGGTTGGGACCAGGCTCTAATTTGGGACCAAAAAAATCTCGGGTTTCTCTTATATCCGGGTTTGGTTCATTCTTATATCCGGGTTTGGTCTATTTTATATACATTAACACAGGCTCTAATTTGGGACCAGAGAAATCTCTCTTATATCCGGTTTCTCTTATATCCGGGTTTGGTCTATTTTTATACATTCACAGGCTCTAATTTGGGGTCTATATCCGGGTTTGGTCTATTTTATATACATTAACACAGGCTCTAATTTGGGACCAGAGACAATCTCTCTTATATCGGGTTTCTCTTATATCCGGGTTTGGACCTCTAATTTGGGACCAGAGAAAAAATCGGGTTTCTCTTATATCCGGGTTTGGTCTATTTTTATACATTAACACAGGCTCTAATTTGGGGAGACAATCTCTCTTTTGGTTTCTCTTATATCGGTTTGGTCTTTTATATACATTAAACAGGCTCTAATTTGGGACCAGAGACAATCTCTCTTATATCCGGGTTTCTCTTATATCCGGGTTTGGTCTATTTTATATACATTAAGGCTCTAATTTGGGACCAGAGAAAATCTCTCTTATATCCGGGTTTCTCTTATATCCGGGTTTGGTCTATTTTATATACATTAACACAGGCTCTAATTTGGGACCAGGACAATCTCTACCCGGGTTTTCTCTTATATTTGGGGCTCTAATTTGGGACCAGAGAAAAATCAGGTTCTCTTATATCCGGGTTTCTATTTTTATATCCAGGCTCTAATTTTTGACAATCTCTCTCTTATACCCGGGTTTTCTCTTATATCCGGGTTTGGGCCTATTTTATATACATTAACACAGGCTCTAATTTATCCGGGGGAGGCTCTAATTTGGGACCAGAGAAATCTCTCTTATATCCGGGTTTCTCTTATATCCGGGTTTGGTCTATTTTATATACATTAACACAGGCTCTAATTTGGGACCAGAGAAAATCGGGTTTCTCTTATATCGGGTTTGGTCTATTTATATACATAACACAGGCTCTAATTTGGGACCAGAGTTCAAATCTCTCTTATACCGGGTTTCTCTTATATCCGGGTTTGGGTTTGGCTCTAATTTGGGACCAGAGACAATCTCTCTTATACCCGGGTTTCTCTTATATATACATTAACACAGGCTCTAATTTGGGACCAGAGAAGAGTTTCTCTTATAAATATACATTAACACAGGCTCTAATTTGGGACCAGAGAAATCTCTCTTATATCGGGTTTCTCTTATATCCGGGTTTGGTCTATTTTCTCTAATTTATATCGGGTTTCTCTTTTGGTTTATTTTATATACATTAACACAGGCTCTAATTTGGGACCAGAGAAAATCTCTCTTATATCCGGTTTCTCTTATATCCGGGTTTGGTCTATTTTATATACATTAACACAGGCTCTAATTTGGGACCAGAGAAAATCTCTCTTATATCCGGGTTTCTCTTATATCCGGGTTTGGTCTATTTTATCATTTATATATACATTAACACAGGCTCTAATTTGGGACCAGAGAAATCTCTCTTATATCCGGGTTTCTCTTATATCCGGGTTTGGTCTATTTTATATACATTAACACAGGCTCTAATTTGGGACCAGAGAAAATCTCTCTTATATCCGGGTTTCTCTTATATCCGGGTTTGGTCTATTTTATATACATTTAACACAGGCTCTAATTTGGGATACAGAGAAAATCTCTCTTATATCCGAAAATCTATTTTCTCTTATATCCTAATTTGGGGTTTGGTCTATCCGGGTTTGGTCTATTTTATATACATTAACACAGGCTCTAATTTGGGACCAGAGACAATCTCTCTTATATCTCTTTTATATCCAGGGGTTTGGTCTTATATCCGGGTTTTATTTATACATTAACACAGGCTCTAATTTGGGACCAGAGAAAATCTCTCTTATATCCGGGTTTCTCTTATATCCGGGTTTGGTCTATTTTTATATACATTAACACAGGCTCTAATTTGGGACCAGAGACAATCTCTCTTATATCCGGGTTTCTCTTATATCCGGGTTTTCTATTATATACATTAACACAGGCTCTAATTTGGGACCAGAGAAAATCTCTCTTATCCGGGTTTTCTTATATCCGGGTTTGGTCTATTTATATACATTAACACAGGCTCTAATTTGGGACCAGAGACAATCTCTCTTATATCCGGGTTTCTCTTATATCCGGGTTTGGTCTATTTTTATATTTACATTAACACATATCCGGGTTTGGCTCTAATTTGGGACCAGAGACAATCTCTCTTATATCCGGCTCTAATTTTCTCTTATCCGGGTTTCTCTTATATCCGGGTTTGTCTATTTTATATACATTACACAGGCTCTAATTTGGGACCAGAGACAATCTCTCTTATTCCGGGTTTCTCTTATATCCGGGTTTGGTCTATTTTTATATACATTAACACAGGCTCTAATTTGGGACCAGAGAAAATCTCTCTTATATCCGGGTTTCTCTTATATCCGGGTTTGGTCTATTTATATACATTAGGCTCTAATTTGGGACCAGGACAATCTCTCTTATATCCGGGTTTCTCTTATATCCGGGTTTGGTCTATTTTTATACATTAACACAGGCTCTAATTTAGACAATCTCTATACAGGTTTTCTCTTATATCGGGTTTGGTCTATTTTATACATTAACACAGGCTCTAATTTGGGACCAGAGACAAAATCCGGGTTTCTCTTATATCCGGGTTTGGTCTATTATATTTAACACAGGCTCTAATTTGGGACCAGAGACAATCTCTCTTATATCCGAGGTTTCTCTTATATCCGGGTTTGGTCTATTTTATATACATTAACACAGGCTCTAATTTGGGACCAGAGAAATCTCTCTTATATCCGGTTTCTCTTATATCCGGGTTTGGTCTATATCCGGTTTTTATATACATTAACACAGGCTCTAATTTGGGACCAGAGACAATCTCTCTTATATCCGGGTTTCTCTTATATCCGGGTTTGGTCTATTTTATATACATTAACACAGGCTCTAATTTGGGACCAGAGACAATCTCTCTTATAATTTGGGACCATTTGGGACCAGAAAATCTCTCTTATATCCAGGTTTCTCTTATATCCGGGTTTGGTCTATTTTATATACATTAACACAGGCTCTAATTTGGGACCAGAGAAAAATCTCTTATACCCGGGTTTCTCTTATATCCGGGTTTGGTCTATTTTATATTTCAGGCTCTAATTTGGGACCAGACAATATCCGGGTTTCTCTTATATGGTTTGGTCTATTTATATACATTAACACAGGCTCTAATTTGGGACCAGAGAAATCTCTCTTATATATCCGGGTTTGATCTAGGTTTCTCTTATATCCGGGTTTTCTATTTTCTTATATCCAGGCTCTAATTTGGGACCAGGACAATCTCTCTTATATCCGGGTTTCTCTTATATCCGGGTTTGGTCTATTTTATATACATTAACACAGGCTCTAATTTGGGACCAGAGAATCTCTCTTATATCCGGGTTTCTCTTATATCCGGGTTTGGTCTATTTATATACATTAACACAGGCTCTAATTTGGGACCAGAAAATCTCTCTTATATCCGGGTTTTCTCTTTATCCGGGTTTGGTCTATTTTATATACATTAACACAGGCTCTAATTTTCTTATATCCGGGTTTCTCTTATATCCGGGATCTATTTATATACATAAAACAGGCTCTAATTTGGGGGAAAATCTCTCTTATTGGTCTATTTTATACATTAACACAGGCTCTAATTTGGGACCAGAGAAAAAATATCCGGGTTTCTCTTATATCCGGGTTTGGTCTATTTTATATACATTAACACAGGCTCTAATTTTCTCTTATATCCGGGTTTCTCTTATATCCGGGTTTGGTCTATTTTATATACATTAACACAGGCTCTAATTTGGGACCAGAGAAAATCTCTCTTATATCCGGGTTTCTCTTATATCCGGGTTTTCTATTTTATATACATTAACACAGGCTCTAATTTGGGACCAGAGACAATCTCTCTCTTATATCCGGGTTTCTTATATCCGGGTTTGGTCTATTTTATATACATTAACACAGGCTCTAATTTGGGACCAGACAATCTCTCTTATACCCGGGTTTCTCTTATATCCGGTTTTTCTATTTATATAGGCTCTATTTGGGACCAGAGACAATCTCTCTTTGTTTCTCTTATATCCGGGTTTGGTCTATTTTATATACATTAACACAGGCTCTAATTTGGGACCAGAGACAAATCGGGTTTCTCTTATATCCGGGTTTTCTCTTATATCCAGGCTCTAATTTGGGTCTATCTCTTTTATCCGGGTTTATACATTAACACAGGCTCTAATTTGGGACCAGAGACAATCTCTCTTATATCGGGTTTCTCTTATATCCGGGTTTGGTCTATTTTATATACATTAACACAGGCTCTAATTTGGGACCAGAGACAATCTCTCTTATACCGGGTTTCTCTTATATCCGGGTTTGGTCTATTTTTATACATTAACACAGGCTCTAATTTTCTCTTATATCCGGGTTTCTCTTATATCCGGGTTTGGTCTATTTTATATACATTAACACAGGCTCTAATTTGGGACCAGAGAAATCTCTCTTATATCCAGGTTTCTCTTATATCGGGTTTGGTCTATTTTATATACATTAACACAGGCTCTAATTTGGGACCAGAGACAATCTCTCTTATATCCGGGTTTCTCTTATATCGGGTTTGGTCTATTTTATATCATTAACACAGGCTCTAATTTGGGACCAGAACAATCTCTCTTATATCGGGTTTCTCTTATATCCGGGGTTTGGATTTTATACATTAACACAGGCTCTTTTGGGACCAGAGACAATCTCTCTTTTATTTTATCCGGGTTTGGGGATATATACATTAACACAGGCTCTAATTTGGGACCAGGACAATTTCGGTTTGTTAATTCTTATCGGGTTTACAGGCTCTAATTTGGGGTTATCGGGTTTCTTATATTTTATCTACATATACAACAAGAGACAATCTCTCTTATATCCGGGTTTCTCTTATATCCGGGTTACACTGTATCTGGAATGTATCGTTTTTTTTTTATTTTTATTTTTTGTGGGGATGTGGGAGCATCGGTTTCGGTTTGTTAATTCTTATATTCTCGATATCAACAAGAGCTTTTCGGTTTCATGTAGATATGTGAGGTGACGATTAATTTTTTAAATATCATTTCTTGTATGAATATTCTCGATATAAATGCGAATTATTCGGTTTTTAATTGCATATAGAAGCTGCCATTTTTTCCTTGACTAACTCTTGTTTCCATGTCCCCAGCATTCACTGGAATTGTTCGGTTTTTATTTACTTGTGGGATCTGACGTTTATTATTATTTTTATTTTATTTCCTTTGATTTCTGGTGTGTACACATTTCTTTCCGGGTCCCGCCCAGAGATCTTGACCATTTAAAACAAAAAAAATCTTGGCACTGATCACTTAAAGAAAAAACAAACAAACAAAAAACACACATTTTACAGAGAGAAATCTCTTGGTAAGGTGTGGGCTGTATTCGTGAGAACAATGTTTTGTATTTCTTTAAAGCATGGGATTCCAGGAATCTATTCAGTTATTATTATTATTATTATTATTATTATTATTATTATTATTATTATCCTTTCTTGTTTCCTTATTGGAAGTTCTCAGACTGTATGGGAATGAACAGGCCATTGAGAACCTAAGCAACATATTAAGACATAGAAAAATGTTGTCAGAAACTACGCCTTATCAATCCTCCTATAGAGCAGGAAATATTGAGCAATTTTTATCCAAATGAAAAAGACTCAAAATGATAGAGATATGGTTCTATAGACTGATGCTAAGAACACCGTAGACACGACACGTCAGCAACCAGGAAGTTCTAGAAATGGGAACTAGAATATCACTTAGACTTAAAATCAGAAAGACATGGCTGAAATTTCTGCGACAAGTGAAGAGATTGATTGACAGATTTCTTTTTTACGGCTTATTAACATTTTGTTGGTTATTTAAAGACGAAATATATTTTGGATTGCAAAATGATTATTATATTCTTCTTTGTGTGTGAATATTGCATTTACAATTCTTTGGAGATATAAGTCATAGTATTTAACCCATATCTGGGTGAGTAGATAGATTCATAGTTTTTCCAAATGTATTTGCCCTTAAGTGAATATAACGAGCTTACGACCATATCACTTTGAAAACGTCGGTTTTTGTCCGAGCAATGAAGTTAAGACAACGTCGAACCTGATCAGTATCGAGATGGGTGACGGTTTAGGAATACCAGGTGCTGTAAGCTCAGATGTGCGGATGGTGTAATGAATAAGATTTCAGAATGAGAAATTGGAGAGCCGATTTCGAATTCCAGTCGGAATCGTTTCATTCACTTACGCGAAAATATCCTTGTGTTATCATGAATCAAAAAGAAACATGATCAGCCAAGCGTGTCACATCCGCCTCTACCTACAGTTAATGGCCTATTCCACCCCATAAACCTGGCGAAAATACGTCCAACAAATAACCTTCACAGGCCGAGTTAGCAGTTAGAATGAAACAAACGTCACGGAATTCGAACTCGGCTCTCCGATTTCTCTCCGAGCCGTTATTCGTTTCACCATTGGTATATCCCACAGTATGAGGAAGAGAGGCTTGGAAAATTTAACACTCACATGTTAAAGTATAGAGAAATACAGCCAGTAGCATATATTGGAGTGAATGGATGGTAGAGCGAGGTCAAAGAAGAATGATAACGAGGCAGATGTTTGGTTAGTGCTATAAGGGATAAGGACATCTGGAGAGACACACAAAAGAAAAAGAAGGCCGAGGAATGTGACAACCTTATCGATAATCTAAAACAACTGTGGTGAAGACACCAACCCAGGACATTGAAGGAATGGGGAGTAGGAGAAAGCAATTAACCTACCTGTTTGGATAAATAGATGATAGATCAGGGACAAATAAGGATGGTGAAAAGGTAAACGTTGCTTACAGAAACAAGGGGTGGAAAAATGTGGAATAGCATGATTGGCCAGGTGCTGAAGAGACAGGGTACATCAAACGAGATATAAGAACAAACACTCTTATGGAGTCCTGAAGAAATAGAATCCATTCTCACCTTTAGTTTAAATACCAGGATTATAGGTGATGTCAACCTGCTGAATCTTTGGGCAGGAATTCCAACCATGCTGCTTGTTAGAATATCAGAGTTGATAATCTGTGTATCATTTTTTATGCTGGGCCTAAAAAACAAAAACAAAGAATAAACATTGAGTTATTCAAATATATACAGTTAAAAAGGTTGGCCGGCAGTCAAATAAAATAACATATATATTCGTGAATTTGGTCGATGCAATCTCTCTTTGAATTTCTAGGATAAAACGTTAAAATTATTTTTTTAATCATTTCACCCCAAGCAAGGCAATGAAACTACAAAGACACAAGGGAATTACTGAGTGTGAAAGAATTTGCGAAAAAAATTATATGACGGCGAGATATGTTCTAGTAATAGAACAGGGTTCAATGAGAAAGAAGATGACGATTGAGTTTGCATTTACATTTTTGAAGATCAAATTTGATTGGAAAGCAAGAAACTGGATTAGTGTTCCATAAGCGAGAGGCACGCACAAGAGAAGAAACTGTTAGCGTAGAGTTTATGGTTATGTCTGGCAATTTTCAACTGTAAAATAATGAGGGCTAACTCCCAATCGAATACCGCGTTTAAATTCGTAGTCTTATATCTTCTTCGAAAAAGGAAAGCTTTTTGCGGGCCGTGTGTACGCGTTGTGAGATAAATACGTGTGTCTCCTGAAATGCCCACAACAAACATGGCGGACTCGGAGTATGAGTCCACCAAAAGAAATAGAATGAAATATCAAGGACCGATATATATGTACAAACATATGAATATGTATTAACAACAAAAGGGTTACAAATGACAAAAACAATAATGTGTGTGTAACAAATGAAATAATTTATAGAAAAGGGACAGGGTATCTACGTTAGGGCGATGGGAAAGTGACTGAAGACGAGATACCAGTTCAGTACCGATAACATCACGTATCCTTATCTGGATTTTGTCAAGTATCCGTAAATACACAGCAAAAGCACCAAACCAGATATGGTAGCAATATTCAATGCTTGGACGAATGGTAGACGAAGAAATGCGTAAGAACAATTATCTAGCAAATCACATAATTTACCTATGGACTTTGTTGTTCTCATCTTTGTTGCTATTATTACAACGTTTCGGGCGTTTTTGCCTTCCGGCCTTCGTCAGGTGTTTCCCGAACCAGATAAACTTCTGGGAATATCAAACTGAACCCTCTATTTAATCTATAGGGAAGATTGTTCTGGCTCAGCTGACCATGTTTAGGGATATCTCGTCTAGTTCTTTATTTCGTACTTGTCAGTTATTGCTTACTCCTTTTCCACTGAGTTCAAATACACACTGCCTGGTCCAAGGATTGAACTCACAATTACTATGTCACCAAATTCACGAACCAGTTCTTTAATCCACTGGTCTAATGTGAAAAAAAAATGTGTGGAGAACTGAAATCTAACCTGCCTGCTGATGACTTCTACTGATTATCACGCTCAACGGAAGCATTTCGTTTCTACTGCAGCTAATTCTGCTGCTCTGTTTAAACCCAGCTGTCATATATCTTTCCGTTTTTATTAACGGCTCTCATATCGTATTTATTTCTACGTTGGGCCTACTAAGGGGATCCTCATAGCCAAAATCCGCGCACGCAGTGAAGCACTTGGCAGTAAAATTTCAGTTAATCACAAAAATGAAATATTTTAAGTAATTTCGATCACAATTGATTTCAATTATTTGCTGAATGATCCAACTGCATTATGATTGCAGTCACTGCTGAGCAAGTACTATACTGATAAAAAAAATAATGGAAATGTAGATTTTGTAAGTAGTCGCGCACTCCATCTATAGCACGGGAAACTTGACAAGTAAAAGGATGTGAGTTGGGAAGTAATGGACATCAGATCCGACAAAGCGGAGAGCCGAGTTCGAGTACCAGTCGAGTTCGTTATATTTACTTAGGAGCAAATACCCTTTGGAAAGTTATTAATTCATCTCTTCTTCTTGTTGTTTTTCTTCTTCCTCCTCCTCCCCTTCTCTTCATCTTCTTCCTCTTCCTCCTCTTTCTCCTTCCTCCTCATCCTTCTTCTTCTTCTTCTTCTTCTTCTTCTTCTTCTTCTTCTTCTTCTATATACTGGGTTCTATAACATTGACTGACAACCAGACTACCGTAGAAAGAAATGGCAACCTACTGCGAGAAGATCTTCTGCCTCGTCAGTCATGCATTGAAAAAGACATGATCGCTCAAGGGTTTATCCCCTATGGCACTTAGCTGAAAAGGGCTGATGAACATCTGTCATGTTAGTGAGCGTATTCGGTGCCTCATTCAATATTTCACAGTTATCTTGTAATCTGTGAAATAATCTCATCTTTTAATCTGTGAAATAATTTAATCTTTAAGTGCGTACAAGTTGTAAAACTGAACCTCATGCCCTCAAGCTACGGGTGTTAGGGCCAATGTACGAGTGTGCAATGACCAAGTCTTAACTCATATAGCATGACACGAAAATTATACATATTTATCTTAACCTCAATTCCTTATAAATAAAATAAAAGCAATCAAAAATTTAAGACAAGACTAATAAAAGGAGATGCAGTGTTTTAAAATTCTTTTCTCTCTGTGTCCATATATATATATATATATATATATATATATATATATATATATATATATATATATACTTACGTGCTAATACCCTTGGGAAAGGTATTAATCCTCTTTTCCTCCTCCTAGCTATGGTTAAAATAGCAGGACAGACTGTGTTCTATAGACTTGGATGGCAAATGGTCTAGGAGAAGGACAACTGTGGATTCAAAACTTGCGGAGAGTCGTTTGGGGACCTTGTGGCACGTAGTGCACCAGGTGTCTGTATTCGACCCTTCAAAAAGTGTGGTTGCTTCTGCACAAAGCCTTCACCACTATAATCAAATCATATTGGAGTGTCTGGCTGTCGGGGAACTGAGCTGCTCGACCTTCAAACATCGAACACGACGGGAGAGTCTACCATATATATATATATATATATATATATTATGAAATGGACAAAGTCCGACAATTATTTCGACATTTTATGTTTAACATTCTTTTTATCAAAAAGTAATAAACATTTTAACATTTACCGCCTGGATTCGAGAAATTTGCACAAATTCGTTTCGACTATAATCAAATCATATGTGATTCTTTCGGTTGGCAAAGGTCGTAACTTCAACTTTCATGAATCTCACGTACATTCATAACTGCTCATGGCGTATCAGGTATTCAGGCCGGTAAAACATTATAAACAGAGCATTTATGGCTCTATCTATAAAAAATGTTAAACATAAAAATGTCTTTAAATAATTGTCGGACTTTGTCCAAATCTTAATAATATGACGTCATTTTTTCAAGTTATGAACAGAGATTCATGGAAAGTTGAAGTTTATAAGCGAAAGTAAATTCGATCTTGCCAAACACGATCTTTTGGGAGAGGAGTCTACATGACAGTTATATATATGTTGAAGGACGAATATTTTCTGAAAATGGAGGCCAAAGTCTGAAAAAGAATTTAAAATGTCTTTAAATAAACATAAAATATATTTAAATATATGTGGTACAGGAAAGAACAAATAAAAACATTTAGCAATCTGACATCTTTCACTTTTATTAAAGCTTAATCAGAGATTGAGATATGAAGAAAAAAAAAAATTCTGGTAAATTTTGGTATATTTTATTTTTATATATATATATATATATATATATATATATATATATATATGTTTGACTTATTAAGTTTAAAGAAAGTTTATTATAGATGGCGTTGTGTTGCCATTTAGACTATGTTATATTTGTCGTTCGTGTACATTTGTGGCTAGTCTCTCTTCAACTTTTAACATGAGTAGTAGTGAGTTAACTGAGAAGTGTTCCGTTTAACAATGACATGATATTCGTGAACGTGAACAGGCATATATAATTTTTGCATACGGCCCGGCGAATGTTAATGGACGTCAAGCTTCATTGCTGTATCAGGCTGCGCTTCCATACCGAAGGTAGCCGACTCATCCAACCTTTGCTGCTGTTTATCACTGCATTGCTTAGACGGGATCCGTAGCACCACAAACTATGGATTGAGGTAGACTGAGATCCGCTTGCACGGCTGACCATGAAGATCCCGGTATTAGCACAAGTCAAGTATCCCTAGTATGTTGTACATCTCATAGTACGGTATGGAGGGTACTTCAAGTCCAGCTCCTGTAATTGTATTATTTGCAACGTGTGCAGGGTCAGAACTTTTGCCGATGGTTTATTGTATAAAATGCCGATCTGTTGTTTGTCTTTCCTGTCTTGTCTACGGATGAGACAAACATTTGGAAGAGATGGAATAACAAATTTACAAAAACATCTGTGAGCGGATCGGAATTTGCATGGTACAATACAGGCTAGGCATCAGTATCAGGATTAATATGTGGGCTGGAATTGTAGGTGACTGCATGGTAGGTCCATATGTTCTTCCAGCATGACTTACAGGATCTGTCTGCAGGGACTTTATTTCGAACACACTACAAGACCTGCTAAAGAATGTACCCCTGCTAATACGAAGACGCATGTTACGGATATTGTTTCTATGAACTTTCGCTCTTGTTTTGGTGTGAGGAACTTGACCCCAATGTTTGTATACGTATTTTTGTTACACCCTGTATATACGAACGCTGTTTTCGCACAAACACACACACACACGCACACACACACACACACACACGTGTGTGTGTGTACGTGTGTGTGTTATTGACATATGTAAAAACGTTTATGAAATTATGTTTTGAAAATAATATCGATAATTTTCGAAACATACTTTCATGAACGTTTTTACAAATGTCAATAACTTATAACTATGTCTGGATTACGTGCCCAGGTTTATTACATACTATCTATCTATCTATCTATCTATCTCTCTCTCTCCCTCCCTCTCTCTCTCGCTCTCTCTCTCTCTCTCTCTCTGTATATATATATATATATATATATATATATATATATATATATATATATATATATATTATCTATAAATCATGTAAAAGATAATCTTATGAATAACAAACGAAAAAACAAGGAGTGAAAGAGCTAGGCTAATAATATACAGTCACCATAAAAAGGCTAACCTTCTCCAGGTCTTCTCAAGAACAAGCGTGTATAAATATGTAATGTTTTTAAAGACACAGTAGAAGAAAAACAAGAATATATATATATATATATATATATATATATATATATATATATATATATATAATATTTTTATGAAAAAAAAATATAACATAAGTATGTTATAAAATCACTACAAAAATAGCCATTTTGTTTCAACACACTCTGTGTCTTATCAAGTGATGTATTTGTTGTCAAGTGCCTCACTAAGTCCAAATAGGTCCTCAAGGCACTGAACGTCTCTGACATAACACCGGTTCATCGTGATAGGTAAAAAATGTGGAGTGTCATGACTGTGTGTATGTTCTGAGGGGACATGGTATTTAAAGAAATATACGTTTGAAATTATTTTCATTCTTACTAATTTTTGACTAACTCGTCTTTCATTTTATTATTATTTTTTTTTCTTTTGTTTAAACAAAATTAAGATAAAATGAAAACTTGTCACTCAGTTTACTGAAAATATTTACTCTGAGAACTTCAAACTGCATTTGATATGTTCTTAAGATGCGCGTTTCCACACGAAGTCTTTGATACATTAACTTTCAGAGAAAGCCATAATTCTACACCCCCACCACAAGAATAAACAAAGCTGATATGGAAACAACAAAATTAAATATTATTTTTGTGGGGAGGAGTATTGAAAATATCTCGACCTGACCCATTTCCTGGAATCTAACCAATTAACCATTAAAATTTCTTTTCTAAAGTCTGCTTCTTCGGGACGAGAACTTTTCAGCACCTTCATGGAACAATACTTTTTTTTTATATTTTGGTATGACATAGTCTTTTCGATAGAGATGTAGTGGCCACTGAATATCAAGTAGTTTTTGAAAAGTTTCTTCCACCATCAAGTTAAACAGAACAAATAAAGGAATAATAGAATTATAGATTACGCATACCTTTCATACTGGAATGACAGAATCTGTCCCATGGAAGAGTAACGAGCGTTGAATAAAGCGACTGATTTACCTGAATAAGAAAATAAATATTTATTCAGAATTAAATATAAAATGAAAATAGTCAAAACTTTGTGAATATGGCAATAAAGATGAGGGCAACAGTCCGAACAATGTAAGTAGTGTAAACGCATACATTTTAGATTTATATAAATTATAACAAAAAGCAATTCTGTGTAATAAATGTTATGGCTCTTGTTTTAAACAAAATATACAGAGTTCGTGTGTCTATTTATTGTTATAAAAACGTCATTCAATTCAGTTGTAAATGTGCAAAGATTTTTTTTAGGCATTTCATTTTCCTTTATTTAGTCCACCGGAAAAGGCGTAGCACGTGGAAGTAGAACAATATACCCACGTGGACTAAATAAAGGGTTCGGTTCGAAATTCCAACGTATATCACCTGAAGAAGGCCGGGGAGCACAACGGCAGTTTCTTTGGTTTTAAAAAAATATATATTTGTAAAATTTGGTACAAGTATTTTGTAAGATGCTAAGGTTCGACTTGTCTAGCATAAAAAAACATAAACTTTGTAAGTGTTATTTACTGACCCAAATAAGAAACAGTACTTTACTAAATGTTTACTAAAATACTTTGTTTATAGCAAATACCTGGCATCACACACACACACACACACACACACACACACACACACACACACAATCAGATGTAACAGCAAAATCGTCCAAATCGTGTAACAGCATAATTATGCATCTCGTAAAATGTTTAATATCTAAAAGATACACTAAACAAATTCGTTTTTCCAGGTTTTCAGTTAAGGTATTCCTTTGTGTTATTCAGCTAGAAAGAGAACAGATTAGAATCGTTTTGTGTCAGCCTCACTCTCTTCCCAAATAAGCAATGGTGAAATGAAAATATCATTCAGGCCTTCAGTAAACGTACCAACATTCATACTCTGGCTTCCATCTTCAGAATTCCTTCATAAGCCATCAACAGAAAGGCAAATAAGTTTTAAAAAGAGGGAATAGGGGAGAGGGAAACTGGATCAGAAGGTCACAACAGGAAGAGGGATCATCATTTCAACTTAGAACTAAAGAGATCAATTAGAAAAGATCCAACTCAATTCATAAGACCTTTGGCACTTGAGAAAGAAATTTCGGCTATGACAGTCCAAAGAGCAGTGAAAAAAGAATTGAAAATGAACTCGGATGTGAAAACTGTGAAACACTTTGTTACTACAAGACAGAAAGTTAGAAAGTTAGAGGGCAAATATCACCTTGAATAAATTGAAAAATGATCCTGGAAATATATATATATATATATATATATATATATATATATATATATATATATATATATATTTGAACATTATATAAAACCTTCATTGGCTTCCGATCCTTAGCTATGATTAATTAATGATGAACATGTCATATTCGTTTATGATCAATTTCATCATGCTTCTAAGCTTGGATAGTAATTACACATTTTCATTGGACAAAGTAGAGTCCAATAGTGCTATAAAATCCTCAGAGAGTTCTAATGAGATATCTTTAAGAATTTCCAAGATACAATCTATTAGATAATTTTGCTATTACACGATTTAGACAATTTTGATGTTACAACCGTTATATATATATATATATATATATATATATATATATATATATATATATATATATATATATATATATATATATATATATGAACCTAAAGAGCCAGGTTTGTTCTACTTAGTGTATTGAGCACTTCACATAGTTACTTTTGCTTTACTGGTTTTGTTTTTTTTTTCTTTGGATTCTTTGGGATTGAATTCTGGACGGTTGTTTTCACCTCAATTTCATGTTCTTAGTTCTTTCTTTTTTTATTCCTTATTTTTCCTTGGACATTGGTTTGTTCATTTACAAGCAAAAATACCTAAGATTTTTCCAAACGAGTATAACTATATATATATATATATATATATATATATATATATATATATATATGTGTGTGTGTGTGTGTGTGTATGTATGTGTGTCTGTATGTGTGTGTGTGTGTGTGTGAGAAGTGTATGTGTGTGTGTATGTATACATATAAATATATATGTGTGCGTGTCTATGTATAATATTATTCCTAAAAACACTGACATGTTAAAATATGCCAGACACACATGAGAAGACAAACTTATATAAATAACTAAAACTAACATGGCGGGGGGGGGGGTATATAACAAGGATATGAAATACAGTCAGCATAAACTGGTGAAAAGAAAGGAGAGAAAAAATATAGCAAAAATGGTAACTGGTTTTGATTCTCACTTTGAAGAGCCTCTCGAAGACAATCGTGTATAAATATATAATGTTTTAAAAACACAGTAGGCAAACAATTATATATATATATATATATATATATATATATATATATATATATATGTGTGTGTGTGTGTGTTTGAGATTTGTATGTATATATATATATATATATATATATATATATATATATATATATATATACAATTTTTATATATATTATTTATAAATGCGCGGTACTTATTGAAAAGCGTTCAATATCAGTGATAGAACTAACATATTTAGTTGGTTTGATGTGAGATTGTGACCCTGGGTTTCACGCTATTTGCGATCGTCAGAGATTTATTTGCCCGATGGTTATCAGTCAGTTTGTCTGACGATCGCAAATAGCGTGATACCCAGGGTCACAAACTCACATCAATCAACTAAATATATATATATATATATATATATATATATATATATATATATATGTGTGTGTGTGTGTGTGTGTGTGTGTGTGTGTAGAGTTTCACTTTAAGGTCTGGGTAGGACTTAAGTCCCAATAGACGCTCAAAGCACGGATTCTTCCTGAGATAGCATTCTTTCATCGTGATAGGTGAAAATTCATGGCCAGCTTGGTGATGATGGAACGTCACTTATTTGATTTTTGAGGCATTGAATGTAATCAATCTCTTGTTTGGATAGAGAAAGATCAGCTATCATGCTCTGGTCTTTGATGCCCACATTTTCCTGTTGTATCGTCAAATATTTACAAATAATCGGAGTATACTCTTATACCGATCGTTTTTCTATAGTTGAAAAATGGCTAGATTTTGAAGCGGGCCTTTTCAAATACTGAATTTTAAAAGACGTTAAATAAAAATGAAATGCTAAAAAATATAGATATATATTTTATGTGGGTTTATTTAATAATAATAGTATTAGAAATAGACAAATTTAATTTTTGCCGACATATTTTTTGACAGGAAATCAAGTTTGATAAATGACCATGATTAAAAGAAGATATGAATCAAGAAAGAAAATTGCAGAGAAACACTGTTAGAAAAAAAAAAACTAGGAACAATCATATATTAGAAATGCTCCAACCACTCAGAAAGGATTTTACATTAAACTAAATAAAGTATACGCCGATAGTGTGACGGTTATTGGTGTGAAGAAAAAAAAGGAATCAGCAAATGTAGCGATATCAGTTTCTGCTGATATTTTATTAAATAGAAAACAGCTGACCTGTCACAAAAATGGAATCGGGCATTTATTTTCCGGATGGTTATCAACTGAGTGAAGCAGACTTCACAAATACATGGCAAGGGTTCGGATAAAGAGGTCACTAAATGAAGATAAATTACTTTTTTAAACAAAGATGAAAAGACAAAGGATAATATTCTCTATAAGACAGTGACCACTGCCCACAAAAAGGCCATAGAGATGAAGATGGTCCAAAGAGAACGACGTGAAATGGAAGACGTCTGTTAAACTGTTCACCCACCAATCACCTACGCTTCATCTCAGCTTCACTCTAACAGCAGGTTACAACCCGAGAATAAAATCCGCTTACTGGTACAAATTCTCATGGTACTAATTCGTCGGTAACGATCTGGTCGAAGGGTTATTTTTTAAGCCACAAGCGTTTGACTGAGAGAAGATGCACCCTGTGAATAAATCTAGTGTCTGATCTGAGTTGCAACGTTCCAGAAGCCCAGTTCAAATTTCTGCTTAATCTGTTGTGTTAACCTTTCACAAAAATGCTCTTGGATGAACCAATAAATGAATGAATTACGTCCTCCAGCTAAGGGTTTGATATCAGGGCAGGCTAGTCTCTCTAATCCTGGATGGCAAAAAGAATACTCTCAGTTCCAAAACAGTGGCGAAGGCAACGTGAAATCAGTACACCATCTTACTGAAGAACTCATGTAAATTCACAGATATCTGAAGAGAGATATAATCATCTGTCATTTAAAAATAAAGACAAAATTGACTTTCACGCTTGTAATTATACACATCTGTTTATATTAAACATATATTTGTATCTTTTAGAGTAATATAAAGAAACCAAAAGTAAGTCTTTTATCGAGCCCTCAACTTAATAGTATTTTTTGCAAGCTTGGTAGCTGATTTGCTTTTACAGATCAAGCACTAATTTTAAATTAGGTACATGTAAATTTGAATACAGAAATAAGCTTAAGTTTGATTTATGTAGAGACCAAAACCTATAAAATAGTGTACTGTACTACTGAATCCTTATAGCGGTATTATAGCATGAAATCCTCATTACTGGTATTCTTGACAAGTTTATTACAATTAGTGAGTTTACTGTGTTAAATTTACCAATAGTTATCTTCTCACGAAATCAGCTGACTCAAAACTCCCGCCACCGACTTTCGATTTATAATACACAGGGTGGTTTTTGGAGATATTTAGTAAGAGAAAAAAATGCGTCTATTAAGCAGTAAAACACGATATTTGACTCTAATATAAAACACAAATGTAAATGTTATACATGACATTTTGTTAAATTTTAGCCATTATAGAATTCGAGCATTTTGGTATATGTTAACCTTCTTACTGTTGAGTATTTTGGTAGATATGAGCATTCATACAATCAAGCATTTTGGTAGAGCTTGCCTTCATATTGTCATATTTTGGTCGGTCTTAGCCTTCGTACTGCCAAGCAATTTGGTAGATCTTAGCGTTCGTACAGTCGAGCATTTTGGTAGATGTTAGTCTTCATACTGTCGAGCATTATGGTAGATGTTTGTCTTCATAGTGTCGAGCATTTTGGTAGATTTTAGCCTTCATTCAGTTGAGCATGTCGGTAGAATTCAGTCTCCATACAATTGGTAGATGTTAGCCTTCATACTGTTGAAAATTATGGCAGATGTTAGCCTTCATACAGTCGAGTATTTTGTTAGATGTTAGCCGTCATAGTGTCG
>CAHIKZ030000113.1:220000-240000 GCA_903632075.3 Acanthosepion pharaonis
TAAATCGGTCTTTTGGCCGGAACTGGGCATAAAGCTCGAATCAGAGTTAAAGTGAGGGGTTTCGTGACGTGAGGTTTTGAGTTTTGGCCCAAATACGACTTTCGGCCTAAATCGGTCTTTTAGCCGGAATTGGACATAAAGCTCGAATCAGAGTTAAAAGGGGTTTTCGTGACGTGAGGTTTTGAAGTTTTGGTCAAATATGACTTTCGGCCTAAATCGGTCTTTTGGCCGAATTGGACATAAGCTCGAATCAGAGTTAAAGTGGGGGGTTTCGTGACGTGAGGTTTTGAAGTTTTTACGACTTTGGCCTAAATCGGTCTTTTGGCCGGAACTGGACATAAAAGCTCGAATCAGAGTTAAGTGAGGGGTTTCGTGACGTGAGGTTTTAAAGTTTCGGTCCAAATACGACTTTTAAATCGGTCTTTTAGCCGGAACTGGACATAAAGCTCGAATCAGAGTTAAAGTGGGGGTTTCGTGACGTGAGGTTTTTGAAGTTTTGGCCCAAATACGACTTTCGGCCTAAATCGGTCTTTTGGCCGGGAATTGGACATAAAGCTCGAATCAGAGTTAAAGTGAGGGGTTTCGTGACGTGAGGTTTTGAAGTTTTTGGTCCAAATACGACTTTCGGCCTAAATCGGTCTTTTTGGCCGGAACTGGACATAAAGCTCGAATCAGAGTTAAAGTGAGGGGTTTCGTGACGTGAGGTTTTGAAGTTTTGGTCCAAATACGACTTTCGGCCTAAATCGGTCTTTTGGCCGGAACTGGACATAAAGCTCGAATCAGAGTTAAAGTGAGGGTTTCGTGACGTGAGGTTTTGAAGTTTTGGTCCAAATACGACTTTCGGCCTAAATCGGTCTTTTTTTAGCCGGAACTGGACATAAAAGCTCGAATCAGAGTTAAAGTGAGGGTTTCGTGACGTGAGGTTTTGAAGTTTTGGCCCAAATACGACTTTCGGCCTAAATCGGTCTTTTGGCCGGAATTGGACATAAAGCTCGAATCAGAGTTAAAGTGAGGGGTTTCGTGACGTGAGGTTTTGAAGTTTTGGTCCAAATACGACTTTCGGCCTAAATCGGTCTTTTGGCCGGAACTGGACATAAAGCTCGAATCAGAGTTAAAGTGAGGGGTTTCGTGACGTGAGGTTTTGAAGTTTTGGTCCAAATACGACTTTCGGCCTAAATCGGTCTTTTGGCGGAACTGGACATAAAGCTCGAATCAGAGTTAAAGTGAGGGTTTTCGTGACGTGAGGTTTTGAAGTTTTGGTCCAAATACGACTTTCGTCCTAAATCGGTCTTTTGGCCGGAACTGGACATAAAGCTCGAATCAGAGTTAAAGTGAGGGGTTTCGTGACGTGAGGTTTTGAAGTTTTGGTCCAAATACGACTTTAGCCCTCCGTGGTAGCTAGCTTAAATGTCCACACAGAGTGCGGCTTTTAAGCTAGCAATAAAGAATTGATAATTTTGAATATTACATTTGTTTTAATAGGTGTAATATTTTGAATTATATGATTATTGGTCATTTGGTAACTTTATTTTGCAATGATTATTTTTTTAGCAACGGCGAAATCTTAATTATAAAAACAAAATAAATCAAACAATCTATAAAAATATTATGACAATATTTTGCTCTACTATGTAATGAGCACTTTTTTAAAAAAGTAAATGCTAAGTACTGTGGATTCTTACTCCATCTGTTCTTTCTCCTATTTGTGATATATATATATATATATATATATATATAGTAATTATTAGGTGGATTTGATAATTATATTTAAATAATTAATCGAGTCTGATAGAAACCTCAACAGAATGCAGAAAGCACTAGACGGCCGTTTCAGTTCTCGGTAGTGGATGCGCACTGCTGATGAGTCTCGGTGGAACAGTTCGTATGATGTTTGCTTGACAACCTAACTGTCAGGGTTTCAATTCTTGGTAGTGGATGCGCACTGCTGATGAGTCCCAAATATAGGACGAAACTGCCGTCCAGTGCTTTCTGCATTCTGTTGAGGTTTCTATCAGACTCGATGAATTAATTAAATATATATATATATATAAAGTACTGACACCGAGTTGATTTGTTTTGTGTTGATGGTATTGGTCTGGGGTGGCGATCCTAGCATGTGGCATATTTGGAATTTGACCAAGCTTTGTAAGTAAAGTGAAACTGGGTAGAAAATGAAGTAAAGATAACGCGAAAAGAGTAATCAAAAATTCTATGAATAAACGGATATATGGATGTTAGCAAGTAAAAAAAAATACGAACTACAACGCTAAAATAAAACAATAAAAAAAAATAAGACAATTATGAAAATTTAAATATCTGGGAATTTTTTAAGCACAAGACGTAAAATGTGATACCAAAATCCAAAGGTATATAAAGATAGCGAATGATGCCTTCCAAAAGCTAAGCAACGTATTAGTTGTCGTTAGTAACAAAGAAAAGAGTGAGTAACTGCTATGTAACATCAGTCTTCCTATATGAAAATGAATACTGGACAATCTCTTCACAGATGAAGAAAAGCCTCGAGGCAACAGATATGGTTCTACAGAAGGATACTGAGGATACCATAGACAAGTAACGTATTAAAGTATTAACGGAAAAAGAAACAAAAATACTTGTATCTAGAATCAGAAAGTAACATCTGAAAGGACACATTCTGAGGAAGAAAGGATTGAAGAATTTGATGATCAGGAGACATATCGAAGACAAAAGGGGCAGGGATGGTAACAAACCACCTACCTGTCATGCTTGTGCGAATGAATGACGGAACGGAGAGTGAGAGGTTTGGTAAAAATATAAACGTTAGTATCAGTTACAAAGGATAAGAAGTTGTGGATAGCCATAATCGTGTTCTAAAGGAACCTGGCACATAGAAGAATCCCGTCAATGGGCATTTTTTACTTTTTTTTATTTTTTTGCAATGTGGAAGTTGATAAACAGACTGAATGTGTGCTCCTCATGCTGAAATGATAATATAAACCCCGTAGAATGTGGAGTCTTGGCGGGAAATAATGAAGTGGGGATCACATTTCTCCATAGCAACCAGCAACAAACAGCTTTTAATTGCAGATAGGCAGCGTTGAATAAACAAAGGGAGGAGAGCGGCTTTTTTGTCCATGAGAACAGTTCTGAAGAATAGCCCTTAACAATAATATTTGTAGGGATTGTACGAGCAAACATTATTTTAAATTCGAAAGCTGAGCAAGCATATTTCACTCTCACTCTCTCTTTCTGTCTGTCTGTCTGTCTGTCTCTCTCTCTCTCTATATATATATATATATACATATAAATATATGCCGTATCTAGTATCTATATATATATATATATATATATATATATATATATATATATATATATATATATTCCTAGTGAGTTGAACAAACCTACCTAGGTTTCACTAAACGGATCGTCAGGGAAAGTAAGGCCTTACTTTCCTGACGATCTGTTTAGGTGAAACCCAGGTAGGTTTGTGTGGCTCACTAGGTGTATCTTGGTCTGCTCTACGGTTGTATTGAGCGCTTTGTTAGTTAGTTGTTTACTCGTATAGGGTTTTTCTTTGGACTTCAGACCTGCATCTGTGCTATTTTTTGTCGACAGAAGTTCATGTTTATAGCTCTTTCTTTTTTTAAAACCTTTTTTTCCCTCGAGATTGATTTGATTATTAGCAAATCTAAAATTCGAGGGTTTTTCGAAACGAGTCTAGTTATCTATAATCATATATATATATATATATATATATATATATATATATGTGTGTGTGTGTGTTTGTGTTTATGTGTGTATGTGTGTGTATGTGTGTGTGTGCAAGCAAGGCGCTGGTTTCCTTTTTGTATTTTTCTTTTACGTGACGTATCTCGTGGTTCTCCACAACTTCCGGTCCCATGTAGCTATTAGCAATGTTTACCTTTATGCTATCTCTTCTAATCTCTGTTCTGACAAGTATTTGCACAAGTTCTTTAGTTAGGTTATTCGCTGTTTTCCTCTGTCCTTCATGCCTTCAAAATCTCCTGTGAGTGCTAAATTTTCCAAGCCCTCTTTCCTCATTAGAATTTTAAGTGTCTCTTTCTGATTCTAAGTATAAATATCCTTTTCATTTTCATCTTCTTTATCACTTCATCGTTAATCACATGTTCAGTCTATGGTATTCTTGGCATCCTTCTGTATTAGTACATTTCTGTTGCTTCAAGTTTCTTCTTTATAAATGAAGAGACTGTCCACCATTCGCTGCCATAAGGGGGACAGACATTGCGTAACAATTCAATACTTTTTTTCTAACGAAATTTTCCTCTTTCTTAATGATTTTCTTAACTTTTGCTAATCCAATGTGTTTTCGTATTTTTGTGACGTATTACATAATAATGTTAATGGGAATCTTAACCGTTTCCTTATAAGGAAACATTCAGCCTTTATTGACGCAGATGAGTGTGCCACTGTCGGTTGAAATTTATAAAGTCTTACTACTAAAACAATTTTTCAGGAAAACAGTTTTCTCCATCCCGGTAGGTGTTATCGCTCTTTCGTCTATTGATGTTGGTTTCCATCCTGACTTTTTTGGAAGTAATGTGAAAAGCCAACGTTCTTGAATATGTCATTATTTTCTCTTCCATTTACATATGATATCCGTTTTAGCTGTTAAAGTTGATGAAAGTCCACACATAATGTGGATTCGGTTACTTGGTTTAATTCTTTGCTTGTGATTGATAGCTGCTTTTAAGCATGTAACAGACTGACGCCATTAGGTACTGACGTCAATGTTCACTTTTATATTTACATATGCTCTGATCATTGAACACTTTGACCCATAAATATAGCATACCTTAAAACTATATTTTTAACACACACACACACACACACACACACACACACACACACATATATATATATATATATATATATATATAGATAGATAGATAGATAGATAGATAGATAGATAGATAATCATTTCACACCAAGCAAGACGATAGTGCTACTAAGAAGCAACTGTTTACTGTTAGTGGGAGAAAATAAGAAGAATTTACTGAAGAGAAAGGCCAATAAAAGAACAGGATACAATGCCAATGCCAGGGTGTCACCGTGTCAATTTTTTTCAATCCAAGAGACACAACTGTTAATAGCTCATCTTCTTATCTATATAATAAACTAGCAGTAGAGCCCGGCGTTGCCCGGGTATGTAACAGTAAGAGATAAATTAAGTATCGACCATCATAAAGACTGAAAAATAAAATTGACAAAGATTATTGTTTAAGGTTGACGGACACGCATGTCTTAATTAGTTTTTTTTTGTTTTGTCTTGTTTTTTTTTATACAAATTGGTCAAACCCAAACTCAAACAAAAACATTGTTTTCAATCGTTATGAGTCTACCGATTGAATAGAATTTTATTATAAACAATTGTCTTGTAAATGGAATTTTTAAAGCATTCTGAATGTAAAATAAAGAAAAAAGTGTGCAAGACAATAAGAAACACTACCTGCCAAAAAAAGTGAAGTTTTGTTGAAATCGGTTGAAAAATGTAGGAAATCCGATCCCATATATAAATGAACACACACACACACACACACACAACCTGGGTTTTATAATAGGTATAACTCGATATGAGTTGTCCCCCTTTCATTCTCGCGATGCCTCTTAATCGTGTTTTCAAACTGATTTCGTGCAAAAATAATTGTGTTTTTTACAATTTTTGGCGCTGTCAGAACGACCGCAAGGTAATTTTACGTAGTCCTGTGAAGTTTTGTTGAAATCGTTTGAAAAATGTAGGAAATCTGATCCAATATATAAACGTACACACACACACACACACACACACACACACAACCTGGGTTTTATAATAAGTATGATGCCATTGACACTATGTCACAAATTTTCAGTCAAAGGATATAACTTTCAACAGCTCATCTCCTTTCTTCTATATAATAAATGCCAATGTCAGGACGTAACAGTGCCACACTTTTTCAAGTAAAGGGACACAACTCTCTAACTTTCAATAGCCCATGTTACAGATATTTCCCAAATTTCCATTACTGCGATTGTTTTCGGCGATTGTTTAAGGTGATTTTTGAGACGAAATTTTTGTGCGATGACAATTTTTATAACTTGGAAATAAATTTGTGACTAATCACAATTAAATGTGAAATCCATGAATAAAAATAATTGTTTGTACGGTAAATAAGGACCTACTGATATTAAATTGCCTTTAAATTAAGTAGAGGAACCAGATTACAATCAAAAGAGCCAAAGCTGCGACGAAAAAAAGTCCCGTGCAAGTAAAAACCCAGGTCAAACGGCAGCCAGGTGAGCTTCCAATGCTGAGAATATGCAAAGACTTAGGGACTCAAACTCCTGAACTAGCTGAAGACACAATCAAGAGCCCTCCGCAGAAGCTAGCTAAAATGCCATCCAATAGGAATGTTTTTTAAGCTAGTATATATATATATATATATATATATATATATATATATATACTGTGTATATGTGATATTTGTATGGGTGTGTATACAGTATAT
The DNA here is from genome assembly GCA_903632075.3 of Acanthosepion pharaonis. Lineage (NCBI taxonomy): Eukaryota > Metazoa > Mollusca > Cephalopoda > Sepiida > Sepiidae > Acanthosepion > Acanthosepion pharaonis. Next base: position 226,504 of record CAHIKZ030000113.1, read on the forward strand.
GACAGAGCAAGATCTTTAATATTACCTTCAAATATTACACCATATTAACTTAACTAAAATTAAGTAAAAGAGATTACCTATCTACAAACAGTCACGAGTTAAATTCATGAACAAAATTCAAACGGATAGAGATGTCAACTTAATAATCAATAAAAAAAAATTTTTTTAAAGAGATTAAAAAAAGATTACTAGAAGTCAACTTATATTTTAAAATAAAATTTTATTCTTTTAATGTACTTTCTATGAATATTTTTCTAATCGACTATTTCATAGAAAATCCCCAAAATTAAAAAAAAAATTTAAATCACTAACAAACATCAAATTAAATTATTTGTAGACAGTCTAGAGACATTCAAATTTATATCAAACATTATAATCTTTATGAACCCCCAAAATAAAACTTTCAAAGTAAAGCAAAATAACAGCGTCTGTTTCTAGCCATTTTTTTTTACAAAGAAAATTAGTGACATCTTCTCTCTTAACTTCTTTCCCTCTTTTTCTCTCTATGGGTTTTTCTTCTCTGCCCCTTTGATATCAATATATAACTTCCGTTAAGTTAACCGGTTAATCGTGTCAATATCTGCTAACTCATTCATGTCTTGTCTCTCCCACCTCACTTCCTCACTTGGTTAATTTACATATGTTTAATACGGCCCGTCAAAAATGTGTAAATTTTATTTTCATTTTTTGTTTGGAAGTAAAGTCTGATGATCCGCACTCCTTTTAAAAGGGCTGTGGCGAAATAATTTATTACATGGAACCTTAAAGTGGTCTGTTTTTATTTAAAATATGTATAATATATATGTTGAAATTTGCTGTATAGTGGGAGAATGCCCAGATAAGAGATATTGCATTTATACACTAATAGAATTGTGACTATCATATTGAGGCTTGAACCTGACAGTTTCTATGTCCAAACTAAATACACACACACATAACCGCACACATATATCTTAATGATGATGGACGGAAAATGCACAAATGGGTTAGTCATAAATAAATTAAAACCCTAAGAAAAGTTTCATACTTTGAGAGTTGTGCAACGGAGAACATATCATCCCGACAGATAGTTTCATCTTACAAATTAAGCACATGAGCTGAAACAGAAGGAGGGGCTACTGCAAAATAATGGTTAGTAACACTGTAATGCAGTCCTATGGCATACTCATCACATCTTCGTAAATATTAACTTTGGTGTCGATGTCTGGCGTAAAGAGAATGCAAGCAAATGGAATATGGTTTGCAAGCTTAGCTGCTTGCATATCGTTTCTTGCAGACATTTTGCGATCATAATAGGAACACCATCAGTATGTTTTTCACAACGAAGAGTATATATATATATATATATATATATATGGTATGGCAAATTGGAAAAAAGTTTTGGTGACGCGTTTCGTCCGTCAGAATTTCATCGGAGTGGGTTTTGTTGAAGCTGGCATATATACACGTTACGTTTAATTAAAAAAAACAAAAAAACAAAGCATTTACTTAAATTATATCTATAAAAATAACGTATAAACAGAAATATATATTGCGACTTTCCAAGCGTAGCTTAGATGTGGCACAAGGCCGAAAGTAGTGTGCACCCAGTGAGAACCGAACTCACTACTCAGTCGCAATTGTTATGGCGAGACAAGCTTGCTAAGCTCGAGGTGCCCACAGAAATATATATTATATAAAAGATTATATGAGTTTTATACCATGGACATAATTGCTAATATCTAAATCCTCAGCACGAGGATTTAGATTATCATCAACACGAAGAGAACACACACACACACACATATATATATATATATATATTATACGGCAAAAAATTCAAAATTACCTCATGTGGGTATGGTCTATTTCAAACCGGCACAACTTTATGCCAGTCTTCTTCAGCCCTAGACTGACTGTCTCGGAATCCAATTTATTGAGACGAAAATGCCTAGAAAGTGCTTTCATCGCTAGATCATTCAGAATTTGAGTCCAGATACTTACAACGTTTCCCCATCCTTGCCAGATCTATTATCATAATGTGGAATATTTAATAACAGAAGTGATGGAAACAAAATAAAAAAGAAAACGAATTCGATATAGACTCGATGAATTACTTAATTATGATTATTTGAAATCATCTTATTTTTTCTATCCGTATATCCTTGCTTGACCCGGCTTCTAATGCTCTGGACTGAGCGGCTTGGGGATAGTAGTCGTGGCTCGTGGAGGCACAGTCCTATGGGTAAAGATAAACTCGGATGAGTTCCAACAAGGAATATGTGATCGAGCGCCGCCATATCGAGTCTAATTCGTTGCCTTTTCGCCAACTAGGCCCGTTGGTACAGTTGGTATCGTGTTTGCCTCCTATCGAAACTGTTTAGGTTTCAATTCTCGGTAGTGGATGAGCACTGCAAATGAATCCCAAATATTGAACGAAACGGCTGTCAAGTGCTTTCCACATTCTGTAGAGGTTTCTTCTAGACTCGATGAATTACTTAATTATGACTATTTCTATATGTTTATATTTTGGAGATGAGGTATTGTTACAATTTACACTATTCTCATTTTTCGGGCTGTTGTCCTCATTTTTATTGTCATATTCAGGACGATTCGGCTGTTGTACGTTCCGGCGATATACGTTTGAATTTCGAACCGTAACCACGAGGGAAGTTTACTCTAGTTCTACGTGTCAAACGATTCTTTCCGGGATATCTCAGTCTCAGTTAATTCCGCTTGAATAAAAATGTTGTTTGGAGTAATCCAAAAGTGATTTCACCCGAACAATTGATGTTCAACATCTATCCACAGCAGACGTGAACAAGTTGGTGTACAATCTAGATGGGCTACATTTACTTGAATAGTCCATGGGGTGAAAATTGTACTAGTTATTGAGCAAACTAATTTTATTTTTTATTTATGATTATATATATATATATATATATATATATATATATATATATATATATATTTAAGCATTTTTAGAGAAGCTGATAATTTGCAATATTTTATGTAAACACAGAAAACAGGGTTCATATAAGGATCTACTTGTTCTTGTCATTTTTAAAATTTCACCTTAGGGTTTGTATTATCGTCTTTCAAACTCCAAAAATGTTTAGAAACTGATGTATTATTTCTATAAGTAGTTATTAGTAAGGGACAATATATGTTGATACCAACTAGTCTTGAAGGAATTCTTAGTACTACCAATATAGAACTTTTCAACCGTCGGATTTTCTATAGAACAAAGATAAAGAAGAGATTTTGTTAAACATTTGTTCGGCAATGGGCTTTAGTCAGGATTCTTACAATTACATTGGTCAGTATTCTTAACAATATTCTCCTTGGAATTTTTAAACTAAATGTTACGAACGTTGGAATTGTATTCTATTCGCTCTCATCTTAACTGGACACACACACACACACACACACACATATATATATATATTCTGTTTATACTTTATTGTTATTGATACACGTATTTGAGTAAACACTCTGTTCTTTAATTAAACAGTATTAACTATATTTACCGGCCTGAATGTTCAAGAAATTTCGTAGAAAATATACGCTCATTTATAGGAATCAAACCTACATCATATACAGAACCACGATTAAGCCTAGCATGCTACGACTGTTCAGCAACTGAGAACTTCAGGCGAACGCATATTTTCTAAGAATTATATATATATATATATATATATATATATATATATATATATATATATATATATATGTATGTATATATATATATATATATATATATTTTCGTAGTCATTTATTAATATTGTGATATCATTTTAGATATTTGTTAATTGTGGTATCATTTTGCAGATATTTATTAATTATGTGATATCATTTTGTAGATATTTGTTAATGGTATAATATTTTATAGATGTTTATTAATGTTTTGATATCATTTTTAGATATTTGTCAATAGTGATATCATTTTGTAGATATTTATTAATTATGCGATATCATTTTGTAGACATTTGTTAATGGCCTGATATTTTGTAGACGTTTATCACTGTTGTGATATAATTTTTAGATATTTGTTTATAATGACATCATTTTATAGACATTGATTATGTGATATCATTTTGTAAATATTTCTTAATGGTGGGACATCATTTTGTAGACATTCGTTAAGAGTATGACAGATATTTTTAGATACTTTTTAATGGCGTGATATTTGTAGACGTATATGAATGGCGTGATACGATTTTGTAGACATCTGTTTTGTAATATTATTTTTAGACATTTTTAATAGTGTGATATCATTTTGTAGACATTTGTTAATGGTGTGATTTCATTTTGTTCGACGTTTATTAATTTTGTGATATGATTTTTAGATACTTGTTAATGAAGTGATATATATTTGTAGACATTTGTTAATGATGTGATATCGTTTTTGTAATGAAAAATGCTACACATTGTAGAAGCATACCTTTTCCTTTCATACGAGCGCTGTCAGTATTTGCTGAGATTAATTGAGTCTAGTGAATATAAAACTGAATAAAATATAATTATATTTTATTTTTTAACAGTGAACAAAGACGGAAATTATTTATGAGTCAACCTGATAAAATCGGCATCCTCTGATAAAATCAGTTTTATTTTCTAAATTCTTTTCCCCCACTTTTACCTCTACCATACCATGTATAACACAACACTTTTTGTTACGCTCTCAGTTTCACAAACCTTTTAGGTTTGGGCTACAGTTTCCTGGTTTATATAAATGATACATCACTTTTGCATAAACAGATCGACGAAGATATCTTTAGAAAAGCTCATAAGTCAAATGTCACCATTTTTAACGTTAAACAGAAGTAAGCCCCATTGTCGTTCGGAATGTATCAGGGTCCTCTTTATTTATAAACGAAACCTGAGACTTAAAAAATATGTTATTTTCTAAGCTTGATTAAGTAAGGCACAAGACATATTTCTGTGTCAGACAACAATTCACCCATTCTTGATTTACAAAGTTTGAAATATAACAGCACAATCCACATTTACGAGATAATAAGAACTGAAGTTCTTAATACTTTTTACTATTGTTTACCCAATATAGATTCAAGAGCCACCCAAGGCAGGTGGTTAGTGAATGGAGTTATTGTATGAAGAAAAAAGGTATATATATATACATACACACACACACACACACACACACACACACACACACACACACACACACACACACACATATATATATATATATATATATATATATATATATATTCAAAGAGGTTTGGTTAAATAATTGGGACATATTATGTCTGTTTATTTTTGTTTTAATCGTTTCGAGTCCACGAATGAATTTCTTGTTAGCCGTAGAAAATTGATTAAGAAAAATACCAACATTTTCTTTCAAATCCTTTTTTTTCAGCCACATCTGAGACCATCTTCAGGGCGTTTAATAACCTGTGTATATGTGTACGTATTTCTGTAAATTCAAGAAATGTTTACTGTTCGTTTTACTTCATTATTTATCATTCAAATTTCAACATATACAATATCGTGAAATTGAATGAAAATATGCTGCCTAAATACCAATTATATATATATATATATATATATATATATAGAGAGAGAGAGAGAGAGAGAGAGTGAGAGAGAGAGAGAGAGACACACACACAGAGAGAGATAGATATAGATAATATCATTTTTATTTTCCCAAGTACTTTCAATCTCATCTGAGATCATCTTCAGTGGTTGCATATCTGTGGAAGTGTTATTCGTTAACACCGTAAATTCAAAATATTATTTCACCGCCATGCAAAGAGGGTAACGTATGTGACGTTTGTAAAAAGATTTTCTAATTGTACTATTTTAATTTAATATTTTTTTAGACATCACTTTGTTGCTGTACTCTGGGAAATAAAAATTATTTATAAGAAAATTTTGGAATTTTTCTTAATCAATTTTCTGCACCCACCAAGAAATTCATTTGAGGACTTGAAAGGATTAAAACAAAAATAAATTATTTAACCAAACATGCTTGAATGCAAGTATGATGCCTAAAGATACACACACACACACACACACACACACACACACACACACACACACACACACACACACACACACACACACACACACACGAGCTGTGATAGGGCGAAACAGTCTGTCTGTAGATGACAATATATATGCACCCGAAAAACTTAAATTCAGTTGTGCACTCTTGGAAGATATGTGCGAATTTGTAAACAATTACTATTACTACTAATATTACAAGGCTCTTCCCTTTCCCCGAATTGAGCTCTCGCAGTCATTAGAACGTTTATTTACAGAGCAAGTACGTAAAAATTCGCCTTTCAACTGTGCGCCGATGACTTAGGGGGGAAAATCTCCGACTGATTCCAGATCAGTCGTGTTTCTATCCCGGCAAGCGAATGTCTAGTCAAACTGATGAGATGTGATACGGCGAAACTATCTGTCTGCGGATAACAATATATATATCAGTTATTTCGTATCCTAGGATGACAAAATATATTTATTTTACACAAAAATATTGATTTTTTAACATGATCTTCTTCTAAGAAAATTCAATCAACTCAGTATGGAATATTAATTACACAGATCGAGCATTATGCAATGAAAATTAAAGGTATTATATCTGATCTGTGGGAAATGAGAACTTTTCAGAAACCCCATACACACATATATATATATATTGTCATCTCAGAAAACAGACTATTTCGCTGTATCACAGCTTATCAGTGTGGCTAGACATCCGGGATCGAAACCCGACAGACTTGACATCAGTCAGAGATTCTACACCCAAGCTATTGTCGCACGGCAGAGCGAAATGTAAATTTTAACGTTTTTACTATGCGAAAGATGTCAGCAGCTAGGAGAGCTCGATTCTAGTAGAAGCACATTGCATTAGCAGCAGCAGCAGCAGCTACTGTTTATAAAATCACCCCTTCCTCTCTGAGAGCTCAATCTTGCTTCAAACCAGGATCGAAACCCGACCGATATATATATATATATATATATATATATATATATATATATATATATATATATATATATATATATTTAAAAGTTTATCATTCAACTATGCTTTGAAAATTGCTGCCACATATCTTTTAGTGCTCCTACTATATATTTAAAGAACTTTGAAATCAAAAGAAGTATCTGTAGTGTCATTCGTTAGGACCTCTGCTTCAGTCACTCCCCCACCTTAATGTAGATTCCCTGTAACTTTTTTTAAAATAAATGCTTTCATGGTAATTGTTCTGATGAACTTTCCTCTATGACACAGACTCTATGAATTTAAGTGCAGTACTAGATTGGCAGCAAGGTCTCAGCATTCCACCATGCTTTGAATATTGCTGCCACATATGTTTAAGTGGTCCTATCATGTATTCAAAGATTTTGATAAAATCCAAAAAAGAGTCTGCAGTTTCATATATATATATATATATATATATATATATATATATATATATATATATATATATATATATATATATATATCATATCATATATATAGATTATATATATTTATTTATTTCATATATATATATATATATATATATATATATATATATATATATTTCATGTCAATATAGATTAAGGGCTCTATGTTACGAATATCTAACAAAAGGAAGAAATTATTAAATTTCATGAAGGTTAATAAGGGAATCAATTTTTAAAATTATTCGAAATTGATCCCCTATAGAAGCTAAAGCAAATGTGCTCATCCGTCCTGATTACTGAATTTCCATGGACGGAGCGAGTAAGTAACGAGAAAGTTTGAAAGAAAATGACAACGAAAAGAACGCCTATGCCTCAGAATGAAGAAGAGATACATGAAAATCCTTGAAGGCATAATGAGGAAGAAAAGGTTTGGAAAACTTATCCCTCATAGGGCAAGAGAGATAGGGAAGGTAGACGAGATTCTGCGAGTGGATTGCATAAAGGTGGTGTATGCTTTGCAAGAGTAGAAAAATGGTAAGAGAGACAAGAGATAGGAAATTTTGAAGAATCCTGATTGCCCAATCTCCTGAAGTTTTGCGGAACGTCGTTACTTTTACATTGTTGCTGTTGAGTGTTTTCGAGTGATATCTTTTGGGTTCACTATTGACCTCATCTTTATCGCCATATTTATTACAACGTTTCGGCCGTTGTACGCTCCGGCCTTCTTCAGAACACATGGCACAGTGGATAAAGGCGTTAGTTAGATTCAGTGACAGGACCCAGAGAGTTTGAGTTCAGTACCCGGTTAAGGCAGTGGAGGACTTGGAGAGGGGAATTAACAGGATATAACTGATAACTGACATCCATTAAAACATGGCAATTGGAAGTAGAACTAGAACAGTCTATCCCAGTGAGCGAAATAAAAGGTTCAGTTTGACATTCCAACCACTTGGAGAAGGCCGGAGCGTACAACGACCGAAACGTTGTAATAAATATGGCGACAAAGATGAAGACAATAGTCCGAATAATGTAAATAGTGTAAATAATACCTCATCTCAGAAATATAGACATATCTTTTGGGTTATTTGGTAAAGCTGTTTGTGATTTTGTAGCGCCAGTCGATAGAGTCTGATGAAGGATTTTTTGACACCTGAAGGATTCATTCGTTCGAAGCCATTTTTAGTCATTGATTGCACTTGTAATAATTGTTAATTTCTTGAAAGTACTTTCATAGGTAAAGCAGTAATGGATAGCGGCTCGAGGAATCGGAGAGCCTAGTTCGAATTCCAGTCAAATCCATTACATTCACTTCCGTGGTAATACCTTTGAGAAAGGTATGAATCCTCTTCTTCTGCCCCAGCGATGGGTAAATAGCAGGACACACTGGCCTAACGCAGAAAAAAATGGCAACCTACTGCGGGAAAAATATGCCTCGTCTATCAAAAGATACATGATCGTCTAAGCATGTCTCACGCATGGCACATAACTGATTGACTTTCATTTTTCCTTAAAAATTCCTCGCTGCTCACATAGTTTGTCCATGGTGTTCATAACTGTGTAACCACGTCTGGATTGCCTCATGTCGCCTATTTATATGTGACAAAATTGTCCAGCATTCACTGCTATTGCAAAGGATTTATACTACTGACACTTTTCTCTGTTTCTAACCAAAGTTACCTGGTTCTCAATGCTTTGCTTCCTTATGCAAACAATGCTTTTGGACTCTCCCATTCACATGACTAAAATGACATTGGGCCCTCGAAAACGCAGTAATGACGTGTGTGTTTTGCTTCTTATTCCTTCGTTTGTTGTCGGTGTGTCTCACCCTGTCTGAGAAATGCTTATTGGTCATTTTATATGAATTAACAGGCGCAAGGTACCCAACGAGTTTTTTTTTTATTTAATCACTTCATGAATGGAGTCTCTCTTTATAAACGCAAACGATGACTTTTATTACTGAAACCACAATATGCGTGAGTTAACGTAGAAGAATTAATTGATACACAATGTCTCTTAGCATGAACAACTCATGTCTGTCTGAAGTATGAAAATGCTATGGTAGTCACCAAAAGAAGGCAGAAGAGTACAACGGCCGAAATGTGATTACGACAACTAAGGTAAGGACAACAGTTAGAAATATCAGTTCATAATAATAATAATTCTTCCCCAGAGAAATTCAGACACAAATTAATAAAAAATGAATTTAATAAAGTGTTTGGAAATAGGGTTAACTGGGGTTGGTGCCCGTTTTGTAAAATACAATGAAATGTTTGTTGCGATGCCAGACTAAAGCCGCTAAATCTTCACCCCCATTCCTCACCTAAACACACAAAAAAAAACACCAAAATATTTTAAAATAAAGGAGGGTTGATTTTCGACACGGCCAATTTTCGGCATACGTGTGAAACCAAACACGCAAATCTTTCAAAAAATACTTCAATTGACGGTGAAATTTGTTAGTATTTCGCCCTGGACTTGTTATATCAACAATGTCAAGGTTAGGAGAGTAAGGTTTAATACTATAAACAATGACGCGATTGTAGATTCTGATACGTCTAGGTTACTCAGCGATTATATGTGTGTGTCTCTATGTGTGTGTATATATTTGTGTGTGTATGTGTGTTTGTGTGCGTGTGGATGTGTGAGTGTGTTTGTGTATGTGTGTGTGTGTTTCCCAATCCTTTTTCTTTTGATTTTCTCTGGCCTTCCCTCTAACTACCTAGACAAGGAAAGAAATTGAATACACACGCACGCACGCAGATACACAAACATATATATATATATATATATATATATATATATATATATATATATATACGGACTTATATAGATATAAGACACTCATTTAAAAGAATATATTTTCCCAACATTGTTTCCGAAATCAATCCGCTAACCTGGAAAATGTCGGCAATGTGGCACAGAAATCCGAAAACGCAATGGAATATCAAAAGTCGTATTAGAATAGTAAAAGGAGTCCCCCCACCAAAAAAAAAACAAAAAAAACAAACTAAGCAATGCATTAATAACCAGGAAAATTTCGTTAGAAACATAGAAAAATGTCAGTAATATAAATCCTTCGCAATGGCAGTGAATGCTAAACAATTTTGTCATATATAAATGGGAGACATGAGGTAATCTAGACGTGGTTACAGAGTTAAGAACCTCGTACAGGAACCATGTGAGCAGCGAGGAATTTTTAAGGAAAAACGGAATGCAAAAGACAATGAAAATGAGAAAAAGACTTAACATTTCTGGGGCTCACAATATGGCACTCAGTTTATAAAAATGATTTAAGGCTGTCGGGATTCTATATCCTATTTTAAACACATATTGTCGACACGGAAAATATATGGACAGATCTAAAAACATATAAATCTTTTACTTTCAACCCATTTTAAAAGATTGAATGAGGATTTGCGTTGGATTTTTTTTTTCAGAAATGACCACATGAATCTCTTGTCGATCCATTCTGACAATGGGATGAGGATTTACATTTAATTCGATACGGAAATGCTAGGAATAATATATTAATAATTTTCGATATGAACAAAGGGTTATTTCGAAAAGATATAAAATAAATACTAACGGCTTTTTAAAAAGTTATTCATTTTCTTTTTTTTTTTTCATCACGAGAATCGGCAGCTTAGGGGAAAAGTACTAACGATTCCTTATTTAAGCATACACACAATTACTTAAAACATATTTATTTGGTTTTTGGATCTGATGAAGCCTAGAAAGGCGAAACGCGTAATCAAATCTAGTTTCAATGAAATGTTTTTTCATTTGTCAAATTTCTACAAAATTTTGTTGAGATTCTATATCCTATTTTAAACACACACACACACACACACACACACACACACACACACACACACACACACACATATACACATACACACACATACACGTTGACATTACAAAAGTGCCAAACGAGTGTTCGTTGACATTACAAAACATATGAACTTCAAGATATCATCTGTGGTGAATGATATTTAGTGTGGGCTCTTTATTTTGTATAATAATAGCTTCTAGAGTTTTGAGTCTTTCCTTGCAACTGGTACTAAAGTCGCTTTCTTTTGCCGAGGGGGACGCAGATGCGAATCCTACCGGAGAGTGCATATTATTCTTTAATAAGATTTCGTGAATATTTAGGCTGGTACATGGCCTGGATATTTAAGAAATCTTGTTCTTTTAAAATGGGATTTGATTTTTGAAGAAGAAAAAGTCTCAAGTCTTGGGAATATAGTGGTTTTCGTAACTTGGAGATGTTGAGCTTGACCAAAACCTGATGCACAATCTATGGTCACGGATGGAATCTCTGTGGTGTGGTGATACGACTGCATTCTACACTCTTCCCAAGCACTCTTAAAGATTTTCCTGTTAAAGATTTTCCTGTTAATTATTTTCCTGTTAATTATTTTCCTGTTAAAGATTTTCCTGTTAAAGATTTTCCTGTTAAAGATTTTCCTGTTAAAGATTTTCCTGTTAATTATTTTCCTGTTAAAGATTTTTCCTGTTAAAGATTTTCCTGTTAAAGATTTTCCTGTTAAAGATTTTCCTGTTAATTATTTTCCTGTTAAAGATTTTTCCTGTTAAAGATTTTCCTGTTAAAGATTTTCATTATATTTTTATTTACTTTTTTTAATATATATAGTATTTTCCATTTCCCGTTTGTAATTGTAAAAAATAAAACTTCCCAAATCTAAGCACTTTCATTTAACCCTCAACATTTTGAAAGACTCTTGTTGTTTGTTATGTTGTCAGGTTTATTTTTTAATAGAAACCGGAAATTAAAATAATTATTAGAAATATTACAAACTATCGGGCAGCATTTAAGCTAACTTCTACGAAGGGCCATTGATTTGGGCTTTCATCACAATAGGTAGGGAGGAGTAGATGCGATAGGCAACAATAAATAACAGAACTCAAAATTGAAGGCTGTATTTAAGTACTGCATTAATATTGAATCTTACCTTTTAAAAGTTCAACGATAATTATTCTGCCTCCACTTAATTTAAAGACAATCTGATGCACGTAGGTCCTTACTTTACAATTATTTTTATTTCATGGCTGACTTTCGCGGGATTTTGCAATTAATATCGATTATTCCTAAATTTATTTCCGAGCTATAAAAATTGTTAACCTACTCGCCGCCTCCCCCCAAAAAAACACACTTAAAAATTCGCCGAAAACAATCGCAGTAACGAAAGTTTGGGAATAAAAAATTCAGGATTTAGAGTCCGGATCCGGTCTGGAATATATTTAATTTGCTCCTGGATTCGTCCTGATTCCAAAATACTATGATATGTTGGGTTACGGCCTCTAGGAGTAAAGCTGAAAAAGTGTGACACAGTGACACACTGACATTCGCATTTATTATGTAGAAGTATGCGCGATGTGGTGTAATGGATAACATCTCGGAATGAGAAACGGGAGAACTGAGTTTAAATTCCAGTCGGATCTGATACTTTCACTTACGCGCAATTATCTTTGGGAAATTTATGAATCCATCTCTTCTCCATCCAGCTAGAACAAGCTGGTTCTTATAGTTTTGGTTAGCAACCAGTCTATCCCAGGAAGAAACGGCAACCTACTGCGGAAATATCTCCTGTTTATCAGTCATTGATCGAAAGAGACATTATTGCCCAAACGTTTATCATGTATCCTACTTAACTGACTGATATATATGATAACTGTTACTTCTTCATTGAAGAAATCCATCTTATCAGGGTTAAACTGAGCTTTCATGTGATGCAGATGACTTTGCAAACCATTCACGCTCCTGCACAATTTCTTACATATGTAACACACGAAAGGTTTTTGGAGAGTCTTGAAAATACCTTTCTCGTCCTGGACTCTTATGTGCTGCTTCAGCCGGCGGTAAACCTGCAATTTTGTCACAAAACTAGCATAATTAACCTGCAGGTCTATGATGTAGGACCTCCACATAATTAGCATTAGACTGCCGATTTTAATGTGACATTTGATTACTGGAGCACGAGAACAGAACGACGTTCCCGGTGATGTTACATACAAGGACAGTCTAACTATCCTCAGGGATCCAGTCTACATTACCGTTCATAAGAGATCTTTTCA
>CAHIKZ030000113.1:242500-447500 GCA_903632075.3 Acanthosepion pharaonis
CTAAAATTTCCAGCACTCTTCTGACGTGCACAATCTCTACCAACGTAACAAAATTTAGTCCGATGAAGTCCTGAAGGTAAAAAACATGCTACAAGTAATGTTTTTCACATTGTTTATATATATATATATATATATATATATATATATATATATATATATATATATGAATGTATGTGTGTGTGTTTGTGTGTGTGTTTGTGTGTGCGTTTGTGTGTGTTTGTGTGCGCGTAGGTGTACAGGGTGGGCGAAATTCTTCCCAAATAACCATACATTCTCTCTTTTATATATATATATATATATATATATATATATATATATATATATATATATATATATATATATGTGTGTGTGTGTGTGTGTGTGTGTGTGTGTGTGAGGTGTTTGTGTCCCCCATATATATATATATATATATATATATATATATAGGAGGAGCACAAACACCTCCCAGAAACAATTCCTACATCGCAGGACACCTCCATATATATATATATATATATATATATATATATAACACCTCCCATATATATATATATATATATATATATATATATAACACCTCCATATATATATATATATATATATATATATATATATATATATATATATATATATAACACCTATATATATATATATATATATATATATATATATATATAGTTTATGCAAAACTATGTGATCCGTATGGGTAGACCCAAGGAGGATGATATCCGGAGAGCTCAATGTAAATTCAGAGCAAATATGTTTGAATAAAAACAGACCACTTTAAGGTTCCATGTAATAAATTATTTCACCACAGCCCTTTTAAAGGGCTCTGGGTCATCAGACTTTACTTCCAAATGTTGAAATGAAAAATGAAAAGAAATTTAAACATTTTTGATGGGCCGTATTAAGCATATGCAAATTAACGAAGTGAGGAAGTGAGGGGAGAGAGAAGACGAAGTGAGGAAGTGAGGGGGGAGAGAAGACATGAGTGAGTTAGATGTACCATTTCAATTCTTTATCCCTAACCCCACTTGGTGTGGGCTAGACAAACGCTTCACTTGACTTATGTTATCTTTAGATATGGATGGGTAAGTGGTGAAGCAGAAAGCCTACATAAAAGGAAGAAGGTACAATAAACCATCCCGATGAGAGAAGGTTTCAGTTAATTCCTTGGACGCTGTTATTTCGCATTCCTTTAAAGGGTATATTTAGGGGTTAAAGTTTGATATAAATCTAAATGTCTACAAAATCTACGAAGAATTTAATTTGATGTTTGTTGGAGTTTTGGGTATTTTCTATGAAGTGGTCTATTGGAAAAAATTCATAGAAAGTATATTGAAAGAATAATTCATTCTACATCTAGTAATCTTTTTTATTTTCCTAAACTTTTTCTAGTTGATTATTAAGTTGACATCTATTCGTTTGAGTTTTGTTCATAAATTAAACTCGTGACTGTTTTTAAATACCTACACAATTATCAAAGGTTATTCCAATTTATATAATTTTATCATCAATAAGGATTATTAAAGGGTAATATATTTCAATTTAAATTAAGTTATCAATTTAAGATTTACCTCCGTATTATTTGAACTCATTTCCAATTGGGGAATATTAGAGGAGAAATTTGGATAAAACATTACTAACAGAAAATTAGGTCCTTTTTTTATAATATTTTATATATCCATACACATACACACCTCTACACATATCCGAACACATATCTATATCCACATACACACATATCCCTATATACCTATAAATCCATATACACACACACCCACACAAAACTATATGTATATACCCATACATACACATATACACCTGTAGAAAGACACATACACACATATATACATACATACATACCCACACATACACATATATACTTACATATATACACACATATATAATTATATATATATATATATATACACACATATATACAAGCACCCATACATGCACATCTATATATATACACATATATACGTACACACACATATACATATACACATATACCCACATATACACATACACACACACACACACATATATATATATATATATATATATATACATATACACACACACACCCACATATGTATGCATTCAAAGAACATATCATTATCAATACGTCATTACATTATGAATACACAAAATCCTATAATTATACATATATATCTATACATATATTACTCACCATCCCATATCTGTGGCAAGACGTGTAAGTACCCATCTAATTACACACATCCACACTCACATATACATAAAAAAAAACCCAAAAAACTGTATGCTTCTCTTTCCACATAAAAACATACATGTACATATTAAAAGACGTATCAGTGTTCAAGTACAATACCATGGTTATACACATACAGTCATGTGTCCGCGTATTTTTCATTTCAACCTTTGGAAGTAAAGTCTGAAAATCCAGAGCCCTTTAAAAGGGTTGTGGTGAAATAATTTATTACATAGAACCTTAAAATGGTCTGTTTTTATTCAAACAAATATATATATATATATATATATATATATATATATATATATATATATATTGTGTTTGTGTCCCCATATGTATATATATATATATATATATATATTCCCACATAATGGCAAGACATGAGTGACAATGGTGTTTTCATCTAATGTCGTACCATTGCTATAAGTTTATTCCAGGTCCCTTGATGGTCAGCGAAACCCACATGTGAGGGCCAAGTTTTGTCCACAGCTGCTGCAGGAGAATATCTAGGAAACGAAAGGAGTTACCACTATGGTAAGACATTAGGGCAATGGTGTTATTTAATGTATTACCATTACGTGGGATATATATGGAAGGTATTTCTGTTGAAGCCTGTATGTGTACAGGGTGTATCAAAAATACTTCTACAAATTTTGGAGGCAGGTTGCTCACACCAAAACAAGGACAAGAGTCCATATAAACATATGTCCGCAAATTCTTCGTTTTTGAGTTATTAAGTTTAAAGAAAGTTTACGATAGATGGCACAGTGTTGCCATGTAAACTGGGTTATATTTGTCATTCGTGTACATTAGTGGCTAGTCTGTCTTCAACATTTAACGTGTGTAGTAGTGAGAAGTGTTCCGTTTAACAACGGATGGCATTTTGAACATTTGTTATGAGTTGTTGCGTTGAGGTACAACGAGGGTTTTTGAAACTTTGTAAATATATTTTTGGATTGTATCTTAGGTCGTACATTTAACAGCGTCTATCGTAAACTTTAAACTCAAAAACGAAGGTTTTACGAACGTTTTGTCCTTGTTTTGGTGAACACCCCACCAAAAAAATTTGTAAAAGTTTTTTTATACTATATATATATATATATATATATATATATATATAATTATTTATATATGATTCCAACACGCTACATAAGAGTTCTCATGTTTCAAAACAAGAGCCGAAAACTTCAATATAATTATTTGAATTAAATTGAATTAAAGTACTAAGCTCTGTTCCATCTTCAAGCGAAATTTTTTAATATATTTTTACACACACACACACACACACACACACACACACACACACACACACACACACACACACACACACACATATATATATATATATATATATATATATATATATATATATATATATATATATATATATATATATATTTACAACAGCACGCCTGTCCACATTCATAAATTAGGGAAATTCATGTTTAAAATACATTTATTTTTTCACGTAAATAATAAACATAAACTAAAAATTCTTGAAGCTATCTATATTAAAAATTGAAACCATCCATAAATTAAATTAATGAATACTGCGCAAATGTTTTAATCTGTTTATATCAGATAGTTTTAATATATAGGTTTTAACTAATACTTTTAAATAGTTTTTTTTTTCTTTTTAAAAATATTTAGACATTGCAATAAATTTAGTTACCTCCCTTAACATTTGCCCGTGTACCTAGATGTTAAAATTTAAAATTGTACTATACTTAACCTTAGTGCTTTTCACTTCACACGTACAGGATTTAATTTTCAGATGAACACAAAAATTTTCTCGGAATAAAATGAATATGCATCAACATGGTAATTTTCTTTCTTCCTTTAATAACCATACTAACAAACTTGTCCATAATTATGAGAGGATCCTATAAAAATGTCTAAATTATTTAATGAGTCATTTCTTAATATATAAATACACACATATAAACACACACAAAAAGCAAGCAGACAAACACACACACATTATATTATATATATATATATATATATATATATATATATATATATATATATATATATATATATAACTGCAAACTCTGCTCGGATGGAAAATAGCTATAATTACCTTCCCAGACCAAAACAAACTGCTAAATAAATGATCAGAACTCATCTGAAAATGCAGACACGGAAACAAATTTTTCCTACTTTACTTAAAATTCAGAAACTGAAAAGAATAAATGAAAATAAAAAAAATAATAATAAAATAAAATAAATAAAGTAAGCAATAAACAAATTAACAAACCACTCCTGCCCAAATAACCCGTAGAAATAGACTACCCGTATATATAAATAGTCGAGAAAAACGATTGCGTTTAGCGTGAAACAGTCTGACGCCTCTCAGTATTGACATTAATGTCCATATATATATATATATATATATATATATATATATATATATATATATATATATATATATATGTGTGTGTCTGTGTGTAAGCAAATATATGGATATAAATCCGACAGTATGAAGAAAAAATATATACGGGAAAAACAAAACAAAAATCCTTATATACAATTATGCTGTTTTAAAAGTTAATATGTCAACGTCGGACGTTTCGGTCTAATAAACCGTCTTCAGGACATATTCATAAATTATAACATTATCAATACAACATGACAATGTCCTGAAGATGGTTTATTAGACCGAAATGTCCGACGTTGACATATTAACATTAAAACAGCATAATTGTAATTGGATTTTTGTTTGTTTTTTCCATATATATTTTTCTTCATATATATATATATATATATATATGTATGTATTCTATTTTTTTATTTTTTTATGATTTCTACTTCTTTTAGTATTTACTGATTCTTCATGACGTATTGTTTATAACTGTTTATCAAATTGTTGTTATTTATTAGAACTGCCCTAGAACGTTCAAACCTTATATAAGTCATAGTTGTAATTTAATTTTTGGACGCACATCCATTCCAGGTATGGTATAATGTCTTTGGGTGCATAACTTTGGCGATTATTATTTCTGCTGTGGTTCTTTGTAACAGATATTAGGATACATAATTCATTTCCCACAGAAAAGTTATAAAGTTCTTTAAATGTTGTTTTTTTTTAAGTCGACGAGAAACATTTACTTTTAACTTAGGAATCCAGACTTCGTCTACAGTCACGTGCAAAGGGTGTGCAGAGGATTGATTACTTAAAGTGTGTGACAACATTAAAAATTCCTTGACATACATATTAACCACACATTTGATACATCTGAACGAGGCAATGTGTTTAAGTCCGCCGTGCCGTATATACGACGGATTGCCGAAAAGTTCTCGGCCAACACAAGAAGAGATTTTAAGAATAAAATAAAAAAAATTGAAGTTAGGTTATATTGTCAGATTCTTGGGAAGTGTGTTCTGCTGATAATTTTTCAACACCTTGAATCTAGCTTTGCCTTCACGATGACAACGAAGAGAACTCAAAGTTTATTGTTGGTCCGTTGATGGTTTACAAAACCCACATGTAAAAGCCAAATTTATTTTCACACCTACTGCAGGGGAAGAGCTTGAAAACGAAACGTGTTAGGATTATACAACATCTTTTGCTAGAGCTGTGTGAAGAGATCAAACATGATTTTCATGGAATACACAGTGTCTCCAGGTTTTCTGTAGCTTTTGCAAAATTGGCATAACGGTTAGAATCACAGAAAATGGACCCCAAGAAGCGAGTTCATTGCCCTTCCATAAAGTGGCTGTACGCGATGTGGGTAATGAAAGGTTTTACCAATAATTTTTCCCAACAAAAATTTTGATGTTTCGTCATTTGGTTGCACAGAGAATATTTCTACGGTGTCTATCTGTCTGTCTGTCTGTCTGTCTCTCACTCTCTCCCTCTCTATCTATCTATCTATCTATCTATCTATATATATATATATATATATATATATATATATATATATATATGTGCAATATATTATATATATATATTATTATTCATATATTATATGCGCGTTACTTATTAGAAAGCGCTCAATATGAGAGATAGAGTTAACATATTTGGTTGGATTGATGCGTGTTTGTGACCCTGGGTTTCACGTCTGACAATTGCAAAAAGCATGAAACCCAGGGTCACAAACTCACATCAATCCAATATATATATATATATATATATATATATATATATATATATATATATATATATATATATATATATATGTGTGTGTGTGTGTGTGTGTGTGTGTGTGTGTGTGTTTTCATTTTATGTGATTCTCAGATGAGATTGAAAGTACTTGGGAAAACAAAAACTATTCGGACGAAAATTTTGGTATTTTTCTTACTCAATTTTCTAAGTCTCTCTCTCTCTCTCTCTCTCTATATATATATATATATATATATATATATATATATATATATATATATATATATATGATCATATATCGCATCAATGCGCATTCGAGTAATGAGTTTTACATTTATCTTTATATACCAAAATTTCATTTAAGCGGTAAAACATGCTTCAGTTTAGCCATAGTATTTGAAAATTGATATTTTTTATAGTTACCGATGTATAAATTACCTGCACTAATGCAGGAATTCCTATATATATATATATATATATATATATATATATATATATATATATATATATATATATATATATTTTCTTAATCATTTTACGTCATTTAAGAAGACAGAAGTTAACGAATAACAATGAATTCAAATTTTTCAAGTGCAAAGCTAATTGGAAAACAAGAAGCCGGAAGAGAGGATCACAAGCGACAAGTGAGAGAGAAAAACTGTTAGCATAGAACGTATGGTTATTGTTAACTATTTCAACTGTAAAATGATGAGACCTAGCTTCCAATCTAGCACTACGTTTAAATTCATAAAATCCAGGTACGATAGTGGCAAATTCATCAGAACAATTACCCTGAAAGTATTTGTAGAAAAGTCACTGGGAAGCTACGTTACGGAAATGTTAACTAAGTAATAAAAAAGGCAAAGTAAATGGTAATGAAAGTGGAAGAAGTCGAACTTCCAGGTCAGGACCGATAACATTGCAGTTCATTATTTGGATTTTATCAAGAATATCTTAATATATATGTGACAGCAATATTCAAGGCCTGGACGAATGGTAGACTTATAAATATGTAAGATAGATTCGGGCAGCAAACTTCAAGGCATGGGTGAATGGTAGACTTATAAATATGTAAGATAGATTCAGGCAGCAATCGTCAAGGCATGGGTGAATGGTAGACTTATAAATATGTAAGATAGATTCAGGCAGCAATCGTCAAGGCATGGGTGAATGGTAGACTTATAAATATGTAAGATAGATTCGGAGAGCAAACTTCGAGGCATGGGTGAATGGTAGACTTATAAATATGTAAGATAGATTCAGGCAGCAATCTTCAAGGCATGGGTGAATGGTAGACTTATAAATATGTAAGATAGATTCGGGCAGCAACCTTCAAGGCATGGGTGAATGGTAGACTTATAAATATGTAAGATAGATTCGGGCAGCAACCTTCAAGGCATGGGTGAATGGTAGACTTATAAATATGTAAGATAGATTCAGGCAGCAATCTTCAAGGCATGGGTGAATGGTAGACTTATAAATATGTAAGATAGATTCGGGCAGCAACCTTCAAGGCATGGGTGAATGGTAGACTTATAAATATGTAAAATAGATTCGGGCAGCAACCTTTAAGGCATGGGTGAATGGTAGACTTATAAATATGTAAGATAGATTCGGGCAGCAACCTTCAAGGCATGGGTGAATGGTAGACTTATAAATATGTAAGATAGATTCGGGCAGCAACCTTCAAGGCATGGGTGAATGGTAGACTTATAAATATGTAAGATAGATTCGGGCAGCAACCTTCAAGGCATGGGTGAATGGTAGACTTATAAAATATGTAAGATAGATTCAGGCAGCAATCTTCAAGGCATGGGTGAATGGTAGACTTATAAATATGTAAGATAGATTCGGGCAGCAACCTTCAAGGCATGGGTGAATGGTAGACTTATAAATATGTAAGATAGATTCGGGCAGCAACCTTCAAGGCATGGGTGAATGGTAGACTTATAAATATGTAAGATAGATTCGGGCAGCAACCTTCAAGGCAGGGGTGAATGGTAGACTTATAAATATGTAAGATAGATTCGGGCAGCAACCTTCAAGGCATGGGTGAATGGTAGACTTATAAATATGTAAGATAGATTCAGGCAGCAATCTTCAAGGCATGGGTGAATGGTAGACTTATAAATATGTAAGATAGATTCAGGCAGCAATCTTCAAGGCATGGGTGAATGGTAGACTTATAAATATGTAAGATAGATTCGGGCAGCAACCTTAAAGGCATGGGTGAATGGTAGACTTATAAATATGTAAGATAGATTCAGGCAGCAATCTTCAAGGCATGGGTGAATGGTAGACTTATAAATATGTAAGATAGATTCAGGCAGCAATCTTCAAGGCATGGGTGAATGGTAGACTTATAAATATGTATGATAGATTCGGGCAGCAACCTTTAAGGCATGGGTGAATGGTAGACTTATAAATATGTAAGATAGATTCAGGCAGCAATCTTCAAGGCATGGGTGAATGGTAGACTTATAAATATGTAAGATAGATTCGGGCAGCAACCTTTAAGGCATGGGTGAATGGTAGACTTATAAATATGTAAGATAGATTCAGGCAGCAACCTTCAAGGCATGGGTGAATGGTAGACTTATAAATATGTAAGATAGATTCAGGCAGCAATCTTCAAGGCATGGGTGAATGGTAGACTTATAAATATGTAAGATAGATTCGGGCAGCAACCTTCAAGGCATGGGTGAATGGTAGACTTATAAATATGTTAGATAGATTCGGGCAGCAACCTTCAAGACATGGGTGAATGGTAGACTTATAAATATGTAAGATAGATTCGGGCAGCAACCTTCAAGGCATGGGTGAATGGTAGACTTATAAATATGTAAGATAGATTCAGGCAGCAATCTTCAAGGCATGGGTGAATGGTAGACTTATAAATATGTAAGATAGATTCGGGCAGCAACCTTCAAGGCATGGGTGAATGGTAGACTTATAAATATGTAAGATTGATTCAGGCAGCTATATTCAAGGCCTGGAAGAATTGTAGTCATATAAATATGTAAGACAGAAAAAATTTTCTAGCATGACATTGTGAACCAGCTTCTCTACCGGCAGGCCTAAGAATTGATTCAATATAATCTTTCAACTTCAGCGTTAGCCCAAGAAGGTGCAATAAATCACTCTTCTGAGGTTAGCATCAGCCATAGGGAACAGTTTCGTCCTGGAAGTGTTAAAGCTAACAGATCTCTCTCACACACACACACACACACACACACACACACACACACACACACACACACACACACACACACACACACTAAAACACACACACACACACACACACACACACACACATATATATATATACATATAGAAAGCCATGTTTAGAAAGTCATATATCTTAGTAAGCATGCGTATATATATATGTATGTAAAATTATATCTATTTCAATGGTTTCCAGCAAAATAGCTTACTTACGACATGAATATTGAGTTTCGTTTCTGTGTTGTCAATATGACACGCCCGATCTCCAGTGGACTGGTCCGAGAAAATTAGTTTCAGCAAGTTGTTGTTTGAGAAAGACGTCCTGATTTCATTTTTATTTAAACAGTGTTAAAAATAACAACAACAACAAGCAGATGGCGTATGCAATGTCAAAGTTAAAATGTTTCTACCACAAACGCTAAAACCTTTCGTAACTTTAGTCAAACTATCGCTAAACAAACGTATTAGAAATCTGTCGCCCGCTAAAGACGAGATTTGAAGAATTCTGTTAAAAAATTAAGAAAACGGTAACAAAGACAACAAGTCAAAGACAGAATGATCGAAACATTCACCCATAAACAAGGCGAAGTTCAAACTGTTCGAATAAATTAATTTGTTATCAGACTAAATCGGTTCGGTAATCTTGGACGTTCGTTCCAGCAACCCCCCGCAAAAGCAGAGTTATTCCCTTGACGCCACTATCATTTTAACTACCTTCACTTCTCATTATTGTTTTAAAAAGCGACGATTAGAATTGTAATAAAACATATTAAACACTACGTATTTATTTACAATAATAATTTTATATTTACAACACTTTTTATACTAATAACCCAGTGGATAAAATGTTGATGAGTAATCCAAAAAGTGACTTGACTCAAAGAGTTGTGAGTTCAATACCTGGCCACGGCAGAGGGGAACAAAAACTTGGAGGGTATTAACTGAAACTGGGATATCCAAAAAAAAAAAAAAAAAAGGCACGGCACGTGGAATTAGAACAATCTACCCCCGTGAACTAAATAAAGGGCTCGAAATTCCAACGTGTATCACCGGAAGAAGGCAGGAGCGTACAACGGTCGAAACGTCGTGAATATGACAATAAAAATGTAAATAGTGTAAATAGTTAAATTCCTTGTCTCAGAAATATAGGCAGATGTTAATACAACGCAATATTTACGATTTGCCAATTTATAATGAAATAAATATGAAAAAAATTTATCATCAATTTATAAACCTTTACTAAATTGTTAAAATATGTGAACTAACTATAAGGAAATACTTACTATTTACCATTTTATAAAGTTAGAATCGATTGGCAATTAGCCAAGGTTTTTTTTCAACCATTCCAATAAACAAATAAATAAATTATGTAAATAAATAGTAAGTAATGTTTATTATTTTTGTTGCCAATTCTCAAGAACAAAGAATATGCATAAATTCACTTTCATAGGTTTAGGTTTTTTAAATTCTAATCATCGTTTTTTAAAACAGTAAATATTGCCGAGGAATTAAAGTTAATGAAAATAATAGCGATGTCAAGGGAAAAACTGTCCTTTTGATACACTGTTTTTGTGTGCACGAAGGTCCTATATTGCCACTAAATAAATGTATAATGTTGAATATGTTAAAATTATTCAACATTTTAATCAGAAAAATAATCAAGTTACTGTTGAAAATAGCTGCAAAACATTGTTGAATTATATAAAATAGAGACATGTCATAATATATCATAATTTGTATTTAGAAGATTGCGATTTAGTACAGTGGTGGTGGTGTGTGGGGGCGCTGTATCATAGATTCGGTGGGGGGGTCCCGTATTCGGTAGGAGCCCACGAGAACCTTACTCCGATCCTGGGTTCAATAGTTTAGCTTCTAGAACTGAACAGCCAAACTAACTCCATATATATATATATATATATATATATATATTCTAATCGTTTCACCCCAAGAGAGGCGATAATGCCACTAGAATGCGTGAGTGGGTGGGGGTTAAGAGAGCGAAAGTGAAAGAGAATGAGTAGACTGAGAATGGTGAGGATTGAGGAAAGGACAAAAAGAAAAAGAGCAGGGCCCAAGAAGACAGAAGATCGCGACTGACGCTGGCTTTACATTTGTGTAGATTGTAGCTATTTGCAATTGGTCGATGTTTTACCATCTATTCCAATAAACAATTAATAGTGTAAATAAACAATCTAATAAACAAATAGTGTTTAATATTTTTTGTCAATTCTCAAGAACAAAGAATATGTATAAATTCATTTTCATCATGTGTTTACAATTTATTACAATACAAATCATCTTTTTTTAAAACAATAAACATTGCCGAGGCGTGAAGTTAATGAAAATAATAGCGATGTCAAGGGAAAAGCCGTTCTTTTGACACTTCGTTTTTGTGGGCACGAAGGTTCTATATTGCCGCTAAATATCTGTTAAATATTTACCATTATTCACTTCAGTAACTTAATGTGAAACACGCTTTCTTAGATTCTGAATATTCTCAAACTTGATTAATTCAAGAAGCAATAAAGAATATAAAAAGTGAATGCTAATTGCAATTCTAAGATTTCACTCAGACTGTATAAAAGATGGAACTAGCAATCAAACAACATAGTGAACTGCGCTAGAAGGTGGTGAATGCGATATAGGGGCTATATGCCTTTGCTGAAAAATAATATACACTGAATGATATGCCTTTGCTGGAAAATAATATACACTGAATGATATGCCTTTGCTGAAAAATAATATATACTGAATGATATGCCTTTGCTGAAAAATAATATACACTGAATGATATGCCTTTGCTGAAAAATAATATATAATGAATGATATGCCTTTGCTGGAAAATAATATACACTGAATGATATGCCTTTGCTGAAAAATAATATACACTGAATGATATGCCTTTGCTGAAAAATAACATATAATGAATGATATGCCTTTGCTGGAAAATAATATACACTGAATGATATGCCTTTGCTGAAAAATAATATACACTGAATGAAGTAATAAAATGCGACACCCAGAAGAACGATATCAGATTTTGATGTTTTTACGATTTATCAATGTCTTGTAGGTTATTTAAAGCTAGAAATATTTTTAGAATTTAAGAATTTACTGGAGATAATAATGATTAACTGATATAAGTTTACTAATTAACTCATGGCTGGGGGAGAACAGGTGGGTCTATACATTTCCTAAGGGTAAGTGAATATAATTAACTCGACAGGATTTGAAACCCGGCTTTCCAATTCCTCATCTTTATTATTATGCAGTGTTATCCATTATATGGCCATAAGCCAGCTTCAATCTGGGTAAATGTATTTTCGTTCTAGTGGGTTATAGATATCTCAGTCGCTGATCAACTTGTGACGTAGTAACTTAACAGATTACAAACTGAGTCAAAGCTTGAAAGACGGTGACACATACTGCAATAAATGGCAGTGTGGTAACGTGTCTCATACAAGTAGGTGTAATGATACAGAAACGCAACTCCCGTTTGAGAGGGGTTGAATTTAAACCCTTCGAGTCGCTGGATGGCCATTTCTCCACGTGGTAGACATAAGGAATGGGTGGAGCTTCAATGTGAGTGACAATAAACAAATGAGCATTTCTACAATCGTAGACCAGGTTCTGGACGGACACGCAATACAGGCGATTGTTAGGAAAAAAACAAAAATCAAAACAGGTAGGGATTTTAAAATTTCCGTAACTAAAATGGATACATTTAAAAATTCTAAAATAACTTATAACAAAGAGCGTTCGCGTTTGTTTTTTAAAAATCACTATGACACGGAATGCAAATTTTATCGCAGTTACAATATATTTGCCTTTTAATTTGAAGATGAACTTTTTAAAGGTCGTAAGTACTTGAGTTAAAAAAAAAGAAACTATAGCGCCTTCCTTGATGAATTCCATCTTAACATAAAGAAACTGACGAGACGACAGGAAACGATCAGTATAAAAATAAGTAGACACAATGTGACTATATTATTCAAAGAAACATGCTTGTATGAAGATATGCAGCAGCTTAAACACACACACACACACACACACATATATATATATATATATATATATATATATATAACGATTGTTCATTGTAAAACCGATGTCAAACAGGCTCTCTTGTTTACCAAAAAACTATTTCTACTAGAGAAAATCCAATAGTTAAAAGATTTTATATCGGGAGTACCATGAATTCCTTTAAAACAAGGTGGTGCCAACATATCTCACCAATAAGGCGTATAGAAATAGGACGTCCCTTTCTAAATATTTTTGGAACTTAAAAGAAGTTAATAAAACTCCTACGGTAAAATAGAAAATACAAAAAAAAAAAAAAGAAAGAAAGAAAAATAGAACTTGTACATCTTTAAATGAACCTCGCTTCTTATCTTTACATGAAAAATTAGAAATTATCAAATTTGGTGACAAAAATCCCTATTAAACGAAAGAAGCGAATTAACTGTAAATTGCCGACACAGTTTATCTTAAAATATTGTTAAATTTAAAAATTATGTTTTACCATTTCTTATAGTCATAATTTATTAGTATATAATGGTCCACCCTCTACGGGTAATTACATTATTTTGTTTATTCAGCTTTAATATTACTATGAATTGTCGTTCAGTTAGTATTATTACTGTCTTATATAGACGTTCCACATTTTTAATTTTATTTAGTCCCCTTTAAGAAGCTTCCTAATTGTAAAATTAAAAAAAAAATCTGTTAACTTTACATCTGATTAACCTACTCCTCTCTTCAAAGCCCTTTCAAAGAATTGAACATGTCATATTTGTCTACAATCTACATTTGGTGCTGACATATTTTCCGCAATTATCAATGATGGTCTGTCTATGTTCCGGTTTATAATGGCATGAAAAAATAACTCATCCGTCTCCACCCTCTTAGCTTACTTTTCTATTTAGCGCAAATCTGACATTCAATTGGTTAATCAAGACATACCCACAAGTCTATTTATAATTCTGACATTATATCCCCACTTAACCTTCGGAAAAGAAGTAATATTTTTAAAAATTTTCTTAATAATCATTTTATCACCAGTTACTTACCATTGCCTGAAGAAGTACAATAAGAGTATTGAAACATGAAAGCTTTTGTGTATCGATATCAACATGTTTTATTATGATCTCTTATAAAAACAATAAGACATTGCTCTACTTTGTATTGAGCACTTTTTAAAAAGTAAATGCTTCGAACAGTGGAATTTTACTCCATCTGTTGTTTCTCTCATTTGTGTGTATATATATATATATATATATATATATA
This sequence comes from Acanthosepion pharaonis, assembly GCA_903632075.3. NCBI lineage: Eukaryota > Metazoa > Mollusca > Cephalopoda > Sepiida > Sepiidae > Acanthosepion > Acanthosepion pharaonis. Next base: position 257,332 of record CAHIKZ030000113.1, read on the forward strand.
TATATATATATATATATATATATAGTTAGTTTAGTTAGTTAGTTAGTTAGTTTATGGAAAACTAGGTAATCCGTATGGGTAGACCCAAGGAGGATAAAATCCAGAGAGCTCAATGTAAATCCAGAGCAAATAATTTAAATAAAAACAGACCACTTTTAGGTTCCATGTAATAAACTATTTCACCACGACCCTTTTAAAGGACTGCGGATCATCAGACTTTACTTCTTTTCATTTTTCGTTTCAACCTTTGGAAGTAAAGTCTGATGATCCGCAGTCCTTTAAAAGGGTCGTGGTGAAATAGTTTATTACATGGAACCTTAAAGTGGTCTGTTTTTATATAAATTAATATATACATATATATATATATATATATATATATATATATATATATATATATATATGATAGGCGCTTCTAAAACAGTATCTTTGCCAAATAACAGATGGCATATTGAAGATTTAAGCCTGTATAGTTTTGATATATTCGGCTTTAATAATGAGCGATGGATTAAGTTTTGTCATTCCGATCTATTCTAAAGGAAATGATAGCTCAGGCTGGCGAAGGAGGGAAGTAAAAAATTACTGATTACGGCATAAACGTGTAGGAGTTCGGAAAGAACAACTCGGAGGATACGACTTTGAATAATCCATGGAATAATGGCAATAAATCACCCGAAAAGTTTTTGCAATATTGTGTGGAGTTAAGTGTTACGCCGTAAGAAACGAGGTCGAACATCAAATTTGAGGATTCTGTTTCAAATGATCTATGGAATAAAGGCTGTAAATCATCATAGAATTTCTGGCAATATTGTGGAGAGGAAGGTTTTAAGATGCAGAAAATAAGGTCGAACCTCAAATTTGGTTTCTGTTTTGAATAATCTATGGAATAATGGAAATACTTAATCTTATAAATGCAGACCAGCCATAAGCACTCAAAGATCGGGGAATAATCTTTCATGTCTAATGCCTTAAAGCGTCATGTTTTACTTAGATAATGTCTAAAAACAGGAAATTAAGCTGCGGTAAATGCAACAGGAAATGACGAACATCTTAACCCGAGACACTTTTCTTTTGTGATTTAGGTTGTTGCCACAAAATATCGCTAGATATCAGTTTATACTCCTTTTTATTTTCTTACTCACTAATACAGCATACGATGCGATGTGTATATTTTTTTTTAAGTGACTACTGAAAAAACAAACAAACAAACCGTAGATCCTTTGCAGCTGACGCGTCTCTTCTGAGTCCAGTAGAGAGATGGTGTTTGAGGGAAAATTGTATGATATCATCATTTTTTCCAACTACTTTAAAAAGGAATCTATCATTTGGGAAGATGAAACAAAAAGTAAATAAAAAAAAAGAAATTTCTTTGATGACTAAATATAACTCCTATTCTTCGAAATAGTTTAATAGTCACTTCCAACGTACGAAGTTACTCTAAATTTGTCTGTAAAATTATCAAAATTCCAATGTGTTAAAAGACTGCACATCAAGTGTCGGATATTGTCCTTTAAGAATTAGGTTGTAAAACAATCGACTCAATCAAAATAATTCTGTACTGAATTATGAATATTGGTGACTAGGAAAGAAATGAATTGTTACATACCATAGCTTTCTTTTCTGCTTATCTCGAAGACTTCTTTTGGTAAAGATACTCTACTGGAATCGGTACTCCTGGAATATTTATTGGGTGACATCTCGTCTAGGCAAGTGACTGTGAAATCTAAAGAGATGAATAAAATAGAATGTGTTACTGCGAAATACCAAAATTGAAGGAAGCAACATATTTCAACAATTTATTTCAAGACTTATTAAATATTAGTGAATAATGGTAAATTTAATTTTATCAACCCGAAGATTAAGCGTTCGAATCGTCTTTTGTATTTCATGGGAAATGCAACAAGCTTTTTCATTTCTTCAAAAATCAGTTCATTTGGCTAAAAACGGTATAGTGTGAACGTTCATAGCTTCTGATGACCACTTAATGACCTCCGATGTGAAAATCATATAACCGATATTATTAGCGCATCTTTAGGACTTTACGTTTGGCCGTGATGTACGAAAATATAAACGCTAAGATATTGTAAGGTTTCAGAAATTAATGCAAGGATTTATGCCAGATTAGGATGAGTATATATATAATTACTGTAATTATTGAACAATATAGTTCATGCCACTTTGACAGAAAATTTACCAGTAAAAAAAAATTCGTTCATCACCATATTTATATGAACGCACAACCTTTAAAAATTTAAAATCAAACTCAGCGTTGCTACTGGCGCGCTCCAAAAACAATAACTCATTTTCAATAGCATTTTCGGATACAACAATACATATATTTTCGTTGTCCTCTTATTACTAAGAGAAAAACAAGAACAACATCTATTCTATACCTGAAGATGTCTGTAGGAACAGACGAAAGCTTGTAGTAAAAATAAGAACTAATACGGCAGAAATTTATGGAAACAAGGATCAATTCATTCATAACGGATTCGGAGGTTTTTGTATATTATTTGAATTGTTTGCGATGATGGATTTCTCGCCAATTAAATCATTAACCTTTGCTTTTGTTTTTGTGTGAATAATTCATGAATATATATATATATATATATATATATATACATCGTTGCCAACATTTGAGTTTGGGCATAGATCACCAGTCCAGTGAGCAAGCACAGGCGATTTCAGTATTGAATTAAGTAGACAACGTGACCATAAAGGATACGCATAAGTAGGAAGTTGCGTGATGACTATAAGCATCGCCATTCTAGTCTATCCTCTATTAATATTCAGATCTCTATTTCTACTCTATCTTCTATTACTATTCGGATCACTATTTCTACTCTATCCTCTATTACTATTCGGATCTCTATTTCTACTCTATCTTCTGTTACTATTCGGATCACTATTTCTACTCTATCTTCTATTACTATTCGGATCACTATTTCTACTCTATCCTCCATTACTATTCGGATCACTATTTCTACTCTATCCTCCATTACTATTCGGATCACTATTTCTACTCTATCCTCCATTACTATTCGGATCTCTATTTCTACTCTATCCTCTATTACTATTCGGATCACTATTTCTACTCTATCCTCCATTACTATTCGGATCACTATTTCTACTCTATCTTCTATTACTATTCGGATCGCTATATCTGATCTATCCTCTATTAATATAGACCGCTATTCTCTACTCTATTCACTATACTATTTCTCTATTTGGATCACTACACGGATTACTTTTCGAGCGATTATTATCGAGCAAATGCTAGTAGTGTGAGTGCTATTCGAAGGCATCTGAACCAGTATTGTTCAACGGGGTTTATATAGTTGTATCTGCGATCACAAAGTCTCTACTAAAACGAGCAATACAAAATTGACAAAGAGTATTCGTTGACATCACAAAAGTGGCAACGAGTGTTCGTTGAGTCACAATATATATATATATATATATATATATATATATATATATATATATATATATATATAATCTTTATCCCTTGTAACCATAAGGGAGGGGTCCGAATACAGATTCCACGCTGAATAACCTCCACAATGGCCTATCAACGACAGGCATTCTAGCATTATACTTGCCCGTTGTTTGACATTGTGCAACTAGTTTTGCGTTGGCGTTCTCCCCTACGTCCACTTTCAAAGGTCCCTTGCATGATGGTTTCATATATATATATATATATATAATAAAGAAATACAGTCTTAAGGTGTGCTATATTTATGGGATAATGTGCTCAATATCAGAGATAGAGCGTGTGTAAATATAAAAGTGAACATTAAAGTCAATACATAGAGGCGACGGTCTGTTTCATGCTAGACGCAATCATCAGGCCACCTGTCGCCTCTAAGTGTTGACTTTAATGTTCACTTTTATATATATATATATATATATATATATATATATATAGATAGATAGATAGATAGATAGATAGATAAAGGCATTGAGCGAGTGGTGCCTTGGCAACGACCATCCTTCTTTGAACATTGTGAACTGGTGCTACAGAATCACAAAGAACTATACCAAAAACAGAAGCCACATCACATGAGGACTTCCAATAGCGGCAACAATTAAAATGGATATCACATGTAACTGGAAGAGAAAATAATGATACAGTCAAGATATTCATTTTCCACACTACTTGAAATAAAATGTTAGGAAGGAAACCCTTATCAGTAAGGGAAATAGCAATAACAGCTACTGGACTTGAGAAACTTATATTCCTGTAAAATGGATTTAAAAGTAAGATTTTTAAAATTTCAATCGAAAGCATTACTGGCTGATCGGTCAGTGAATGCCAAATGTATAGGGAAACTGCTAATATTACTATATATATATATATATATATATATATATATATATATATATATATATATTCCGTTAGGTTAGGGACAGTCTTTTGGGTTAGGGAAAATCGGATGAGTTACACCACGGAATTTATGAAGAGCGGTGCTATATCGAGTCTAATCAGTTACCCTTTCGTCATCGAGGCCAGTTGATACAGTAGGTATGACGCTTTCATCGTATCCTTAAGATCCGGGTTCGATTCTCCGTAGTGGATGCACACTGCTGATGTGTCCCCAAAATAGGACGAAGCGGTCGTCCAGTGCTTTCCGCACTCTGTTGAGAATTGTTATTGATTCGATAGATTACTTAATTATGGTTATTTCAAATCCTCCTAATTATTCCTATCATATGTATTATAGATTTTTACATGCGGACAAAAACCTATTACTCACTAGAAAATGCATTTTTTTGATGCATTATGTGCATTCCGACTGGTGAGCACCAAAAATTCTCACCAGTCGAGATGCACATAATGCATCGAAACAAGAAGGCATCTTTCTAGTGAGTAATTGTTTTTTTTTTCTCATGTAAAAAATCTATAATAAATAATTATTGCTCTAGTCTTGGTATTGAGCCTTCTTTTGAATTAATGCTGTGAACGTTAGAATTTATATTATTTTCGTTCTCATTATATATATATATATATATATATATATATATATATATATATATATATATGGTGTCCCCCATTAAATTGACATCATTTAAAATGTGAATATATGAGTGACAACATGTCCCAGCCGAACGAAAGTAGATAGGCTTCAAGCTGAATAATAAAAGATATATTTATCAAAATTCGAAGGGGGTGTAGATTTTCTAATCGATTTCACAAATGTTCAATATGCGCACCACCTGTGACACGACACACGTCAAGACTGTACCCCAGCTCCTGCCAAATACGAACAATTTACCCATCGCAGCCTATGTATATATATATATATATATATATATATATATATATATGTGTGTGTGTGTGTGTTTGTGTTTCGCAGAATATGACAGATAAAGAAAATTTGATTAATGTTTTATTTAATTTTTCCAACATCCTTATATTTTTTTCCGTTTGGTGGGAGTAAGGAAAAGCAAAACATGTAAGAAAAACGAAAAGTGTAAGGCTAAGAAACTAAATAAAAAATTAATCAAATTTTCCTTGTCTGTCATATTTAACGAAACGAAACGAAAGTTTGCTGCCCAAATATACATTTTTTTTTTAAAACAATAAATCATACATTGAAGGATTAAACAGACTTTGGGGTTTACTCAGAGTTTATCCTTTCCACAGAGAGACCTCTAACCAACCATTGTTCCTCAGAAGAGTAAGTTCCACTTTTTATTATTATTCCTCTACTCGTTGAAAAAGAACACAGGCTTGTCCGAAAATTCCGACTTTTAAATCTTTCTCTTCGTTCTTCAATTTAGTCAAAAGGCTAATACATAAATAACATCAATTTTATTGCTAATACTTTTATCACTTTCTGGTCTTTTTATTTCTCAAATTTCATTAACCGGCCTATTAAAACACACACACACACACACACACACACACACACACACACACACACTTATATATATATATATATATATATATATATATATATATATATATGTGTGTGTGTGATTGTGGGTTTCTAATGGTTTACTATATATTGTAAGAAAGGAAAAGAAAGGGAGCTTGTTTTAGATCTCAGAAATAAACGTAAATATTTCAAACAGAATAGGGCCATTACTGGAAGCATGAAATTAACTTAAGACAGGGACGTTGTTCTACTTACCAACGTTGGTGGAAGACATAGAAAAGCTTTTTGTGTCTGCCATATCCCGGCGTCGAAACACGTTTCCAGCCAATTTTTCTGAGTTCGCCAGAATAGAAGACATTTTTTCACTAACCATTGTCTGCAAAGAGCAAAAAAAATGAAGACAGGGGCAAATAACAATATTTAAAAAAAAAATGGCGCCTGAATGAAAACATGCCATAAATCTTGATATTTACTCTTTGGACGTATTTGGCATAGAATTCAAGAAAAAATGCCCGTACTTCTTTATACTGATAAAAGTCAGCTGCACATATTTTATCAGCTCATCCGGTAAATCTTTAGACCAGGGTTTCCTAATCTTTTTTGTTCCAATATCCCACACGACCTGGAAATATTTTATCAATTGTCGCACCTATTAAAGCTGTAGCATCAAAATTGAAATTCATCATCATCATCAGTTCAGTTACCAGTTGTGGTCGTAGGGTTTAAGCACAGCTGAACACCTGACCATTTCCCAACGAATTATCTTAGTTGAAAACTGGAGATGTATTCGTTCAGCTTAACGTATCTAACGGTGCCCATCCCTGTCCAGGTCAAACCACAGTCGTTTGCCTCCAAATTGACGATCACGGATGCTTGGCCTTTGTTTCCATCGGTGTTAGGGGCACCCTCCTCCCTGGTAGTTGACTTCAGTCTAGGAAATCCTCCGTCTAACAATGATAGCGCATATCAAGCAATGGCCGCATCCGTAGCTATGGTCCCCGATCTGTTCCATAGTGTGAGATGACAATTGTCCATACAAGAAGATCCATTCGCCATTTTACAGGTCTCGTATTTAATTCTGCTGGGTGTTGAGCCATCCTACTCACCAGAAAAGAGTGGCTGGAGAACCAGTGTAGTCACCGATACTAGGCCAGGCGACAGGCTTTATTGGGTTACATAATACCAGTAGAACTCGTAGAGTAACCTGACATAGATTGGTTCGGGTGAAAAAAAAATGGACTTAACAAATAAGCTTTTAACACAGCAGAAAGGCAACTATAAACTGAGTAATTAGATTTTAGTAAAAAACGTAAAATTAATCGCAAATGTGAATATGAATATAAATAGCTTTTTTGCTTCAGCCTCTGGTACACGATTTTGTCAAAACGTTGAACTTTCTTGCTGACTGCAATCCATCAGTGATGACTCATTATTCAAGGACAGAAGCCACTCTGTCGTTCCTCCAATACAGCCCTTCTCGCACCACTCCCATAGATAATTATATATATATATATATATATATATATATATATATATATATATATATATATATATATATAACACACACACATATATATATATATAAATATATATATATATAAGAACAAGCATACCACAGAATTTATGTATTGTTTAAAAGTAACCCTTTTCGTCCAACACCTCTTTTAAAAAAGATATGCTGTAAAAAAAAATACAAAATACAAAAAAAAATAAAAATAATCATAAACAGTGAAACTGTCTGAAGAATTGTTGTTGGGGAAAGGGTACTTTTTAAAGAATGCGCTCCGTTATTTTTTAAAATTAACACACACAACACACACACACACACACACACACACACACACACACACACACACACACATATATATATATATATATATATATATATATATATATATATATATATATTATGGAAAAAAATCAAACAAAAAACAAACTACCTCAGCATGAGTATAGTCTATTTCAGGCTGGTCTAGCAAATCAGCCCGAAATAGACTATACTCATACTGAGGTAATTTTTTTTCCGTGAATATATATGCTCTGTGATAATAAAGCTCTCTGTGGATCAATTTTAATATTTGTTATTACTAGGTTCTACCTGGATTATATACCAACGGATCTATTATGTACTATATATATATATATATATATATATATATATATATATATATATTTGCTTTGTTATATAATATAGACATAGTGTGTCTATTTTTATACTGATCCTTTCTAGTTCTCTAATCAATTTCTCGATGTTAAAAATAAATTGTCCTTATGAAGTTCTCTTGTTCAGTATTGATGGCTCTGCTCATTTTATTAATTTATAATTTAATTTGGTTAATAGGGTTCTTGTTGACTTTTTAAAATTTGCTATGATTGTCGATTATTTTCTGTAATGTCGAATTGTAATCGGATGTAGTTAATATAATATTTACTACGAATATAGCAGCAACGTATTGCAGTGTATATAAAAAAAAAACATTAAATGCCATTTTGCATTTCTACCAAGTTTCGATCAGCTCCCTTATAGTGAAACGTTTGTATTGTAAAATGTTCCATAACTACAATGGATAAATTTAACAATATAATATAACTACAACAGAACGCGTTCGCACGTGTTTTTTAAAAATCACCATCACAACTGAATTCAGATTTTATCGCAGTTTGTCTTTGTAATTTATTCCTGAAGATGATGTTGGAAAAGATTGAAAGTACTTCGATTAGAAAATCTACGACGTCTTCCTTAATGCTTTTCGCATTAATATCAAGAAACTGATTAGAGAAGTGAAAAGGATATATGCACATTATGTTTATATTATTAAATGAAACATATATCTATATTTCTGAGATGAGGTATTATGTACATTATTTACATTATTCGGACTACTATCCTCATCTTTGCCATATTTATCACAACATTTCGGCCGTTGTACGCTCCGGCCTTCTTCAGGTGGTTGGAATGTCGAACTGAACCCTTTATTTCTCTCACTGGGGTAGACTGTTCTAGTTCCACGTGCCACGTTTAATGGATGTCAGTTATCAGTTATCTCCTGTTAATTTTCCCTCCTTTATCCACTGTGCCATGCCTTGAGGACACATGGCACAGTGGATAAAAGCGTTGGGTAGATCCACTGACATAACCCAAAGAGGCTAAGGCAGTGGAGAACATTCTGAGGGAAAATTAACAGGAGATAACTGATAACTGACATCCATTAAACGTGGCACGTGGAACTAGAACAGTCTACCTCAGTGAGAGAAATAAAGGGTTCGGTTCGACATTCCAACCACCTGAAGAAGGCCGGAGCGTACAACGGCCGAAACGTTGTGACGACAAAGATGAGGACAATAGTCCGAATAATGTAAATAATGTAAATGAAACATGTTTAAATGAAGATATACTGCCTAAATATATGCATATATGCGTGTGCGTGTGTGTACGTGCATGTGTGTGTGTGTGTGTGTGAATTCATGAAATGATTTTTGATCCTATTTTGTTTTTACCCACTAAAAATAACGTTTATAAGAAGTAATGACGAATAAAAAATCACTTTAAAAATTATTGTTTACGTTTCGGATACGAAGCTGAAGCAAGCAGTTTTAGATTCATAGAAGCCTCAACGTCATTTCCTTAACGGGCAATTCTAACTTTGCCCTAATAGGCTGGCTTTGTGACCGAACTACTAAAGACACACCTTGGCTTAAGAAGTGGTTTCCATGAAGTAAAAAATGGTTGTAGCTTTGAGTCATGTCGGAGGCCCAATTTTTCTTTAGTGTGACATCTCACCTTAGGCTGATTCTTATTAATTTCACTATTTAATAAAATTAAAACAGGGAAATCAACTTAAACATATGTATCATCTGAAAATAACGTTTCTAATAATAAGAAATGTTGTCGCTTAAAAAATAATTTTATGTGTCTATGCGAGGGGATATATTTAAATTAAATAACTAAGTATATAATTACCGGATTCGCATTTCTCCAAACTGGAACGACTGCTGGATCCACTATGCTTCCAATGGTTTCTCCGAATTCCTTCAAAAACAAAATTATACATTTTATAAACTCCATATCGACATGTCTAACTCATATCTGAGTACTTTCGATTAGCGGTGTTATATATGGGCATTTTCATATTGCAATTCAAACTAAAAATAAGAAAAATTATTAGAAGTGTCGAAAGGACAAATAAAAAAGTAATCAAAATGGAACATTCGGTGTTTTTTTTCATGAAATTTGCACCCATTATATATATATATATATATATATATATATATATATATATATATATATATATATATATATATATGAATCCTCTTACTCTCCCTCCAGCTATGGGTAAAATAGCATGACAGACTGGGTTCTATAGCCTTGGATGGCAACTGGTCTAGGAGAAGGACAACTCTGAATTCAAAACCTGCGAAGGGTCGTTTGGGAACCTTGTGGCACTCGGTGCACCAGGTCTCTGTATTCGTCCCTTCAAAAAGTGTGGATGGTCCTGCACGAAGCCTTCACCCCTATAATCAAATCTCATGCGCCGGTGTCGGGCTGTCGGTTTCCTGGAAACTGATCTGCTTGACCCTCATACGTCGAATATATATATATAAGAGTTTTTCAAACTAGTCAATGGATGATAAAATATTGAAATGAAAAAAAATTATTTCAATATTTTATCATCCATTGACTGGTTTGAAAAATCCTTGGAAATTTTATTTCAATTTACAAGGCGAAAATGATCATTAACCTAATGTTATCTTAATTCCTATTGTATAAAAATATGTTGCTCTGTTTGATTAAAACATTGAGATTTATGTGCAAATCCCTTTTAATATTTAATATTTAATTCCTGACCGATTATTTGATTAGAGTAAATTTGTGAGCGTTCCCTCCATTATTTTCCTTTTGTGACTTAAAATGTTTTTCTCTACAGTTGGCGCACATATTGCTCACCTTCAAATAGTTTCAGTCAATTAAGCTCTACTGATTTTGGCATTAAACTCTCTTTTAAATTTAGCTGACATTATATATATATATATATATATATATATATATATAATTATTTATTTAAAATATGATTTCAACACGCTACATAAGAGGTCTCATGTTTCAAAAAAAAGGCCGAAAACTTCAATATAATTATTTGAATTAAATTGAATTAAAGTAAGCTCTGTTCCATCTTCAAGCGAAATTTTTTTTGGAATAAATTCCGCTTGAAGATTTTTTGGGGGAATAAATTTCGCTTGAAGATGGAACAGAGCTTACTTTAATTCAATCTAATTCAAATAATTATATTGAAGTTTTCGACTCTTGTTTTGAAACATGAGAACTCTTATGTAGCGTGTTGGAATCATATTTTTGAATAAATAATTATATTTATGCTCTACCTTTGTATCGAGCACTATTTTTTAAAAATAATGACAAAAATACTAAAGAACTTTGGATTATTTACCTAACGAGTTCTTTCCTATTTTCTATATATTTCACACACACACACACACACACACACACACACACACACACACACACACACACACACATATATCTATATATATATACACACGAATACAATATACAATGTTGCTATAGATGGAATAAAATTCCTGTAACCAAAAACACTATTTTTTAAAAAAGTGCTCAAAAGTAGAGGGAATATTATTTATTTAAAAAAATTAACATGAGCATGTTATAGCATCACTACAAAAATAGCCATTTTGTTTCAACGCATCTGGTACATTGTCAAGCGATGGTGTTGATTGTAAAATAAAAATATGTTAAAGAGTGCAAAACCAACCACAACCTCCCCTAGGAGGAGAATATATTTACATAAGATGTAATGGCCAATCAAATTATAAGTATATAATAATTCAAATAACGCAACAACAGACCCTGAACTGAATCGAAAACCTTTGCAGTATCATGAAGCGAAGACTGTACGCTAACGGACGACAATTCAGGAGCAACGCTGAGTTGTGGGAAGCAATTCTTGACATATCTCGCGGCATTACAGTAGATGACATCCTACAATTCACAAATTCAATGGATCGTCGACTTCTTCAAGTAATTTCAAAACAGGGAAAGCACATTCCCTATTAATTTGTTTAAAACTGTGCCTTTGTATCTGTTATTATTTGTTTGATTATCTTATTTATTAGCTTCTTTTGATCATAAACATTCACGTTTAACATTAATAAACATTTTGTTTGCTCAATTCTGTGAATTTTACTAAACCTTTCTAATAATTTGGCATGCTCAAATCACCGTACTGATAACTAATATGGCGCCAGTTTGTTTACCTTGCGCAGATCAGAACAAAAATTTCAGTGATTGCGCATCTCAGTCTTGCCAACATTGTATGGAAATTTTGTGGGAATTGATTGGACGGTTTTTGAAATATTAGAAAAAACGTTATCTCGATAATAATTTGGCACGCAGTATATATATATATATATATATATATATATATTATATATATATATATCAGTGTGGGTGTTTGAAGAGGGAAAATGACAAGACTGAAATTTCTTTAGCTAAGTTATAGAAATTAGAACGTTTATATTTTCTATCGTTGTCTTAATTGCAACTCTGAGTAGTTCTATTGCGCAATTGAAATCAATCTGAAAATAAGCAATGCAAAATAATCATACACGACTTAAACACACAAAGGAAGTGGAAACATTTATGCAGTCCTCAATAGTCGCACCTAACTGTATGGTTTGAACAAGCCACAAATTAACATGATTATTTATTCATTAAGCCTCTTTCGAAAATGAGCCAGGCACCCACCCCACAAGAAAGGTTAAGGACAAAGACAAAAGCGTGAGAGATAAATAAACTGGGGAATTTGGCCATTGCCTTTGGCTTTTATGACGTCAGTGGAATCAAAATAACGCCATCTGTTATTTGAAACAGGCAACGGAAGTTAATCAAGCATGCTTTAAGGGAAAACTACTAGGAAACCCGGAGAAAAAAAAATTCTACCCGTCTTTTATAGAATAAAATTTCGTTTAAAAACCCCCCCCAAAAAAAAACAAAAAAAAAACGCCAGGTTTCATGGTTTCGAAGACGCACCCATGACATTTTTTATAAATTGTTCACCAACTAAACGGCCCAAAAGCCATTTAACGAAGAGTTTTACTTTATGAACGGAAGGAGGAGGAGGTGGAGGCAAAAAGTGAAGATGATTACGTCTTTAATCTCTTCCTCACAAGCAAGGCGATAGAATCACGAAAACGCAAGGGTTTACTAACAGTGAAAGGACTATAAAAGAATAGTTTCAAGGAGACAGAAGATGGCGTTTGACATGGCATTAAACATTTCTGAAGATCGTAGTTGACAGGAAAACAAAAACCCGGAAGTGAGCTCTACAGACGAGAACTGAGAGAGAAGTAACTTTTAAAATAATAATCACCGTTACATTAAACAATTTCAACAGAAAAATGTCGACGCCTTGCTACAAATCTAATACTACACTTAAATTCATGAAGTCGAATCAGAACAATTGCCATATTTATAGAAAAGACACAGCGAATCAGTGATTGTGGTAGCGAATCAGTGATTGACGCCGAGATGCCAGGACCGATAATACTGTAGACTAGATTTTGTTAAGAATCTCTAGATATATATCAGAAGTACCAGATCATATGTGTCAGGAAAATTCTATGTATGGACAAATGGTACACTTATAAAGGCGCTTGACAAATTTTGCAAAGAAAAAATTGTCTAGCATGACAGCGAACCAACCTTCCTAATAGCAGCTGCAGACTTAGCAACTGACACGATATTAGGATATGTAGGAAAGATAAAGATTGACCCTATGATTGACGCGATATTGTGATCCAGACCGACTTTCGTATCCAAGCAAGAACAATGAATCTGCTTTTTTTTTTAATGAACAAAGAAAACGTGATTTATCAGCCGAGGAAGATGAACAACTGGTCCACTTGAAATCGTGTTAAAATGAAATAAAATATGAAATAGAAGCGAAAATGGAAGAATTTAAAATATGAGTAAGTGCCGCCTTGTGGTTTCAGAGGACAGAAAAATGGTGGCGATATGAGGACAGCTGTTGTCACTCAATCTCCACTGACAACCATCAGAAATCTGTCGTGAAAAAAGTAAGTATATGTAATATGTACTCATAATTATAATAATATATCACCCAATAATAATAATAATAATAATAATAATAATAATAATAATAATAATAATAATAATATAGCCACATTATATGTTAACAGAATACATATATTTACTGAAATGTCTTCCCACTGGTCTCGGGTAAGGTATTGTACTGAAAGAAATAATAATAATAATAATAATAATAATAATAATAATAATAATAATAATAATAATAATTAAAAAAGACAGCAAAGAAAAATGCAACCGACCAGATACAGAAGCGATGGCAAGATAAACCGCTTCATGGCCAATACCCTGCCCGTACCAAACAAGCTGACGTAGACAAAACCCGTACCCATCAGTGGCTACGTAGTGCAGGGTTGAAAGCTGAAACTGAGGGTTTTATCTTTGCTGCACAGGACCAATGCTTGCTAACTAGGAATTATCAAGCTCATATACTAAAATATTGTGTTAGCCCAAAATGCAGATTCTGTGATAGATATTCAGAAACGATTGATCATCTTGTATCAGGTTGCACGATATTGGCACCCACTGAATATAAAACCCGGCATGACAGAGTGGGCCAATATCGGCACTGGAAAATCTTCTACGGGAAGGAAACGGAAAGAAAATGGTATGAACACCACCCAGACCCGATTACGGAGATAGGACCTGTGCAATTCTATGGGACTACACAATACACACTGACAGAACAATCAAGGCCAACCGCCCAGATATTGTTATTAAAGAGCACAAACAAAAAACGTGCCTCCTTATTGATATGGCAGTCCCTGCTGACTGCAATGTATCTTTGAAGATATTTAAAAAGCTGTCAAAATACAAGGACCTTGAAATAGAAATCTCAAAAATGTGGCATATGGAAACATCAACAATCCCTGTTGTAGTTGGAGCCCTAGGACTGGTTGGAAAACATTACAGTATACTAATTGAAGGGATTCCTGGAAGTCCATGCCTCAAAGAGATACAAAAAATTGTTCTGACATGTACAGCCCACACTTTATAAAGGGCTTTATCCATGTAATTTTTTTTCTGTGGAAAGTATCCTGATGCCATTTCTAACCTTAGGTCCCTAGGCGGGACCCGGAAAGAAATGTGTAAACGCCAGAAATCAAAGAAAATAATAATAATAATAATGATAATAATAAAACAACAAACTAAAGATGCCAAGAGATATGGTAAAATAGATAATGAATAAAATAAATATGTAAAATTTTAAATAGCAATAGTTTAAAAATCAAATGAAAAAAATAATACTTTCTGAAGAATCTTACAGAAGACATATCGCTTCCGCCGTGTGAATTACACAAAATCACAAAAAATAAATCATTAAAATTTTTGCAAGGTCATCCATAGTAAATTTTCGACCGGGCTCTTAACATTTCACCATTCCTGGCAAAACGTCTATTATCATAGTGTGGAATATCTACTAACAAATATAATGGAAAGAAAAAGAAAAAGAAAAAGAAATCTAAATGAAATAGGCTGGATTAAAAAAATAAATAAATTTAAAATTCCCAGCATGCCTCATGCGTACTCATGCGTAGTCGCACCAATATAACAAATTTAGTCCGATGAAATCTTAAAGGACGAAACGCTTTACAATAAAACTTTTTCCCATTTGTATTTCACCAATAACAAATAAATAAAATTAAATGAAATAAAAATATCCCAACCTAGAAATAAAAGGAAAAAATATCCAAACGATTTATTTTTACTAATGTTCAACCAGTACAAGAACCTAGAGACATTGAGGATAGAGGTTTACTTATGTTTATTTATGTAAGCGGAGGAGTTAAGTAGTACATATGAGGATAGATAAAACTGATTGGGGAAGCATCTTCTCGGAATGAGGATGATTCGCTCCATTGTACATGGCATGGTGGGCCTTGGTTGTAAACGTCTGAACTGGTGGAACTAATGAAAGTAGCACGTCAGAACATTTTCCATGGATATGATGATAGAGTTTTCAGAAACTTGCAGCGTTCGGTTTGGGTTTCAGAATTGAAAATAATTTATCACCCACAAGGCTGCGTGGGCGCTTTTCAACTCTGTTCACGGGTGAAATAGCCAGATGATAATTTAAAGCAAGAAACTGACGATTATCAGGCAGTGTTGATTTCGATATCCACATTGTTTATATCGAAAGATGCTCTATCCTCGAAACCCTAAGGTTAAGCAGAGGCGTTTCTGGTTTAGTTGTAGTGGAAGGCCTGCTTGATAACCAAGAGCGGGACTGAATCCAAGCATGATATTTTTTCCTGATTGTATACGGGGAATTGTTTATAACGAACTGTTAAATGATAACAAATTAATCGTGGCCAAAGTTTACTGCCAAGAATTAAGACGTTAAAATGCAAGTTTGCACAAATAAGGCGTCCATCTTTAAAAAACAGAACAGTTATCGTCCTTCATCATGATAGCGTACGATCACAGAAGGCAATCAATGTCGAGTCTGGCCAGTGCCAAGAGGGATGACCGTTTGGGAATACCAGATGCTGTAAACTCAGAGGTGAGGATGGTATAATGGATAATGGCTCGGAATTGGAAATCGGAGAGCCGGGTTCCAATTTCAGTCGGGTTGGTTGTATTCAATTACACGGAGATGTTATGAGCCCAGTTTAAATAGTAAGGCTTGTATCAGCAAATTATTATTATCTGGAAAAATTCTTACACTTTAAAAAATAATATATGCTGAAGATAGAAGATACCGATTGACGTTGCGTTTAAATTTTTGAAGATTGTAATTATCAGAGAAGCAAGTAAACGGAAGGGAGTCTTTAGTCTCGACGTTGTCGACGTATTATTATTGTGTGTGTAACAACACAGTCACACAATAAAAATACGCGTGCGAATGCGTGTGTATGCCAGGATTTGCACTTTAAAGTCATATGGGTAAATTTTATTAGTATTTGTGCATATTAATATACTGAGGAAAAATATATATTTTCATGTGTGCGAGTAATCATTCGATTCGGATTAAATTATGTCAGCTTTATGTATCCATAAGCATATTAAAAGAACTATATATATATATATATATATATATATATATATATATGTGTGTGTGTGTGTGTGTGTGTGTGTGTGTGCGTGTGTGTGTGCGTGTGTGTGTGTGAAAAGTGGGTGTACATTGCGTGCCAAATTATTATCGAGATAACTTTTTTTCTAATATTTCAAAAACTGTCCAATCAAATCGTACAAAATTGTTACACAATGTTGACGAATTTAGTGAAAAGATGGGCCATAAAATCAGTTTAAGTGATGCTGAAAAGAAAACTATCACCTCATAACTCTCAAAAGGTAAATCTACCCTAGAAATTTCGAAAATGATAGGGAGGTGGCATCAAACAGTGAAAAAGTTCACCGCCGACCCTACACAAGTACGTAATAGGGCAGATAAAGGTAAGCCAAGGGTTATTTCACGTCGTCTCGTCATGACTTAAACGAGGGTCCACAAAGAACCCTGGACTTACCAGCCAAGAGCTTTTCAGTCGCATGAGGATCCTACTGTGTCTAAAAGTACACGGTATCGGTATCTGAGGGACATAGAAACAACAGTCAAACTTGTATCGAAGCCTCCGTTGACGAGAAATCGCTTTCAAAATCAACTGAAATGGGCCGAGGACAATATGAAGATTGACTTCTCTAAAGTTTTGTTCACAGACGAAACTCGAGCAACACTTGATGTGCCAGATAGATGGTGCAAAGGCTGGGTAATGAACGGACAGAATCGCCATCAGCGTTTGAGACATCAACAAGGCAGTGGAGGCATAATGATCTGGGGTGGTATTATTGGAAACACATTAGTGGGCCCATGAAGAGTACCAGATGGCGTCAAAATGACTGCTTGAACCGTGGATGAAAAGGCAAAGAGTTGCCCTCAAAAGGGCCATTGTTTTTATGCAAGATAATGCTTCCTCACATGCTGCTCACAAGACTACTGAATATTTGAAACAGTTAGGCTTCGATGGACCTCGAAATATGAAGTGGCCAGCAAATTCTCCGGATTTGAACCCAATCGAAAACCTTTGGAGCATCATGAAGCGAAGACTGTACGCCAACGGACAACAATTCAGGAGCAACGCTGAGTTGTGGAAAGCAATTCTTGACATATCTCACGGCATTACAGCAGATGACATCCTACAATTAACAAATTCTATGGATCGTCGACTTCTTCAAGTAATTTCAAAACAGGGAAAGCACATTCCCTATTAATTTGTTTAAAACTGTGCCTTTGTTGGTATCTGTTATTATTTGTTTGATTATCTTATTTATTAGCTTCTTTTGATCATAAACATTCACGTTTAACATTAATAAACGTTTTGTTTGCTCAATTCTGTGAATTTACTAAACCTTTCTAATAATTTGGCACGATCAAATCACCATCATAACAAATATGGCGCCAGTTTGTTTACATTGCGCAGGTCAATGTTGCCAATATTGTGTGAAAATGACGGTTTTTGAAATATTAGAAAAAAGTTATCTCAATAATAATTTGGCATGCAGTGTATATATATATATATATATATATATATATATATATATATATATATATATATATTATTTTTTATATTATATGCGCGGTACCTATTAGAAAGCGCTCAATATCAGAGATTGAGCTAACATATTTAGTTGCATTGATGTGAGTTTGTGACATGCATCTCTGTTTGCGTTAGCATGAGTGACATCACGAAGACGACCCCCCACTTCCATAATAACACCAATACACGCAATCTATATAAACCCAAAAGTTTAAAAAAATTTATCAGTTTGTCTGACGATCGCAAAAGCGTGAAACCCAGGGTCAAAAACTCACATCAATCCAACCAAATATGTTAGCTCTATCTCTCATATTGAGCGCTTTATAATAAGTAACGCGCATATAATATATGAATAATAATAATATATATATATATAATATATTGCACACACACACACACACACACACACATATATATATATATGTCAGAGCTTACTGCTGGAAACTTCCCTTCCTAAAAAAGCAGTACCTGCTCCTATTTATAGCTGGGAGAGTCCATGCATGCGTGGGTAAATTCCATAATATATATATATATATATATATATATATATATATATATATATATATATATATGTAAAGAAAAAAAAAAAAAATGATGTCAACCGACGCGTTTCATTCTCTGATGGACTTTATCGTGGTGAAGGTGAAGATTTTATTTTGCAACAAGTATTTATAAACAAAAATAAAAATGATGCTAAAAAGTCTAGGTAAATTATGGAGGATGCTTAAGTGTCTTAATTTAATGTCTAATAAACGAAATTGAATAAATGATGTTTATTAATTTTAAAAATAAAATACTCACATTTAATGTCGGTTAAGTTTTTTGTCCTTATCCCTATTCTCCTTTTATAGATATATATTGTAGATATATCGGGATTTTTTTACACAGCAGAAACACACACACACATTATATACATCTATCTATCTATCTATCTATATATATATATATATATATATATATATATATATATATATATATCTCAAAGACAAGGAATACTAACTACAAATGTTACAATGGTTTCATGGCTGTCTGAAGAAACCATACCCGTGCAATGAATGTATGCATGTATGCGTATTTTAATTGCATTATACATATATGTATTATGTATGAGCATATTGAAAGACCTGTATCTATATATATATATATATATATATATATATATATATATATATATATATATATATATTATTCTTATTATTATTAAAATGGAAGGAGTATATATGTGCATACACACTAAAAACTATCTATTTAAGGAATTATCAAAGGACTATTTATATATGCTTGCAGAAATTAAAAGAACTACATATATATATCATATATATATACACACATATACATATGTATATATATATGTTATACCTATGAGTATATTAAAAATTATTTATATATTATATTTATGAGTATATGAAAAGGATTATGTAAAATATATATATATATATATATATATATATATATATATATATGTATGTATTATGAGTATGGGAGTATATTGAAATAACTATATATGTATCTTTATATGTTTGCGTATTTATCTGAGTTTGTTTAAGAATGAATGTGCATATACATGCACGTGTATAAAACTTTATTATGGTGTGCAAGCATTTGTCGTCTCTCTCTCTCTCTCTCTCTCTTTCTTTCACTCTCTCCCTCTCTGTCTCTCTCTCTGTGAATATGAAAAAGGAAGAAAATAGCGTTTGGGTGCAAAACAAGTTTTATTCGTTTATTTATTTTATGCTTGCTTTTCTTTTTCTTTTTTTTCTCGATTTTTTTCTCTCTATATTCTTGGGGCCTTTTTAATTCAGTCACTCGTCATTGTGTACAAGCAGCAGGGCAGAAGTTGGTAAAAATGGCGAAAAAATACGAAAGTCATATCATTAAGACAGACAGCATTAAAAAAAAATGAAAAGAAAAGAATTATTGGGGACAGCATTTTCTTACCGGTCAAAAACTGGGAACTCATTTTTCGACAATGTTTTCTTTTCTTTTCTTCTTTTTTTTTTTTTGGTGGGGGATGCAAATTAAAGAGATGACGCCCCTTTCCCCCTAATTCGCAAACTAAAAACTGTAAGCCGAAATGTTAATGTTTTGGATCTATGAAACCAGAAGACAAAACAAAACAAAAAAAAACTATGGCGTGTATCGGGTATCTATCGTCAGCTTCTAGTCTCTTACCTTGCTAAGTTTCGACAGAAACTAGAAAAATGGAAGCCTTTGCGATAATCTAATTTAATTAGACAATATAACCTGTCAACCTCATTGTCATTTGCTAACCTTTTCTTCGTTGTGTACAAGGCTAAAAAATTAAATCACTTGGTGAGATTATTTGTGAATCTGAGCTTAGTTTGACATAAGACTACAGTAGCGCAGTAATCTGCGTGAATCTTGATTCACAGAATATAAAATAGCCTGAATAGCTCTACCGTAGACATCTTTAAATAAATGCTTAGCCTAACTAATTAATTATACCGATAAAATAATAGGGAAACCAATGAGGAATGGAGGCTGTTGTAAAATCGTATGTGGTGGTGGTCGATACTCAAAAAGTGTCAACTTCCGGTTCTTTTGTAAGGGAGTACATTTATAGTCTGAACGCTTCACAAATTTAAGTCAATATGCAACGAAAGTCTCCCTGATATTTTTTAGCGAGCAGGCATTAACACTTTAACCCCACGTTGCATCGGTGTGCAGAGAATCTGGGAGAAAGGTCATTTGCACGCCGACAAATCAGAGAAAAGTGTAAATAAATGCCGCGGCAATAAATGAAGACTGGAAACCTGTTTCCGGTATGTTTCATTGTTTATACAAGGCTTTAATTGCACTTGCTCTGCATCACGATGCGTGGCTGGCAACTCTGATAGGCGATGTCGGAAATACCTCGACGGTCAGCCTGGCTCCGCCATCAGAAATCGCTCTAATCTCTAGTGTGACCGTTAATATAACCTACAAGGGGAAATCCACAACGTCTGGCTTGTTATTACTTGCACCCCAAAGTTTTCATTTATATATTGATGATTTCATTTTTCTTTGGTTAAGTGGGTGGCCGATTTATACCGTCGGCCACAAGAAACACTGTGAGTATCCCTGGCATAGTGTCACACTATTGCAAATACATCGATTTAAACCTTGTGAAAACACTTTATTAACAATTGCTCTGCGGTTAGTTAGTTAATTACCATACATGATCTTATTAGGTGGTCATGTCTCTGACTAGGCAGAAGATTTACACGCAGTAGGTTGCCATTTCTGTCGACGGTAAAGTGGTTACCAAATAGGCTATTACACCCGGTTTTTCCGCTATTCAACCCATAGCTGGGGGAGATAAGAAATGGATTCATATCTTTCCCCAGGGTATTTGTGCGTAAGTAAACGCAACGAACTCGACTGGAATTCGAACTCTGTTCTCCGATTTCACATTCCGAGCTGATATCCGCTAGACTACAACGATAAAAGATATTCGTTAAGTTTAGGCTACTCCAGTACAGGTCTGCGCAACCCAATGATGACTGCCAACTTTAACAACGTTTTGAGCTAGTAGTTTTTCCTTTTAGCCATAGCTTCACGACTCCATGATGGAAAAATCAAGCTAATTTAAATTTTCAGACGTCCGTTTCAATTCCATTAAAAAAAGTGTCGGCAAAGGTCACTCCCTGATGTCTGAAAGCGAAATTCTAAAGAAACTCTATTTTTCTGACACTGCCTTCATGCGGGGCTTGTCATTAATTTTAGCCTTTGTTATGGTCCGGTTCCTTGTACCACGGTGATAGTCCAAGGTAGAACCAATAAAGAAGAACTCGAATACTGATATGGAATAACACAGATATATTACAAACAGGAATATATACAGAGAAGTAGAAAGTGTTAGTACGAACAATCAGGTTTAGTAGTAATTGTCTGAACGTGATTCTGTTTTGGACTGCCTCTGACTGACATGCTCTGACGGACTGACAGACTCTTGACGGACTTCACTCCAGACTCCAGACTGAACAGTATTTAGTCACCCCCCCCCCACGAGGGCATCATGTGGCACAAGGCCGGTTTAACGTAGTATCTCCGAGCCCGTGGTCTCGGCCAAAAATATGCCCTTTGAAGCCGTATAAACGTGTTCAGGGTCGGTTTACCTCCCCGAAAGCGACTCCGCCCTTCGGCGTAGCCTCGTTCGGGTTCCTCTCCGCCCGAAGGCAGAGAGTTCAACCGATCAGCCGGTCGCCCGACTCCCTGCTTCCTCTTGAGGCGCAGTATTTATTACGTATGGAATAGTCCATTATGTTATTATGGGTAAGGTCCCATAACAGCCTAGTGTCAACCTTATCAGTTTAATGTCGAGTTAAAATTTTACCGCTTTACGACCATAAGTCTTCTATCCTGAGTGTGTGCGCATTAGTTTGTGAGTTATATTTTTATTTCAGCTTAATTTGGCAACAGAACACAAAAGCAAGGTATCTTGAATTTCTAGCTTGTTAGCGATATTATAGTGTGACACAATAGGTTGTTTTTCAGCAGAGATCAAACTCCCTGCGTGAGCGATAGTCTGTCAGATGCATGTATTAACAAGTGACGTGGCAGACGTTTTAATTCTTCGCCTTTTGTAAGCATTTAGTGCTGCATAAACGCTTCTATGCGTAGAGTATATATACGGAATATCTTGGTCATCACGTGGTATTCTGCTTAACATTGCTGTGTTTTTGCCATGTGCGGCTCACTTTTAATTAGGAAATCTATTTTAGCAAAATCATGAGAAATGAAAGCAAATCAAGTACATTTGTAATCCTTTCAAACATATGAGTCACGAGGCAGTTTTAAGGAAACTTGAAACAAAAAGGAAGCTCACACTTAGAATCTTAGAGACAAAGAGTGTCAAATTTTCTTAGCCTTCTTTCCTCATTACGTTTTCTAAAAGTTTCAGACTTCTAGAAAACGTAACGAGGAAAGAAGGTTAGGAAAATTTGACACTCACAGAGTATATTGAAGGAAGCAGCGAAGAACCAAGCAAACAAAATTGCTTAAACGGATGGCAGAACAGGAGTGAAAAAGAATAGCAAAAACAAAAATATTGCTAAGAGCTACAAAGGATAGGAAGTTGTGGAGAGTCACAATCACCCACGTCCTGAAGTATAAAAAAAATGAAATAATTAAAAGTTATAATTTTTATACATGGCACATTAACGACCACCGTCGGACACTTCGACGTGGTGCAATGGTTAGCAAGCTTGTCTCGCTAGATTAATTTACAACCGAGTAGTGAGTTCGATCCTCACTGGGTGCCTAATACTTTCGGCTTTGTGCCACATCTAAGCTACGCTTGGAAAAGCATTATTAATGACCACTGTCCCATTTAAAGGGTTAATCAAATTATTATGAGCAACGAAAAGTGGATACTTAGCAACAATGTAGAAGGCAAAAGCTTATGGGGCGAGAGAGATGAACAAGTCCTGTTGAATTGTAGCTCAGACCAAGCACCAGGTTCGTTGACAGGGTGCAGTTTCTTTCAGTGAAACGTCTGTGTTTTAAAATTACCCTTCAGCCTGATCGTTACCCACCAGTAAACAGCAAAACATTTTCTAGCAGTAAACCAGATTTTATTCTTAGGTAGTAACTAACTGCTATACGCGAGCGAAGCAGAGTTGAGACGCAAGTGAGGGAGGAAGTGTGCAGTTCAGTGCCGCCATCGATGTCCTTCTGCGAGTCCCACTTCGTTCTCTTTGCTTTTGCGCGAGATGGTCAATTTTATAGAAAACAGTTTTCTTTG
Source organism: Acanthosepion pharaonis (assembly GCA_903632075.3). Classification (NCBI taxonomy): domain Eukaryota; kingdom Metazoa; phylum Mollusca; class Cephalopoda; order Sepiida; family Sepiidae; genus Acanthosepion; species Acanthosepion pharaonis. The sequence goes on from CAHIKZ030000113.1 coordinate 281,632, forward strand.
TCTTGTCATCTTCGTTTAAAAAAGTAATTAATCTTCTTTTCGTCACTTTCTCTCAGTCTGAGCCTCTTGCTCGTATTCTCTGCAGTTGAATCCAATTACTGGTAGCCATCAGTCGAAAGTAAATGGTCCATATCGAGTTAGTTGTGCGACAGGATATGCCGCTTTTCAATTTAATGGTCTTAATCTAAAAAATTATAATGCAATGTATATAGTTGGATTTATTTCTCTAATGATATTTTTTCTAGGAAAGAAACAATTGTTGGGTATGGAATGTAATCGATCCTGTCCAGGCATCTTGACTTCAGACACTTTCTCACCGACCTGACGTTGCTTCCCTCTGTCTTTTCTACAAATATTTACATGGCAACTGCTCGGATAATCTTTTTCCATAGTGCTCCGACGACATGAATTTAAGTGTGCTACTAGATTGACAGCTAGGTCTCACCATTTTACTGCTGAACTAGCTAGATGAAACTTCACTTCTATTCTAACAGTTTCTTTTCTTACGCTTCTCACCTGTGTAACTCCCTTTCGATTTCTTGCTTCCCTGATATCTACAATCTTCAAAATTTTAAATGCAACGTCAATCGCTATTTTCTGTTTTCTTGAAATATCTTCCTCTTTTTGTCCTTTCCTCAATCCTTCTCACTCTTTTCACTCACTTTCACTCCCTGCATACTAGTGGCTTTCCTGCCTTGCTCAATCCTTCTTAGTGTCACTGTTCTTATTCACTTTCACTTTCACTCCCTGTAACTCTCTGCGTTCTCGTCGCATTATCGCCTTCTTTGGCGGGTGAAAAGATTTTTTTAAATTATTCTGCTATGTCACATGTCCAGTCAGGACGTTGTCGATCATGGCTCTCCACATTTTCTAGTCCTTTGTAGCTCTTAGTAAATATATGTCTTTATGCTATCTCCCTTAGACCCTTTTCTACCACCCATTACACAGCTCGTTAGGTTAGTTATACGCTGTTTACCTCTGTCCCTCTTACCTTCAATATGACCTTTGAGTGTCAAATTTCTATGCCCTCTTTCTTCATCATGTGCCCAAAACTTCAGCTGTCTCTTTTTGGTGTTAAATTATGTGTTGCTTTTGTTTTCCTTTCCTCTAAAACTTACTCCATGGTATTCTCACCGTCCTTCTGCGCGAAGATTATCTAGCATTCATTATCCTATAGGGGGACTGATATTAGGTAACAGGCCAGTATTCTTTTCTTTGTTTCTAAGAAGTGACTTGAGGCGACGTAAGTATGGTTCTACAGAAGGATGCTAAGGATACCATGGACCGAACATGTGAACAATGATGAGGTTTTGGAGAAGATGAAAACAAAGAGGAAGCTTATACTTAACACCAGGAAGAGGCAGCTGAAATTTCTGGGACACGCCATGAGAAAAGAGGGTTTTGGAGAATCTGGTACTCACGGGGTGGATAGAGGGAAAGAGGGACAAGGGAAAGTAACGCGTGACATACCTAACGGCATCTGGCGCGTGGATGACAGGTTTGGCTGAAGTAGCAAAAGGAAAAAAACATATTGAAAGTTACAAGGGATAAGGGGAAGTGGAGAGCCATGATCGCCTACGTCCTGAAGGGATAAAGCACATAAAAGAAGAAGAAGGAAATTTTCCAATTTCCTAATGCTTTGTTTATATTTTAGAAGGCATATTTCGCTATTCCAATGCACCTTTAGATTTCGGTGTTTCAAATTCCGCCCTCTGTTAAAATACATGCCAAATATTTTAACTATTGTATTTGTTTGATTTTGGTATCTCCAATTTGTATTTCGTATGTTAGACTATTTCTTTTATTGAAAACCATACATTCTATCTTTTTACAATTGGTATCTAGTCCTTTCTTTCTTTCCTTCCTTACCTTCTGTAGGAATTCGTGTAGTGTCATATGCATATCTTATGTTGTTAAGATTGTGGCCGCGAATAAGGAATCCTGGAAAGATTACTAATTGTCTCATCCGTGTATAGGTTGAATCTGATGAGAAAACACATCCATGTTTTACACTCCTTTCTACTTTTTATGTTTACTGAATTCAGGAAGTCACTTTGCTCCAGGTATAGATTGTGGATTATTCTAATATAATCCCCCCCCCCCACAAAAAAAAATTATCAAAAACTAAACCAGGATGAAGCAAATAAATATTTTCAATGTTGTAAGTGATAACATTACCGTTTCTGATATTTGAAACAGCTCGAATAAAAACAATACGAACAGTGGACAGTTTCTCAAAACGTTTCATCCATATGAGCGACAGCTTGTGCGTAAACTAGAAAAAATTGTTACAGAAAATAAAGAAACCGACTTTGTCAGTTGAATTTAGTAAAACTTAATGAATTCTTGCTGCATATATACATGTATATGGCTGACAACTTTTGGGTTGTCCGGAAGGTTCATGCCGATTTTAAGGGAAATTAAATCATAAAACAAAATTATGACATTAATTACTTATTCAACTAAATATGAACCATTTTGTTGCACAACTTTTCTCCATTTTTCCTTCAAATTAAAGATTTCATCTTCCTAGAATTTCGATGGTTTCTCTACAAAAAACTCATTAAAGATTTTTTTTTACGTCTTATCAAGAATTAAAATTTTTAAAATTGAGATTTCCTTCTGAATTTGTAGGTCTGATGAATTGGATCGTGATTCCGATTCCAGTGTAATAAATTATAACCATGGAATATTAGTGTTTGAGCCTTTTATATTATATTCTTGCACTGTCCTGGACATTGGACTCTACCTGGATTCTATCCTCTTGGATATATATATATATATATATATATATATATATATATATATATATATATACTGACCACTAATATTATCTATCTATCTATGTGTGTGTATGTATGTGTGTGTATGTGTTTTGTTTGTGTGTGTATGTATAATGCGTGTGAAAGTATTAGATAAAGAATTAAAGCCAATCCAATATTACAAATCACCCAAATTAAAAGTGATAACATTTGCAATGGCCCATGCTCGAGGGAAGAAACTGGGCTCATGGAAGAGTGGGCGTCTAAAAATTGCTCAAGATTTATGACTTGGACACAGCATCCGGGTTCCTTCGCCAATCTTTACTCGCTCCCATCCCTCTTCCCCTTTCCAATGGCGTATGGCGAAAAAGGACGAGTCAGGCGGAAGTAATGTATTCTTTGGAACAAACATTCCCAGCCGCCATCTGAGATATGAAACAGGAAGTGGCAGAGATGGAAGGGAGACAAAATAAACTTAACTACAGTAAATAAATTAAATCAAATTAAAAAAAAAATAGAGGTGGAGTCGAGATATTTGAAATGATTCAAATTACTTCCGACAATTGGCGCTATGGAGATTTATATCGTGGAAGTCGCAGAAAATTTTGTTTCACAAGATTGCTGGCAGAAGGTCACTTTGCGAGGATTTTAAAATATATTGTTTCTAACTTGCTACAACGGAAACTGTTCGAACGCGATTTCATTTAACAAGTCCTTTTTAAAAAATTTAGTTTATTCAATCATACTCGAAACCTAAATTTAAGATTTGAAAGACAAGATTTTCGTGTGTGCCAATTATAAAGACCAACAATATTTAAAAAAAAAATCTTACACTTGATGATTTGGATAATTTTTAACGGAGTAATGGTGCTGAATCTGTAAATAACACCCACTTTCCCAGTATTAACCTTATTTCTTTGTCACAGAATATAACAATCTATGTAAAAAAAATGGTCATTTTGCTACAACTCAGTGGTTCCCAAGCGTTTTTTCTCTGAACAGCATTTTCGGAATGAAGATTTGCTTGAGCCTCACAAAATTTTATGTGATAAAAAGTACATTTAAAAATTAAAAAAAAAAATAAGAGAGTGCTTAAAGGGAGATAACCGCAGATTCGAAGTTTAAAAATTATCATTGATAACTCTTTCCTCCAATTTGCAGATCCTAGTTACTATATTCTTAATACTTGATACAATGCAAAAATATCACAAAGATAAAATCGGTCAATCATTATTTATAATTAGTTATACTGGGACTCTAATAATAATTCTAAAAACTAATGCAATCTGACTGCACAAGGAGCAACGCTTTTAAAACAACTGCCATTGAAATGCCGGATGGAAGTCAGTTAAAGGTGAGATTACATGATAAACTATGCATTTGCCTTCTACTCCACCTTTGTGAAGTCATGTCAGTGAATATGGTCCAGGAAACTTATCAATATATCTGAGACTGCTACTCTCTATAGAAGTGGTTCCCAATTGTTTTTCTCCTAAGGAAAATTTGCTTGCGCCTCACCAAATGTTATGTGATGAATATTAATTTTAAACATAAAATACAGAGAGAGATAAAGAGACGGAGAGTGTGAGAGAGAGACAGAGAGAGGATTAAAGGGAGATAACCGCGAATTCGAAGTCAGAATATTATCATTGATAACTCTCTCCTCCAATTTTCAAACCCTAGTTACTATATTCTTAATACTTGATATAATGCAAAAATATCAGAATGATAAAATCGGCCAATCATTATTTATAACTATTTATACTGGGACTCATGCATGCAATTACAAGTCTTCTATAATAATATTTTAAATTTTGAAATCATATTTTGGTATATGAATTTTTTTGAAACTGTCTATACAGCCTACTGGAGTTAATCCTTTACTAAATTTCATATATAATGGAAATACTTTGAAGTAAGGCAGTGGTTTCCAAATTTTTTTCTCTTCCCTGCATTTTCGGAATTAAAATTTGTCCACGCCTCACCAAAATCTATGCGATAAAAAAGTACCTTTAAAAATAATAAACAGAGAGAGGGTTAAAGAGAGATAACCGCGGATTCTAAGTCAGAACATTATCATTGATACCTCTCACCAACAATTTGCGGACCCGAGTTACTATATACTTAATATAACTTGATATAATACAAAAATATCAACAATGATAAAATCGGTTAATAATTGTTTATAGCTATTTATACTGGGACTTATGCATGCAATTACATGTCTTCTATAATAATATTTTAAATTTTGAAATCATATATTATTATATGAATTTTTTAACTGTTTCTACAGTCTACTGGTGTTACTCCCGTACTGCATTGCATATATAATGAAAATGCTTTGAGGTAAGGCAGTGGTTTCCATTTTTTTTTCTCTTCCCTGCATTTTCGGGATGAAATTTGCCCGCGCCTCTCCAAAATTCATGCGATAAAAAGTACCTTTAAAAATAATAAACAGAGAGAGGGTTAAAGAGAGATAACCTCGGATTCCAAATCAGAACATTATCGTTGATAACTCTCTCCTACAATTTGCGGGCCTGAGTTTCTATATACTTAATATAACGCACAAAATATCACAATGATAAAATTGGTCAATAATTATTTATAACTATTTTTACACAGCATTACAAGTAATCCATAATAATATCTAAAATTTTGAAGTCATATTTATTTTTGGCATATGAATTTTTTGAAACTGTTTCTAAATCTTTGATTGTCTTTCAATCATTCCGCCTCACCTGCTATCATCTTCTGCCGTACCTATGAAGCGCGCTGCACCGTTTGGGAAAGACTGGGTTACATCACCGAAGAAACGGGAAGAAAAAAATTAAAGGCTTATTTGAAACTTAAAGAAAAACTTTCTGTGAATTCAAATACACAACTTTAGATATATAAAAGAAATATAACACAAGAAATGACTAAAATTCGAATAGTGAGAACAATTACTAATCATCGCAAGAGTTTTCGCTTATTTTATTTTCCTGATTATTGTATAAGGTGTTCCTTTAGACAAGCCTACAGACATTTTTAAACGTTGTAATCTTTATAGTGGCGTGATTCTGAGATAATTAGCATTCCTACCAGGATTTATTATTGGAGGCCACATTCTTAAAAAACATTACATATACAGATGAAATTGTGTTGATGGCAGACACAGAAGGGAAAACTACAAGAACTCCGACGGCTGGTAGTAAAGGAAAGCGAGAAAAAGGACAAAACATCATTTGTTTAAAGACAGAATTATTGGTTGTTAGCAAAACGGGTACTCCAGCATGCAAATTACAAATTGGAGATGTCAAGACCAAAGAAAGTAAACAAATTTAAATATCTACAAATAGTTTTAACAGAGGTCGAAAAGTGAGACACCGAAATACGAAACCCTTTTGGGATAGCGAAAGATGCATTCAAAAAGCTAAGCAAAGTATTAAAAAAACAGGAAAATCTAGTTAGAAACAAAGAAAAGATTGCTTCACTGTTGTGTAATATCGTTTCTCCGATATGGTTGTGAATGCTGGACAACCTCCTTAGAGATGAAGACACCTGAAGCGACGGAAATGTTGTTCTGCATAAGGTTGCTGGGGATAATTACTAGACTTGTGAACACTGAGAACGTTTTAGAGAAAAATGAATACAAAAAAGACACATGCTTAACATCAGAAACAAAAATTTGAAATTTCTAGGGACATAAGGAAGAAAGAGGACTAAGAAAATTTGACATAAAGAGGACATATTAAAAGCAAGAGGTACGAAAGAAAGCAGTGTATATCCTATCTAAAGAGCTTGTGTAAATGGTTGGTTGGACAGGGATTAGGGGAGATACCGAAAAGACAAATTATACTAAGAACTAAAAAACATTTATACTGTTTGTCCGACCGAGAATATAGAGAAAAACCCTAAGTTTGAAGAAGAGATAATTCTTCGGCCACCAATGTAGAATAAAGTTTAACAGGCTTCTCTAAATCTTGATTTATCTCTTTTCCAGTTTGTTTTAATGATGCCTGCGTGGAAAGAGGACTCCAGTAAGAAGATAATGGAATCTGACATTTTCATTCTGGGAAGGAATAATTTGGAAAATCTAATCACAAGGAGCAGAGGTGGTGCAAGTGTCTCGTAGACCCCCACCGAATCTATGATACACACCCACTGAATCTACGATACTCGCCGGAATCTAAGATACGGACCTCCGACTTTACTACATCTCAATTTTCATAAGGTAGTATTCATACAAAATACACATTTTAGTGTAACCTAATTATGTACAATAATGGATCATATGCAATATAGATGAATATTTCAACTGAAAATAAAAAACAATATATCGAAATACAATTTAGAGAAATACAGATCATTCCATCTTAAATAAATCAATAATGCTTTACAGCAATTTTTAACATCAGCATTTTTTTATTTTTTTGTTAAAAAGTTAAATAATTTTAAAAAATTCAACATTATGGATAAAATAGTGAATTCCATATTGTGTTTTTTCGAGCCTTAGCATGAGCAAAACGAATTCACGGCTTTGAACAATAACTCAGAATGATATCAAAATCCGAGAAAATTTTTAAGCCTGAATAGTCAGTTGTGCTTAATTTAATTTGTAATGTATATAAATATAAGTAGAAAAAAAGCAAATGTCGGTCACAAAGCACTGCCCGGAGCTCCCCAATCATGATTATAAAATACGGGGGTGGGGAGGTAGTACATCTCATCTTCCCCACCTGTTAAACGTTAAGTAGCGGGACCTCTCTTTTACCTTGAAGTGTCAATCTGTCGATTAACTGTCTGATTCGTTTTTTTTTTACGGCTTATCAACCATTTGCAGGTTATTTAAAGCCATGAAATTTTATTTTTTCTAGATAATAATGATTTACTGATAGATGCCCTACTAATTAACTCATAGGTGCAGGGGTGGAGAGGTGAATGCATACTTTTCCCAAGGGAATTTGCGCATAAGTGAATTTATCAAAATCGACGAGAATTTGAACTCATTTCTCTGATTTTCAATTCTTATCAATAACACCGTCTAGACATCCAAGCTTACAGTACCTTCTTTCATATATTTTCCTTAAAACTAACATCGCGATAAATATAGCAATATTATTTATCTTTCTGCGTCCTTCTCTTACTGATCTGTTTGGAGGTACAGAAATCAAACAGGTACGACAATTTAGATATCTGGGAAGCGTATTGACAGAAAGCGGAAGGAGTATTGGGATAGTGAAAGATGCCTTCCAAAAGCTAAGCGAAGTAATAAGAAACAGAAAAATATCGTTAGAAAAAGAAAAAAAAAACAACATAAACGAGTACTGTACCTTTATACAATATACAGCCTTATGATGAAGAAAAGACTTGAAGCAACAGAAATATGGTTCTACAGAAAGATGCTGGGAATACCATGGAACGAACATGTGAGAAACTGCAAATTTCTAGAGGTAATTACAAAAAAGAACACCTATACTTAACATCCGAAAGAGACATTTGAAATTTCTGGGGCACATAATGAGGAAAGAGGCGTTGGAAAAAACGATACTCACAGGAGAGATTGAAGGTAAGAGGGTCAGAGGAAAGCAACGCACAACCTACCTGGCCAACTTGAGTAAATGGATGGTGGAGTAGGTTTTGTGTTAGATAGCAAAAAAAAGGCAAAAGTTATTAAGAGCTACAAAAGACAGGAAATCGTGGCGAGCTATGATCGCCAACGTCCTTAAAGGACACGGCATATAGAAGAAGATGAATAGAGACACACAGAAAGACTAATAATGTTTTGCTATATAAATCGATATATAAATAGCAATATCATTTGTTTATATAAGTAGCAACATTATTGGTCTTTTTTGTGTCTAATGCCGAACAGCATTGCCAGAAATAACATGAGCTGCGTCGAGTTGGGTCTAACCATCGTTAAATCTGGGCAGAAACTGCAAATAATCGCTTCTCAGATTCATGTTTGAATATTTGACAGCTTTTATCAGATATTTGCGCACAAGAACTATGAAAACGAAGATAGAAAGATACCAGTATGATGTAGAGAAAGAGAGAGAAAGAGAGAAAGCGAAAGAGAATGACAGTGAGCTACAGAAAGATAATGAGAAAAGAAAAATGAATCAGAGAGGAAGAGAAAGAATGAGAGAGAGAGAGAGAGAGAGAGAGAGAGTTCACGATCGTGAGTTTACACAGTTCTTCGACGTATCTTCGGTAAGAAAGCACAATTTATCGTCCCTTCGATTGGCAAACTTTCTGACAAAATGGAAGATAAGTTGGCCTCTTTTAAGGTTAGGAATGGTTTAATGGTAAGTGACTAGGAACACAATGAATACAATACTTGAAAGTATTTCACTCACACACATACACACACGCACATATTAATAAATATATATATATATTATCCCTCACCGGCAGTACGACTCGGAGTTTCAGGTGCTGAGCATAGTCTGACCGTTAGGTAATTCAAAATTTAATAAAAATATCTGGTTGAACCAATGTTGGTGCAGTCTCTCTCTCTCTCTCTCTCCCTCTCTCTCTCCCTCTCTCTCTATATATATATAAATATATATATATATATATTAATATATACTTAATAGCTTCTTCTTATATTACACCGAGCACTGTTTTATTAACACCAACACTATATGTGCGATATCTTGTATATATATATATATATATATATATATATATATATATATATATATATAATTATTATTTATAAAAAATTATAAGTATGTTATAAAATCACTACAAAAATAGCCATTTTTGTAGTGATTTTTAACATCCTTATGTTATGATTTTTTTATAAATAATAATTATATCTGCTCTACTTTGTATTGAGCCTACTCCTTTAAGAATAGTAATTGTTGGTTATTGGAATTCATTCCGTATATACCAATTATAATATATATATATATATATATATATATATATATATATATATATATATATATATATGACAGAAAGAATATATATATATATATATATATATATATATATATATATATATATAAAAGAATATATACATAGAGAAATAATATATATATATATGTATGTATATATATATATGAAGAATATATATATATATATATATGAAGAATATATATATATCTATAGAAAAGAATATATATATAGAAATATATATATATATATATATATATATATGAATATATATATATATATATATATATATATATATATATATATATATATATATATATATATATGTCTAAGAGACAAAAATAACTAAATCATACTTCTATGGACCCATTCCTCGCATTTTCTACAATCTTAAGCGAACGCAGAATCCGCTTTGCAGAACTCTGTTAGCGAACAAAACAAGAACTCACGAGTGATCTACTATTCTGGACAACTAGCTATGGAGCAAGACGAATTGGTAATGACACAGAATTCTTCCCTAATGAGCTTCCGACCTTGATGCAGGGCCGTGATGTTTGGCCTGATAAACTCATGAATCGACCGAATAAAAAATAATAATGGTTCACTTATTTTGCATTTACTCAGAGTTTCGCGGAATTGCATCCAGTCTTCAGGATACTGGTTTGTAAGATCAGTAATAGTAAAATTTTGCAATCAATTCTTCCTTAGAGAAACATTTACTTTTATTTAATTAATATTATTGTTATAATTAATTAATTTATATTATTATTATTATTATTATTATTTATACAATTATTTATTATTATTATTATTATTTATATAATTATTATTTATTCATCATCATCATCATCATCATCATCATCATCATCATCATCATCGCCAAGGCTCTATCCCTTTATACTGAACATTACAATTTCAAAGATTGCTTGCCTTAAAAAATTATCTACCAGGCCAACGGTTTTTTTGGCGAAATACGACCATCGATATTGATGTATACATTTATTTATCAGTCCTTGTTAAGGGACAAGCTTATGATTGGCGCTACAGCTTCCTTCTAAATTTTTTTTAATGTTATCATTTACGGGATGATCATGTGTTAATGTGAGTGCTGTTTGAACAACTAATCATTTACGCAGTCATTTCTTCTTCAACTATTGTAACATAGCAGTGACAAGACGTTTGATCTAGATAGCCTAAAATTAAACAGATGGAACTGAAGCTAGATACGAGTCCCGGGATCGCCTAGGGAAAAATTCTGGTTTGAGCAGCCTGCAGCCCAATATAAAATAGAACGAATTTTTAGTTATGGTGTGTGGACCAGTGTGGAGCAATGGATATTCAAAGGTTTTTGAATGTTTGGGGAAATCCCTTAATAATGTATATACATATTGCATTAGGGAATTCAACAGTTTTTCATGGAGGAATGTTATACAAAAAACATCTCCAATGTAGCAGATACAAAAAGGAATTCAATTACACTCATGGCGAATTCACTCAATGTTTTGCAGTGTGAAATGAAATCTACAAAAAATGGCTTCGCGTTTTCAATGTCGCAATGTCAGATGTCGCAAAAGAGAAGAGAGAAGATCAATTTCCGAAAGAGTAAACTCATTAAAAATCATTAAGTACATCGGATTAGAAATTTTATAATAAAATATTTTTGAAATGTTGAATAAAACTACTCTTTGATTAGAGAAAGTACTCATTGCTTCTGTCGTTCTTTTATATATATATAAAGATGAATCAATCCCTATTTTTCCCTGTCTCTCTATGTATCTATGCTTGCTCATATCTATCTATCTATGACTATGCGTATTTATCTACCTTAAACGATTCATGTCTCTCTATCTATCTATCTATCTATCTATCTATCTATCTATCTAACACTATTCCTAGCAAAGTTAAACTATTCATATCTATCTATCTATCTATCTATCTAACACTATTCCTAAGTTAAACTATTCATATCTATCTATCTAACACTATTCCTAAGTTAAACTATTCATATCTATCTATCTATCTATCTATCTATCACTATTCCTAAGTTAAACTATTCATATCTATCTATCTATCTATCTATCTATCTATCTATCTATCTATCTATCTATCTATCTATCTAACACTATTCCTAAGTTAAACTATTCATATCTATCTATCTATCTATCTATCTATCACTATTCCTAAGTTAAACTATTCATATCTATCTATCTATCTATCTATCTATCTATCTATCTATCTATCTATCTAACACTATTCCTAAGTTAAACTATTCATATCTATCTATCTATCTAACACTATTCCTAAGTTAAACTATTCATATCTATCTATCTATCTAACACTATTCCTAAGTTAAACTATTCATATCTATCTATCTATCTATCTATCTATCTATCTATCTATCTATCTATCTATCTATCTAACACTATTCCTAAGTTAAACTATTCATATCTATCTATCTATCTATCTATCTATCTATCTATCTATCTAACACTATTCCTAAGTTAAACTATTCATATCTATCTATCTATCTATCTATCTATCTATCTATCTATCTATCTATCTAACACTATTCCTAAGTTAAACTATTCATATCTATCTATCTATCTATCTATCTATCTATCTATCTATCTAACACTATTCCTAAGTTAAACTATTCATATCTATCTATCTATCTATCTATCTATCTATCTATCTAACACTATTCCTAAGTTAAACTATTCATATCTATCTATCTATCTATCTATCTATCTATCTATCTATCTATCTATCTATCTAACACTATTCCTAAGTTAAACTATTCATATCTATCTATCTATCTATCTATCTATCTATCTATCTATCTATCTATCTATCTATCTATCTAACACTATTCCTAAGTTAAACTATTCATATCTATCTATCTATCTATCTATCTATCTATCTATCTATCTATCTATCTATTACATTCTGTTCAGAGATATCCCCGTTTGTTCATCAGGATCCAATAGTGTCTAAAATTGAACAGAAATAACACGAATTTCATAGAATTTACAGGCTGTAAATGTTGCAGAATAAAATATTTTTTTATTTATAGTTTTGAATAAATTTCCCTTCCTTGTATGTTTAGTATTAAAAGATTTATATTTTCGCATCCATATGTTTATTTTATGTTGTTATTGCAAAACGACTCACTTAGTTTCAACCGATCTTATCACCAATGCAAGATGTTAAAATAATTATGAAAAGTACTAACATTATTATATAAGTCATATTTGACCATATTTTCGGATATGTGTGTGTATATATGTCTGATGAACTTTCAGGTCGTCTGCGATATATGAGCAGTTCAGGCCTTAGAACCGAACAATCTGCCCCCACATAAGATTTCATTAGAGTGATGAAGACTGTTCATATCTATCTATTTATGGCACAAAATTTCACCATTTTCGAAAGAACTAAATAAAGAGAACTAGTGCACATATTGTTACACAAGGTCACCAAACAGTCTTTCTCTGATTTTAAAATCAAAGTTTTCCTTCGCCGAGATTAGTTGCCAATCAAGAGTAAAGAACTTAGTCTGCCATACTATTTAGCCAATAGTTGTAGGAAGGAAGATGGATTTATACCTATCCCAAGTGTATGTAATGAACTCAAGGGGAATTCAAACATAGCTGCCTAAATCCTCATTTCGAGCCAATATCCATTACACCAGACGCACATCCATATATATATATATATATATATATATATATATATATATATATATATATCGTTGCAAGCAAAAGAATCTCAGAGGTTGTGCTGCAAACATTAACATCTGACCTATTTCCTCAAAATTAGCGTGTTGTTCTATCCTCTCATTTAAATAATGGTTTTGGGAAGTGGATTATACTGAGAACTTTCCATCACCAGCTTATATATATATATATATATATATATATGTGTGTGTGTGTGTGTGTGTGTGTGTGTGTGTGTGTGGCATCAGGCATCATAATGAGAGAAAAAAGAGAAAGACAGAGATATTGAGTTCTATTCATCATTGCTAAATGTTTCACGCGAAATGAACTCTATCTTCAGTCAGATCTATGATCAAATGCAGGAAACACATAAAGGTTTCCAGCATTTGATTTGAGATTCATCTGAAGATAGCGTTTACTTCGCGTGAAACATTTAGGAACGGAATAGTTCTATGTCTCTTTTATGGTTTCTGACTTTGATGCTCTGTTGATAGTTGAGACTTTTTCTGCTTTAAGATTTTCTCTTCTAGGAACATTGAGCGCTTTTGGTAATTTGGCAAAATTTTAAGTAGGTATTCGATTTTTTTTAGCGGGGACATTTTAGCTAATTTTATTAAGGTTTGTTCTCTCTTTATATCTTTCTCTCTCTCTCTCTCTCCACACACACACGCGCGCGCACACACACACACACACACACACACACACACATATATATATATATATATATATATATATATATATATAGATAGATAGATAGATCATTCGGTCAAATCACACAGAAAAAAACAACGGTTCTCTTTCAATCACTGAAGTTCACTGTCATGACTGTAAGCAACTTGCTATAATCCGTAATTTGTTTTTACTTTAAATAACCAACAAAGAGTTCATAAGCCGGAAAATACAAATGTATCTCTCTCTCTCTCTCTATATATATATATATATATATATATATGTGTGTGTGTGTGTGTGTGTGTGTGTGTGTGTGTGTGTGTGTGTGTGTGTGTGTGCATAAAATTCATAAGTCAATATCATCCTGGTGAGATATATAAAAACACGGAAATGACATAACAGATACGCTACTGGGTTTCAGTGAGAAAATGGGAAAAGAAAGAAAGAAGGGAAGATAGAAATTTTTAACGTCTTCTGCTAATACCTTGTAAATAACTGACTATTCCGTTTTGACAATGTGAAAACACGGAATGGACATATCCGAGACGCTACTTGATTTTAGCAAGAAAATTAATAAAGGAAAGAAAGAAAGAAATAATGGAAGATAGAAATGTTTAACGTCTGTTTCAGTGAAATGGAAAAAGTTGTCAATATGAAATATTTTCATTTGTACACATCTACTGATTAAAATAATAACCAGCACTTAGATTTCTGATTGTTATTGCAATATTTTGTTAAATTTTAAAGCACAAGTGTCTAACGATCCGATAGGGGAAATTCTACGCATATTTTATTATTGTTGGACTCGTCATGAGCTTATTCAATCATGAACTTAAGAATTAAGATTCATCAGAATGTTAAAGTAGGAAAACCGTGAAATTTTTATGGGTATTTCTAATAGTGTATAGAATAAAATAAAATTTTGATATTAAAGCTAAATTAAGTTACAAATAATGGATGGCGGCTTATGGATTTTATTGTTCTTTCTCGTAATATTTATTCTAAAATTGCATTCTTACGAACCCACCCATACAAGAAAAAAAGAAAATTAAAATGTTAGCATCATTAGATATTAAATACCTATTTGCTAAAGTTGCTGCCAGTGACAACGATTCATGTTATTTTAACAATATTTTGGCATCTGCAGAAGAAAAAGACGATGTATAAATTCAATAGTCATATAATGTCTATGCTTTTTAATAAAACTTGTTTATAAGAATGTTATATAGGAATAAAATGTCGCTGCCGACACTTGAGTTTGAACATAGATCGCCAGTGAGCGATCCCATTATTGAATTAAGTAGATCACCTGACCATAAAGGAAACACATATATGTAGGAAGTAGCTGACGACTAATGATCGTTATCTCTAGTCTATCCTATCCTATACTATATGGATCGTTATTTCTATTCTCTCCTCTATTACTATACAGATCGCTATTCTCTACTCTATTCATTATACTATTTCACTTTTCGGATCACTATACGGATTACTATTCAAGCGAGTATTATCGAGCAAGTACTATTAGTGCGAGTGATATTCGAAGGCGTCTGACACCAGTATTGTTCAACGGTGTACTAGAGTCTGTATCTGCGATTACAAAGTCTCTACTACAACGAGCATTACGGAAGTGACAACGAGTATTCTATGGCATCACAAAAGTGGCAATGGGTGTTCGTTGACAGCACAAAAATGAACAATCACTGACTAATTACACCGCGTTGTTTAAATATAATACATTTACAATGTTGCAACAAATGAAAAAAAGGTAATTATTTGAATGAAACAGGCATTGTTCAGACGGGTCTTCTTGCCATAAATTAACTCTATGCTTGGTGATTATACGTGTTGCCACAATGTTGCATTCTGGGAGACTACGCTTAAAGCACCAACACTACGCCTGAATATGAAAGAAAGCCTGTCAGTGTGTCGATCAGAATTTGTTAAAGGAAGCTCTCCATAAATTTGACTGTAAACTGAGTAGTGAAATGATTTACAGGGCTTCCACTTGCACTGATAAGGTCTTCAGCAAGCCCAACAATGAAGCATGGTGTATCAAAATGGCTTGCCTACACAACTATGCTAACAACGCCATTCATTTTAAACTGAGATCTTCATTTCTAACTTGTATCACGAAGAGAGCACGCCTGTGTTATTTCACAACAGGGTGTACAGATTGAAAGATAGCTTCGGTTTAATAACCATAAAAACATCAAAGACAATAACATCAAGTTCACTTTAGCTTCCCATTTCAACCAACCGCATCACGACATTGATAACGTGAGATGCGTGCTTTCAGCATCTTCCTTTAAATGCCAACAAGGACGCCGAAATCTGAGTTGAAATATATTTTTGAATAGATCCACGTATTCTTGGATTAAACAGTAATTTAGGCTGACTCAAAGAATACATTTTTCCCCGAAAGCCTTCTAAAAACCTTCCACAGCCCTAATCGTCGCAAACAACTAGACCAAAACTATCAAATTTCTCACGGTATAACACAAAACATGAAAAGAAAAATCTCAACAACAGAAATTCCCCGGAAAAGTGTGACCCACTTTTTATTTTTTGTCTCATTGATAAAGGACACAGACGTGTCCGAAAATTCCAATTTTACAAATATTTCTCATCTTTTAGTCAAAAAGCATAGTAATATAAAAAAAATTATCACTAGACTTATTAACAATTTTATTATTATTATTGGTGGTTTTTTAATCTTTCGAATTGCATTCGACCTATTAAATTGCATATAATAAGAAGCACACGTGAACTATATATATATATATATATATATATATATATATATATATATATATATATATATATATATATATATATATATGGGGATAGATAGATAGATAGATAGATAGATAGGTTCAGTGGTTGAAGTTTCGGATAATTTTAAGAATTTCATTAATATACCCCACTCCCGGTGTCAGTTTGAACTGACATCTTTTTCCCCATGTATTTTGACCGTTTTGCTTAAAGTTCGTTTTTTCTTGATTTCAGACGGAAGCTTTTTTTCAAAATATTTAAGTGTAATTCTCACTTTATAAAATTATTGTATATAGTGATTGTCCAAGCTTAGCTTAGATGTTGCACAAGGCCCAAGATATAGTGCACCCAGTGAGGATCAAACACACTACTCAATCGTAACTGTTCTAGAGAGACCCGCTTGCTGACCAGTACACCACACAAAATGGCTTATTTTCTAAGCGTAGCTTAGATGTGGCATATGGTTGAAAGAATGAAGCACACAATGAGGATCTGACTCATTGCCCGGTCTTAATTGTTTTAGTGAGACAAGAATGTTAACCATTACATCACGCCGAGGTGCCCTCAAAAATTATAGTCTATACTTATAGTTCAGATATATAAGAAAAGAAGGCGTCATTTTAAACTAACGTGATGAGATATGGTTTAAAGACTCATTTTGAAGTAAGAAAAGCTGACCTTATTTGACAAATAGGAGCAATTGTTCTAAAAAAAAAACAAATATATTTAGATATTAAACATTTAACTCTCAAATAAGGCAATAAAGTCACTAAGACGCAAGCAGTTACTGAGTGTTAGAGAATATAAGGAAAAAAAACTTTAAGAAGAGATAACAATAACAGAATCTGTGGAAGTCCTATAGCGTGTCCTTGATTTAAATGTCTGAACTGCTGACACTAACATTTGCCATGGAAATAACGATAGAGTGTCGGCAGGCTTGCGACGTTACGTTTGTGGATAATGAGTCGCTGGCAACGACGGCGTAAACGGCTTTGGGCTCTGTCATGATTTAAAAGTGAGGATTGAATAGTTTCTGGTTGGATATAGCATATGGTTGTAATACGCTAATTTGGCAGCAATAGACCATTTTAAAACAACACTTGGCTCCAGCTGTTTTACGTCTTTCTTGCTATGCGATCCGCCAAACTGTATTTTGTCGGTTAATCGCTTCTATATCTTTCACTAATCCATGTTAATCCCATTTTATATCTTGCTATTTCCATTAATCTTTGTACGTCGCCAAGTTTGATTTCAAGCGATTTTTTTTAATTTCAATGTTGTGCGCCTGTGCGTCATAGCTGGCATTAGACATTCGTTGTACATGTTTACGTCTTTATTTATTGGCAAAGTTTTTCATCTTCTTCAGCTAGATCGTACCTCTAAATCAACAGCTTAGCCATGTTACAACACAAGGAGATGTTATACTGTGTGTGATAAAGGAAGATAGAACTCTGCAGTAATTGAAATCAACGATAACCAATCCTTCGTACACAGCGTAATACGAACTTATGCTAAAACTACCCACAAACTTACCAGAAATACTTCATGTCAGGTAACAGCAATTAGACATTACCTTCCCACAAACCGAAATTGGGTAGCAGTTTATCATTTATGTGCTTTTGTTCAAGAAAAAACGAAAGTTCCTTCATTAAGATTATTTTTATGCAATTTTTCTTCGATCCGGACTATTTTCTTTTGTTAGTCTTCAGACAATCTTTAAATAGAGACAATATTGGCCAATTTATAAGTAAAACCAGGAAATCGATATTTTTGTTTTGTTTTGTTTTACGGCATATCAACCTCAATGGATTATTTAATGCCAACAAAATTTTTGTTGCTGGTAAAATTTTTTTCCTTCCTAAATCTATTTTGGTAATATTTTTTTCATCAAAAACGTATTGCTGGCAATATTTTTTTTTAGAAAAAGTATTTCTGGTATTAAAATCTATTTTTACATTTTCATAATGTTTTGACCCCAGTTTGGGGGTTAATTATTTCCCATAGCTGGGACCTTAACAGGTGCTACCACCCCGGGTCAAGGTGGACTTGGGAACACCAGCAATTAAGAGGTGGTTCCACGCTCCTCAAAACCTCCTGATCAGAGGCATTGCTGTTGGGCGTAGTTTATCGTCTTACCCAGGACGCGGATGTAGTTTATCGCCATACCCAGGACGCGGATTTAGTTTATCGTCATACCCAGGACGCGGGTGCAATTTATCGTCATACCCAGGACACCGATGTAGTTTATCGTCTTACCCAGGACGCGGATGTAGTTTATCGTCTTACTCAGGACGCGGACGTAGTTTATCGTCTTACCCAGGACGCGGATGTAGTTTATCGTCTTACTCAGGACGGCCGGAAAATCAAGAAAAGATTAAATTAAAAACAACTTAAAGAATACATATACATTAATAATGGCCGGTTACTTGTTTCCGAGCACACTCATGTGCTAGGACGCCTAGCCAATCCCCGTTGGAGACACGGGCACAGGCACATTTTTGTTTTCTCATCATCCACATAAAATTCCTGTGGGTTTTTACTGCAGTTATGCTGAGCGGACCAAAGTTACAGTTTCTTAGAGTTGATTGGTTATTGGTTGATTTTTTTGCGACTTATCAACACTAGTGAGTTTTTTTTATTATTATTATTTTATTTTTGACGATTAAAGTTGACAGGAAAGAATGGAGCCAGAGGAGAGTTCCATAAGTGAAAAATGTGAAAAAAGAAAATGTTAGCATAGAACTTGCTGTTACATTTAACCGACTCAACTGTAAATTGATGAGACCTCGTCGATAGTCTAGCAAAGCACTTAAATTCATGAAATCCAGGTACCATAGCGAAGAGTACATCCGAAAAATTATCATGAAAGTATTTATAGAAAATGCACAGGAAGTCAACTTCATGGCGGTGGAAATGTGACTTAAAATGAGACGCCAGATCATGACCAATAATATTGCTTATTTTTGTTTGAATTTTATCAAGGATCTCTAAATATAGTGATTTTCCAAGCGTAGCTTAGATGTGGCACAAGACCGAAAGTATGGGGAACCCAGTAAGGATCGAACTCACTATTCAGTCGTAATTGCTCTAGCGAAACAAGTTTGCTAACCATTACACCGCCTCGAGGTACCCAAGGATCCCCTAAATATATAGCAGGAGCACTGGACCATATGTAGCGATTTTCCAAGCGTAGCTTAGATGTGGCACAAGGCCAAAAGTATGGGGCACCCAGTGAGGATCGAACTCACTATTCAGTCCTAATTGCTCTAGCGAAACAAGTTTGCTAACCATTACACCGCCTCGAGGTACCCAAGAATCCCCTAAATATATAGCAGGTGCACCGGACCATATGTAGCAGCAATACTTTCAGGACGACAAATGGCAGGCAGACTAATCGATATGTAAGATAGATTCTAAAGAGAAAAATTGTATAGCACGATACAGTGAATGAATTTTCTTAGCAGCTGGCCTAGCAGTGGAGTCAATATAGTTTTTAAACTTCATATCAACCAAGAATGTTGGCCCAAAGGAATCCAGTGTTAATCAGATGTTTATAAAAATCCCGATGTTAATTATATGTTTATACAAACCTGTTTCAAAGGACTGGGGTGAAGTATGAGCAGGTTCGCCTATCACCCGGTTCAAACTCCTCCCTAGTCTTTTGAAGGGGAGTATAGTTTTAACCCTTGTTTCGTGTTTAGGGTTGAGTTCCCGGTTTCTTCTAATTTTTTTTTTTTTTATTCTCTGTCATTTCTCGTAGTCCCTTGCATCTTAGTGGCATTATCGCCTTCCTAGGTGTGAACTGATTAAAAAATAAATAAAAATAAATGTACCTGTTTGTAAGCTATTAATTCCTAACGGGTTGATAGAAATTAATGGGTGAAAGCAGCATGATGTTGAAAGGAAAGATATAAAAAGCCAAATATTTCTCAATCTAATAAATGCATTTATATTTAAATGTACAGGAAACAAAGTTTTTTTTATTCATTTTATTCATTAGTTCGGCTGTATGACCTTAAAATAAGAAAAACGAAATAAAATTAATTGATGTAAAAAAATTCTGAATTTTTTACATCAATTTTTTAATGAAAAGACCAGACTACAGATGCTCATCTCTGAACGTTACTAAAGAAACAAAATAGTCAATAGTTGGGGTTAACTTTGTGCAAACAACCAAACGTCTCCTACTCCTCCTCTTCGGGTAACCAATGCCACAGTCCAAATCGATAGTTTATATCTGCTGGTGGAGAGAACTTGTTGCTAGGCCTCTCATGACGCATAACTACATTCTTTGAAACTAGCATAATCCAGTCCCAGCATTCAACAGTCTGCGACATGAAATATAATGGAACATGAATACGAAATATTTAAGGTCCTGATCATGGCTTCATAATTAGCGAGCCTCGTATATCTGATCAGTATTAGCAATGGGTGACTCATTACTATAGCCTCGTACCAAACTAAATCAAAATTAATAAATAAATAATGCCCTTTTCATCAAGCCTAGGTAGGAGCTGATTTATTTGGTCGATTCCTAAATATTTCTTTTTCTGTTTATCAACTTAATTCTTCAACAATTCCATATTATTCACCATTATTTGCAAAGAATTTTTGCCACTTTTCGATATCTTTTCAGTAAAATTCTGCAGGATTTGATGTGAAAACGTTTTCGACGAACTCTTGAATCTGGTTTTTATTTCCTTTTCTTCTATCTGTCATGTTTCCTTAGGCAATCATGGCTCTCCACAATTTCCTGTCCCGTGTAGCTCTTAAATGTTTTCCCATTAAATAGTTTTGCAGTTCTCAAAAAAGGTATTAATCTGTGGTTGCAAGGTCAAGTGAATATGGCGACTGGGGTAGAACAGACCAACTGAGTTCCCAAACCTGTTTTTCTCGTGTTATTCTTGTTGTATGCAGCCTTGTGTTGTTATGGATGAGAAACGCATTTTTTTCCGTTGACGAGAACAGAGAGCTTTTCGATCAAAATTTTATAGACAGGTTGCAGCTGCTAGACCTATAAATGTGTATTTAGTGTTTCATTGCATGTTAAGAATTTTAAAAGAATAACATCGAAACAATTCCACCATATATATTGAGTTGGATCGTGGATATTTATTTTATAACCACTTCCTTTTACATGAAACATTGTGGTATACAATCCATTTTTCATCACTTGTTATGATATATTTAAGAAACGGATAGGATGAGACATTGGTCATTGCAATTAGTTGCTCAAAACGGAAGGTACTTATGACTCAACCTAATAAACTTATTTATATGGGTATGTTTGCGACTTGCTTGACGGTTTTCTTTCTAACATTTCACTCCAAGCAAGGCGATAATGCCACTAGGACGCAGATAGTTACGAGAAAGAGAAGACTCTATTTGGGAGGGGTGCGGAGAGGACAATAAAGGAACAAGGTTCAGGAAGACAGAAGACGTCGATTGACGTTGCATTTAAAATTTTGAAGGCTGTAGGTGGCAAGAAAGCAAGACATCTGAACTAGTATGATCATCTTTACTCCACTCTAAAGTAACAAACAAAAAGGAAAACTTTATTAAAGGGAGTGAACAATAAAAAAAACGAGAATTAAGAATATAGAAAATAACGATTGGCATTGCATTTAAATAGATATAAAATAATTTACCTGAAAGCAAGAAGTCGGAAAGGTGTTCCACAGGTAAGAAGTGCGAGAAAAGAAACTGTTAGAATAGAAGAGACGGTTGCATCTGACTAGTACAAAAGTAAAACGGTGAGAATTAGTTGCCAATCTTAGTAGAATGCTTAAATTCATGTGGCAGAGACACCAAGGAGGAAAGCTCATCAGAATAGTTGCCATGAACATATTTGTAGAAAAGGCAGAGGGAAGCCACGTCACGTCGGTGAGAACGTGATTTGAAATCGAGATGCCAGGTCAGGATCGATTGACCTTTGTTTGAATTTTGTCGGGAATAGCGATATAAAGCAAGAGAAACAGACCAGATATGGCAGCTGTATTCCATGAACGACCGAATGTCAGATTTAGAAATGTCCATGATGGATTCTGACGCAAAACCATGTTCTGGCATTGGCACAGTAAACCAAATGCAGAGTGACACAATTTTGTATTGCATATTTTAATGCAAGACAATTAGTTTTTGAAATTATAAAAATCTTTCATTTCTCACTGTTTACCGGTTTGCCATATTTAGGTAAACATTTAATGACGCCTCGGAAACCAAACTAGTTAAATTCCATCATAGCCGATCGAACACCGAACTACCGCCAGTCTCGATAAATGGATGTCCACTCGGGGAAGCACCTTGTCTTGAAAGACTACTGACCCTTAAACAAACCCTAGACCTTAACTCAAATATATCGCTAAAAATGCTGGAAAAATAGTCGGTTTCCTGTACCGCTCCAGTAAGTACTTTACACCTCGGGCTATCGTTTATCTTTACAAAAGCCCGATCAGGTCTAACATGGATTACTGCTGTCATATTTGGGCACGAGCTGCTCAGTCCTCATTTTCCACACTCGATATAGTACAAAAGCGTTTCTGCGTCCTTGTGGGTGACGAATTATTTTCCACTCTCGAACCCTTCTCTCACAGACGGGATTTGACAAGACTCTTACTGCTCTAACGCTTCTTCCATGGAATCTGCTCAGACAAACTACATTCTTTCGACCCGCCAGTTATAAACTACACGACAAGAACCCGCCATGCCGTTCATCTTGTAGCAAACTACACTGATTCCCTCCGTATTCTACAGGTGTGAAGTAAGTTCCAATCGAGCAGATTCTTCCCCCGAACCACTTCTCTGTGGAACCGATTCTTAAGAGGATGTTTTCCCGATGACTACAATCTTAACTTGTTCGTTATTTTTCCCACCTAACCTCATAAAATATGCCTCTTACTTTATAAAGGAATAGACAGACTTTTCAACGCATTTCGGGAATTTCTTGGAAAACACCCACAACGAATTCTCTAGTTAAATCGGTCCACAGACATAAGCATTGGTAATTGCGTGTGGTGATTCGAGTTAGTACGCTGTAGATTCATAAGCTAGACAGCATAAAAAATTACCCTTCCCCAAATGAATTAATTATACATTACTTGTATTAATATGTACATTAATTACAGTCAGGGCAATTAACCTAAAATCATTTTACCGCGACTATGTGTCACATACGAATTGGATAATTAGAGTGGAAAAGATTCTCACGTTTTCTTTCTCGCTTCTATTATATTTCTCTCTTTCCTTTTCGTTCTTTCTCCTTTTCTTTCTTTCTCCTTTTCTTTCTTTCTTTTGCCTTTTTTCTTTCTTTCTTTTTCTTTCCTTGTCTTTCTCGCTCTTTCCTCTTCTTTTATTTCCTTCTTTTCCTCTCTTCCCTTCTCGTTCTTTCTTTCGTCCTATTTATCATTCTCTTTCTCTCTTTACATTTCTTCTTTTTTCTCTCTCTCTCCTTCCCTTTTCTCACTCTCTCTTTTACTTTCTTTAGATATCTCTCTCCACCTCTTTTTCTTTCTTTCTTTCTTTTTTCTCTTTTTTCTCTCCACTTCTTTTTCTCTCGTTCAATCTCTTTCGTTCCTCCTCTTTCATACTCTCTTCCCTTTTCCCTCCACCGTACTTTTTATATTCCTTCTCTTTCTCTCTAACCTTCTCTTTCTCTTCTTTTCGTTCTTGATATGCAATAAGTTGAGCAAGGTCAAACTGAGGATACAAAGATTGTGTTACGCCAGTCTTCGAAGTTCAAAAGATATGACTGCCTTAAAAAGCAAAATCCCAACTCTGGCCTTTCACAAGGACTCGAACACTGATCACTCGTACAGATTTAAAATACAGAATTACTATGACGCACGCTATTTATTATGTGGGGTTTAGTACAAAGCAAATCCAAAGTTTTGTGGATGAAGATCGTGTTGCGTCAATTTTCAAAATGAGAAGAATTAGCTTCTCTTGAAATCAGTATTCAGTCGAATTATTTTTTTATCGGTTAATCTTAACAAAAATGCACATCATAAGTGCAATTTCGAAGATTGTCCTGTGTCAGTTTTGTAAATCATAAACGCCTCTCTGCTTTGAAACTTAGTACTAAAATCTAGGATTATATATATATATATATATATATATATATATATATATATATATATATATATATATAAGAAATATAGTTTTAAGGTGTGCTATATTTATGCGATAAAGTGTTCAGTATCAGAGATAGAGCGTATGTAAATATAAATATAAAAAGTGAACATTGAAGTCAACACTCAGAGGCGACAGGCTGTTACGTGCTAGACGCAATCATCAGGCCGCGCCCTGACGATTGCGTCTACAATGAAACAACCTGTCGCCTTTGAGTGTTGACTTCAGTGTTCACTAGCGTCGAATTAAAAATCAGGTACTTTCCGTGTCACATTTAATAATATGATAATGATAAAACATGGGGAAATTCGTTTCGGAAATTTCCAGGGCACGAAGCACTATGTCCGTGTAATCAATTCTTCCTAAAAGTATTGCTAGTTCTTCTACACAAGCCTTCACAACTGTAAACGAATCATCTGTTGAGGTAATTTAGCGGTCCAGGTGAATTATTTGACCTTTGTACGTCGAAATAGATGTGAGTATTCAAGTACTATACACGATTGCGCGATCAAGTCTCTTTTGATTCGTGGCTTACTCGGCATCCTCAATGGCTGGCACATAATTCCGGTCTTCTGCCACATTTAAGCTACGCTTAGAAAATCACCAGATTACTTCGACATGGTGTACTGATTAGCAAGCTTAGATCAATTACGACTAAATAGTGAGTTCGATCTCACTGGGTGCCCCATAATTTCGGCCTTGTGCCACATATAAACTACACTTAGATAATTATTGGGACATTCAGACATGGTGTAATGGTTAGTAAGCTTGTCTCACTAGATCAATTATGACTGAATAGCGACCACGATTCTCACTAGGTGCCCCATAATTTCGGCCTTGTGCCACATATAAACTACGACAAGAAAAGTATTGGGGAACTCCGTCGTGATGCAATGGTTAGCAATTACGACTGAATAGTGAGTTCGAACCTCACTGTGTACCCCTTACTTTCTTTCTCGTCCCACATGTGAGCTACACGTATAAAATCGTCGCTAGATCAATTACTACAGAATAGTGAGGTCGATCCTCACTGGGTACCCTATACTTTCTTCCTCGTCCCACATCTGTGCTACACTGGGTGCCCCATATTTTTGTCCTTGTGCTACATCGAAGTTATGTTTGAAAAATCATATAAATCCATATAGATAAAGATGCTGGGGAAAAAAAAATATCTGGAACATTCTGTTGCTCCAGAAAATAACTGATTCCTTCTGTCCTGCTTTACTTTTTTTTTTTTACAAGAATCAGATTAGACCAAGAACGAAAAAAATCTCTGTCATATCTGGGCTGGAGATGATCGGTTATCACTTTCCATACATGACAGACTTCAAAATGGCTCATGCGTTCGTTTGGAGAGAGACCTATTTTCTACTATGCAACATTTTTGGCACAGACTCAACATTGCAAGCCAGTCGCTACTACTTTCTGCAGCAGACTCCCGCGTGAGTATTTCCTTGAAAATTAAAATCTTAACATCTTCACAATAAGGATCAATCATAATCTATCAACCTAATTAATAACTTGATATTCAGTAACCCATTATTATCGCATTTCCAAAACAGAGGCTAGAAGTAGGAAAACTAAGCATCACCAACCCTACAAAGAAGAATATCAGCATGCTACAGATATCAATATTCGAAATCCTTGTTCAAAGTGAAGCCTGGAGGTCTTGGCTGAGACCGATCCTCAATGAAAAATGTGGACTGGCGCTACAGAATTACAAACAGAACCAGTAACAAATAACAGAAAGCACGACACTTGATGAATACCAACAGCAGCAACAACTAAAATGGACAGCACATGTAACTCAAACAAAAAATAATGCCATAATCAAAATGTTGACATTCTACACTGCTTTAAATAAAAGGTTAGGAAGGAAACGCCTATCAGTAGTAAAGAGTTATAGCATCTACTAGAGTTGAGAAACCTATTTTCCTGTAATATTGTCTGAAGAGAAAGATTTTATAAATTTCAATCGAAAGCAGTACTAGATGCCAAATGACTACCTGTAGGGAAACGATTAATATTAACATTAGTTAGTGAAGTCTTGTGTTTTTTCGATCTTGAAATGGATATGAATAAATAAATATGATCACTGGTACGTTCCTCTAGGTTTGAGGTTGCAACCCTGGAGATTTGTCTTCAAAATGTCTTTGTAACGCTTACTGTGTATAATATAACACGAAAATAACAATTATTTGCCAAAGTGACTTGAAAAACCTATTTTCCTGAAAATCGTTTTGAAGAGAAAGATTTTATAAATTTCAATCGAAAGAAATACTGGCTACTCGGTCATTGAGTGCCAAATGTTTCCTTGTAGGGAAACGGCTAATATTACCATTGCCTTTATCATTTGGCCGAATGATGTACGCAATTCCACCAGTAACTTGGCACGCTCACAAAAAAATAAGACATAATGCGGAAGAGATACCATCTAAAATTCAAGATCTTCATGACTATTACAGCTTAGGGATGAGTTTTATCTCTAATATCAGTCACGATTCCATTAAGCCACGATTCTTGTGTCGCACAAAGCGCCTTTAAAATAACAGGGTAAGAAAATTTACATCATCTGCCTGCCGTGTCCCTTCAGAAAGTGGGCGATCTCCACAATTTCCTATTCTTTTAGCTCTTAGCAATGTTTGCTTTTCGCTATCCGTCCCAGTTCCTGTTTCTACCCTCCACCCTCGTTAGGTAAGTTACTCGCTGTTTCTCTCCATCCTATTTACTTTCAACCTGCCCTGCTAGTTTCAAATTCTCCAAGCCGTCTTCCCCCATTATGTATTATTCTCAACATTTATCTGGAGAAACAATTCACTGTTGGCTCAACTCTCTCTTTCATCTGTGAGGAAATTGTTCAGCGTTCGCTTTCAGATAGGCGGATTGATATTACGTAGCATTTCCAGTGGCAGAACAACGACTAGGAGATATAGTAAAGTTGTTTAGAAATACAAAGGATAGGAAGGCCATGATTAGCGAAGGACACGGCACATAAATGACAAAGAGAGCTTGACTGATCAAACGTGTCAATATTTTTGCGAAATTTCATGCTGGAGATTTCTCGCTTCGAGATGCTCCACGGTTGGGTAAACCAGGTGTTTTTAGTTATGTTTGTCACTTTGATACGAGACTTCCAAAAAATCCTAATTGGGCATATGACAACGTGCAATTCACGTCTTAAACGAAAATGTTCCAGTTTAACAATAAATTGATACTGATGATGAAAAGTGAATAATTTACAACAACATGGAACACAGTTGATCAAATGTCAAGCGAAAGAAATTGTTGAGCGTTAAAACTTTAAACATAGAAAAGTTTCAGTGAAAGTGATGCAGTCATAAATAGCGTAATGGGGCGTTTTCTAGTACAAGATCCATCCGCACACAGTATTGATTCGAACAACTACTGTTCGTAATTAGACTAACTGAAAGTATTAATTGACAAAAAAGTAACTGCGCTTATTTAGGATAAGGCTAACTCTCTCTCTCTCTCTCTCTATATATATATATATATATATATATATATATATATATATATATATATATATATATAGTTTATGCAAATTTAGGTAATCCGTATGGGTAGACCCGAGGAGAATGATATCCAGAGAGCTCAATGTAAAATTCAGAGCAGATATGTTTGAATAAAAGACAGACCACGTTAAGATTCCATGTAATAAGCTATTTCACCATAACCCCTTTAACAGGGTTCTGGATCATCAGATTTTACTTCCAAAAGCGGAAATGAAAAATGAAAAGAAATTCACACGTTTTTTACGGACCTCATCAAGTATACGCAAAGTTAACGAAGTGAGGAAGTGAGGTGGGAGAGAGGATATGAGTGTGTCATATGTATCATTTTAGTTTCCTATTTTAACCCCAGTGTGTCGGCTAGATGTTGCTCAAATTTAACGCGTCTCGTCTCTAGATAAAGGTAGATAAGGGGTGAACGATAAGAACTACATTAAAGGAAGACGTTACAACAACCCCAATAAATTACACGACAGGTTTCATTCAAATTCTTAGACGCTGTCAGTTCGCGTTACTTTAACGTGCATATTTGGGAGGTTAAAGTTTGATAAATATCTAAATTTTAAAACAATCTACGAAGAAATTAATTTGAATAATAAGTACCTAACAAGTACCTAACAAGTACGCTTTCTAATAAGTACCGCGCATATAATATATAAATAATAATATACATATAATATATTACACACACACACATATATATATATTTATATACACACACTTTTCAAATGTAATATTATATATATATATATATATATATATTATTATATATCTATCTATCTATCTATCTATATATATATATATATATATATATATATATATATATATATATATATATATATATGGTTGACTCGTCC
Organism: Acanthosepion pharaonis; assembly: GCA_903632075.3. Taxonomy (NCBI): domain Eukaryota; kingdom Metazoa; phylum Mollusca; class Cephalopoda; order Sepiida; family Sepiidae; genus Acanthosepion; species Acanthosepion pharaonis. The sequence goes on from CAHIKZ030000113.1 coordinate 310,953, forward strand.
GTCGTATTCGACGTATGAGGGTCAAAGAGCTCAGTTCCTAGAAACCGACAGCCTGGACACCAGCACATATGATTAGATTATAGCGGTGAAGGTTTTTGGAGGTCTGAATACAGAGACCTGGTGCACTACGTGCCGCAAGGTCCCTAACGTTTTGAATTCAGAGTTATTCTTCTCCTAGACCAGTTGCCATCCAAGGCTATAGAAGCTAGTTCTCTCTCTCTCTCTCTCTCTCTCTATATATATATATATATATATATATATATATATATATATATATATATATATATATATATATATTACACTATTATAAATTTTTAAAAATTAATCAGTTTGTTTGACGATCGCAAAAGCGTGAAACCCAGGGTCACAAACTCACATCTATCCAACCAAATACGTTAGCTCTATCTCTAATATGGAGCGCTTTCTAATAAGTACCGCGCATATAATATATAAATAATAATATACATATAATATATTACACACACACACATATATATATATATATATTTATATACACACACTTTTCACATGTACTATTATATATATATATATATATATATATATATATATATATATTATATATATCTATCTATCTATCTATATATATATATATATATATGATTATATGTTATATATTATCTATCATATATATATGTATGTGTCTGTGTGTATGTGTGTGTGTGTGTGTGTGTAAACTGAAATTTTAGATCAAGGAACGGCATAATAAAAACATTTGGAAATGTTGGACAATTTTTGTCTTTATTATCTCCCGAAATTAAAGTAATTATACGAAGTTTAGGACGGCTAATGATCCAACATAATAGACAATGTGTGTCTGTTATATTTCCCAATATATTTTTGAATAATGATCTGCTGCTCTAATATACTAAATTCCCATTACATGATGCCACAAGATTAAACGATTCCCAACAATGGAGCTTCATTAAAGAACAAATAATTACAGACAAATAGGAATTACAACGGCTCAACACTGAAATTGTTCGGATGAAAGAAATCTTACGATATTCGCTCACAACTGAAAAATTCAAGAAAATATTGGATTTCTTATACAATACAGCACAAAAGGAAAATGAATCTCATAAACAAATCACCCCCCCAAAAAGCTAAACAAATTATATAAAAGAAAAATACTTTTACCAAACATAAACAACAACTTCATTAACCTATCGGATTACTAACTCACTTCAAATGAAATAGAATTCCTCCATCTTGGACCAAATTTTTATGTCGCACTGAAACCTAATTTAATGTTTAAACAAACGCAAATTGAAGCTTTATACCAACACATGCTTCTATTAGAACAAGACCACCATATTACTACACAGGTAGGTTTAAAAGAATTACTTAAACCCTAATCTTTAAACGCCGTTATCATAAAAATCCTAATGGAATTATAAACACTCCTTTGATAAAGTAGCCACACAAGTAAAAAATGACAGCAGTATTATCCGACGAGCTGATAAAACTAATACTTTCCTTATTTAAAAAAAAAACAGGATTACCACTTAAAATTACAAGCCATTTTGAACAATCATGATATATTTAAAAACTTAACCAATAATACCACCTCCCAACTTAAAAACCTTAATAAACTTATTACTGCTAACAGTGCTGAAATAATATAAACTTACAAACTTCAAAAGATTATAGGTGAGTATCAATCTGGTTACCTTTATGGAAATGTAAAAATCCATAAAAAAGATCCCCTCCAACGTATCATTTCACAACTACCTACACTAGAATATTACCTTTCAAAAACCCTTAACAAATTAATTACTTCCTACCTCCCAAGTATATATTGTATTGACTCTACAAATGAATTTATACAAATTCTTTATGCTGTAAAAACAAACAACCAAATAATCGCATCTTTACATGTACAAAATGTGTTTACTAATGCCCCCTATCCATGAAACGATTGACATTATCCGTGATGTATACAATCACACTTCTCTCGTACCCATCAATATTAAACTCACTATTTAAAATAAAATATTATTAGCATGTACCACTCAAGTACCTCTTTATGACCCCCTAGGTAATATTTATACTCAAATAGACGGTATTGCGATGGGATCTCCTTTAGGCCACATTTTTCTAATTATTATATGGCACATTTGGCAAATAAAATACTTAATGACACTAATAAAATCCCTATATATGTAAGGTGACATTTTCGTTTTAGCTAAATTACACAACGTAAAAACAAATTTGACAATCACTCCGTCCTCAAATTTACACTAGAACTTAATATTAAAAATAAACTTATTTCTTTGATGTATTTATTCATCCCAACACACAGAAATTTACTATTTCTCTATATAGGAAACCCACTAGCATTAACTCGTGTCTTCTTGATTATAATAGTGAATGCTCCTAACGATATAATTTAACCGTTATAAAAAGCTTAATGCAACATACATAAATGATATCTTTTTCCAAAACCATATTCTATAAAGAATTACATAACATTAAAGAAAAAAACTTGTTAAAGGATTTCCTAATTCCGTCATTAGTCAAAAATGTATCTCAATAAACTTAAGAATGCCTCTAACAAAATTGATAATATTAATAATAATCGTATACGTCAAAATAAACATAATACTATTAACTTATACTATTGTAACCAAATGCATAATAATACCAAATATGATGAAACAACACTCAAAAACATAATAGGTAGAAATGTTGAACCCATTGAATTCGAACTCGGGTCTACGTTTCGCCAATCTGAGACGCAGCCCATTACTGTACCGGTATAGGCGTTTGAAATTAATCAAAGCTTGTTATTAAAACAATTTTTTCAGGAAAATAGGTTTCTCAAGACTATTGACATTTGATTGATTGACTCGTTTTCTAACCATTACAGGTTATTTAAAGCCTGAAAACATTTTTGAGATTCTAAGAATTTTTTTGTAGATAATAACAGAAGTCTTAATAACTAACACATAGCTGTGGGGAGAAGAGGTGGATTAATATCTTTCCCAAGGGTATTTGCGCGTAAATTAATATAACGAATCCAGCGGGAATTCGAACTCGGTTCTCCGATTAGCAGTTACGAGCCGTTATCCATTACACCACATAGAAGCTTATTACACCTAGTATTCTCAAGCGGTCATCCTTCTATGTACTAACCGGGCTAGACGTTGCTTTATTTCGATAATCGTGCGGGAACATGGTGTTTCAACGCTATATGGGCGTAAGCTAACGTTTTTCACTCTTTCTAGTACTGATGAAGATTTCCTAACTAATATTTTGTTTAAAACAGTGCAGAAAGTCAACATATTGACGATATCATTATGTTATTTTCAATTTACATGTGCTAGCCATTTTAGCTAGTATTAATAAAATTTGAGATAGGTAGTTTAGTGTAACATACTATGAGTAAAATGTCAAATTATTTCTTGGTCTCCATAATAATGGTAGCAACAGTCCGTCCTTGCATAGTGGAAACGAACCCGTTTGTCAAAAAACTTGACGATATCATGCTGGGATATACAGAACTGTGAGCGAGATTCGATCTGGGTGTGCCGATTCTGTGATGATAAAAAAAAAACGCCAGTTCTCAGCTCGAAATGAAAATGCGGCCGAAATTGAATAAAGAAATTTTCATACCTCAACAATTTGAAGCAAGCCCTCATCATGGTCATTGGTGTGGTCGATGACGTCAGCAACCAACCCACACGTGTCCGCCGTCACAGCCAAATCGCCCGGATAAAGACTAACTTTGCCATAAGTTTTACTCCGAGTAATGTTAAGTATCCTCCGCGTCATCGTCGTGACTTCATGGATAGAAACTTCCGGTAGAGACAACAGATATTCCGCCTGTAATGGAAAGACAGAATTAGATGGAGAGAAAGCATAAAAGTAAAGAACCTTTTCTTGTTTAAAAAACAACGAAAAAATACATTAGTTAAAACACTGAAAATCTTGGTTATCGCAAATTCTACATGGTCTAGCCTTATGGCCACTTAATCACGGTAGCCGCACATTCTAGTTTCCCGGGGTTTGTCTCTGATAAGCAGTCCTTAAATACATTAATATCTTTATAACAAAGATGCATTGATTTTAAATATATCTACAAGTCTGGTACGCATTTTCTATCCATATTTTACCATTGCTTCCTATTTTTTGGATGCCTCACTATGATTCTCTCTCTCTCTCTCTTTCTCTCTCTGGCAGTGACAGATGTAGTAATTTCGATTCGTACTGATCCCCATGCACAAATGGTTCAATGTTAAACTGAATATCTGGTAATAGAGCAATGTTTACATCTAAGACACGCCTTGCTGCTTCCACGAAGTCGAATCGTCCTCACTTTTTCCGTACTCCAGATGAAAAGAGAAAGTTCTAATCAGAAAGCTTTTCCCCAAGAACTGCTACTTTGTGGGACACATCATCCCTGTGTATGCTTCCACGAACACTACTATCTTACTATCTCAAAATCTATGGTCAGTCGTTTTCTTTCCTCCCTATCATCATGACATTTACTTCTTTCCACCTCCTCTTTTATTCACATCACGATCTTCATTTTTACCACTAAGCCTCTACCTTGTATGTCTCTCGTGCCTTTTAGTCGGTGGGCTTTATTATTAAAAACTTAATTGAAATCATTCAAACACCAGTCGAGGCTATTGCTTTGGAAAGTATGACTATATTTTCTTTCCCTGAGTAAGGCTCTGTAGCTTTGGATGTTAACCAGACTAGGAGAAGAACAAATTTAAAAAATTGTTTAGTATATTGCTAGTAAAGCCAACCCGTACAAATATTTTTGTTATGAAAAACACAGCAGCAACACTTAAGGTATTGAGACAGTGGCATTATTCTCTAGTAGGTTGTCTTCAGCAGCGGCCTGCAGCCATCATTACCGGTCCATGGACTATTTGGTATCGTGCCGTAAACCATTTCGGGCCTGTCCGTTAAACATTTGACACCGAGTCATTAACCAATTGGTACCGGGCCGTGGACCATTTGGTGCGGAGCTGTGGACAGGTTGGTACTGTGCAGGGGGGCCATTTGATACCGGGCCGTGGACCATTTTGTATGGGGACGTGGACACTTTGGGACCGGGCAGGGGGACATTTGCTATCGGGCCGAGGAATATTTGGTACTGGGCCGTGGACCATTTGGCATAGAAAGGAGAAAGACCTTTCCATCCATTTTATTGACTATTGCAGTCCTTGGGTTTTGTTATGAGCGTAACCAACACTGACCGCCTGTTGCGTAAAATTGTCTTGCATGGCACCAGTCTGTGGCGCAAAAAGGTTGAGTGCCGCTGGTCTATAGGGTTAATTATTTTATTAACCCTGTAGACATTAGAAATTATGAAATAAGCTTTCAGCTGTACAGCTACGAACTGCAAGTGAGTTTTCCACTTCATATGTAGTGAATTCGATCCGGAGTTAGTGTCCGGGTGCAGCATTTGTACTGTACTCAACTGAGCTTACAAATATTACTTTTCAATTTAATTTATGAATTTAAGCCCAGTACTAGATTGGCAGTAAGGTCACATCATTTTAACAGTTAAAATGGCTTGTCGTAACCGTAAATTCTATTCTACCAATTTCTTCTCTCGCATTTTTTGTTCTGAAAGTCTCTTCCGGTTTCTTGCTTTTGGGTCCATTTTGATCTTTAAAAATTTAAATGCAATGTCTATCGTTATCGTCTATCTTCTATTTAATTTTTTTTTTTTTTTTTTTTTTTTTTTTTTTTTTTTTTTTTTTTTTTTTTTTTTTTTTTTTTTTTTTCCCGTTCTTTTATTGTTCTCTCTATTTAATTATTTTTTTTCTTTTTCTCATATACTCTCAAACTCAGTAATCACAACTTAGTGGCTTTATTGCCTTGCTTGGAGTGAAATGGTTAAAAATAATATAAGTACTTACCTAACCCAGGAGCAAAGATGATCAAGATAATTCCACAAACCATTGCTATAACAGCAGGTTCGATCCTTACTGGCCTACGCTTGAGAACTTCTGCTAAGACAAATAAATCTCAAACGTTTCAACGTATAACTAAACCTGGGTACAAGGGTAGGTCCCTAGTGAGGATTAATCTGTTAACCATAGCGAAGAAGATTCATAACTAAATGTCTGTCCGAAAAATGGACTCACCGAAACAGTTAAGTGGGTTCTTCACATCGTCGAATGGTTCATTTTATCGAAAAATCCAGACGTAGAAAATCAAAGGAAAATAACTGCCATATCTAAATGGTGGTTTTCTTAAATTATGTAACGTTTAAAGTCGTTGATTGTTGCTTATGTGTGATAATGACCGACTTAGCTTGTGAAATGATTCTTTCACTAGTCCAGTCCCCTGTTAAAACGCTTCCCAGAGATTTGAACTTTTGCACCTGCTTGATGTTTATACCTCCAGTTCGTAACTCTTATCTTGGGACTTTTCTCGTGCTGATGACCATATTTTCTGTCTTCTTGCAGTTGATGGTCAGTTATTTTTTCTTGCTTTCTTTTACCGCCCTGTCTAGGAAGTGCTGCAACTTCTTTTCCGAGTTGGTGATCAACACAGAGTCATTTGCGTATCTTATATTGTTAAGATTACGCCCACTGAAAATAAATCCTGTTAGGGTCTCCGGTTTCCTTAGGATGGCGTCGCCGTAAAAAAAAAAAAAAAAAAAAAACTGGGGAGAAGACGCATCCTTGTCTAATTTCTGATTTTGTATTTTAGAATGTAGAATTTTAATTTTCTATCCATCATTAGCTTCTTCCTGAGAAAATGCCCCATACAATGAATCAATGCCCATTGTGAAATAAGTAAATAATCAACCTAATGAATACCATCGAAGAGGAGTGATGATAAAGTTGTGTTGACACCCAAGAAATAAATTATGTTATATTTACATTCAAATATAAACCGCGTACTTACGCTCTGTTGGATGTCCAAGAATTCCTTATGGACGCATTTCGCCAAATCTGGACGGCCCCACACTGCTTTTGTACCTGTCGAGCTGAGGTCACTATAACATTTTCGGGTGGCATTACCTACAAGATTTAAAAGAGATTAATCAGCATAATAAAAATGACGATCTGCAAAATGTATGTTGTACGGTAGCGTAATTCATGCTCATCTCTACTACTGAGGCAGTGGACTACCCTTACTTATAAATATGGCAAGTAGCCACATTAGAGTAGGGTTTGAGTACGAGTTGATTTATTCGAGTCTTTCCGTTCTATGTATGAGTGTATAATAAAACTCTTCTTTGTTTTCCTACCTAGTCTTCTGCTCCTTTGATGCTCTTTGTAACCACGGCCTTCCTAATTCTCGGCTATTTTGGACAAAGACATCATTACAGCAATTTAATATTTCATTGTTAGGAAATTCAATGACAAAGTGGAAGAAATGTTTTGCGTGACGCGTTCCCTCTCCTTCATGCAATCTGTTATGGTGAATTAACCATAGACGGATGGACTCTTCTAAGTTACAAATAAAAGCAGGTACTGCTTTTGCCAGAGGGAGTTTTTTCCAGTCAGCTCTGACAGTTCGGACATTCTTGCTCGTTTGTATATTATTGTATTACTGATTTTCGTTAATACATTTGTTAACTGAAATCCACTCTTGTGTCTTTATCCTGGCACCAACATAATCGCATCAAAGTAAACATCGCTTATGTCTGATGAAGTCCTAAAGAATAAAACGCATTAGGCGAAAAACGTTTTCCACTTCGTCATTGATTTTACTAACATTGTTCTGCTACATAAAAATGTATATATTTTTTCCCTGTGCAAATAAAATGTGGATATTATTGATTTGGCGGGTAAGATTAATTACTGTTAGAATATTAGTCTATTTTAAAAGGAAATTTATCATATTTGAAAAATAAAAAAAATATGTCTCCTCAGCGGAGGATTCCGTTAGTTTGTTTCTTCTTTTCATGAGAGGGTTGGGTTGGCTAGTCGATCTTGTGATTAATCAACACTTGCTGGGTTATTTAAAGTTGTTTGAACCTATAGATAAATAGTGGTCGCATTTATACGTGAATGTATAGGTTAACATAAATCCTTTTTAATATTTCAGGGAAATCTTAGTCGAAATTACGAAATAAAATCTGCACCTTGATAAATTTCCTCAAGGACCGAAACGCATTTGTGTAGAAAGTTTTCTTTTTACTTTTTCATTTATATATATATATATATATATATATATATATATATATATAGGTGGGTGTGTGGGTGCCAAATGTTTGTCACCACACGTTTTATTTAATAAATAGTACATTTTGATTTAATTAACTCCTACTAAGCTAGAATACTGACTATTTGACTCATCTATGCAAGGCTTCCATTTAGAACAGGGAGACCCTAAAATTTTAATTCAGCCTATGATTACAATTAGCCAGCAAGGTATATTTAGCAAAAAGACCTAAAATTTTGAGGCAGTAATGGGTTATATTATTATTATTATTATCATTATTATTATTACTGTTATTATAAGTGCTTTTGTTATTGTTGAATATATGAAGACCTTCCAGGAAAAGAAAGTACAAATTATTTTTGAAAAAGATACGCAAAATTCAAATTTTAAGTAAGTTTTCGAAATTTAGAGCGGGGCCCAAAAACATTTGTCCACTAGTGTATTTATATAAGACCAAAGACAACGGCGAAAAGCATCAGCAAATATTCCTATGACTATGTCCCGAGATCTTCGCTGTTGTATAATATGCGGACTTGTATGCAGGTCACTAGTGGGTCTAATGTGTCACGACACAAACATAAAAACTGAATGAGTTTGTCGATTGCTCATACGTCGAAATGGATGTGAGAGTGCATCACACACACACACACACACACACACACACACACACACACACACACACACATATATATATATATATATATATATATTGTTGTGGCCTTGATAGGGGCCAGAAATAAAGACACAAAAAAAGGAATTGAGTGGAACAAATATATTAACAGAAACAGTAATACAAAACATATACAAACGAAAGTGTTACAGCAATAACGTTCGGTCCGATGTCAGAGCTGACTGCTGGAAACTTCCCTCTACAAAAGGCAGTACCTGCTCCTATTTATAGCTGGGAGAGTCCATGCGTGTGTGGGTAAATTACCATAACACACACACACACACACACACACACACACACACACACACACACACACACATATATATATATTACAAAAATGGTTTAAGAAAATTCTGCCATGGAAATGAAAATGAAGGAAATATTTTTCAAAAGATAATGGTGCATATATGAAATTAGGAATATCTGTGATCCAGGTCGCCTATTCATTTTGTGCTATTTTTATGGAATTAAGGTACATGCCTTAGGGTGGTAACTCGTTTAAAAGAAGGAAAACCAAAAGCATGTGGGAAGAAACTGGAAAGTATTCCATTAATTTGTATAAACATTTATAGTATCTCAGAGACAATAAAGAAAAGGAATCTGTGGAGAGTCATGACTGCCTACGTCCTGAAGAGACGCATTAATTCAAAAAAAGAATGTAGCTAACCATGGAGGAAAAAGGGACACCAAAATAACAGAGAATAGTATTAAAGAAGAAGAAGGTTAAAATAAAACGTTAGCATACTAGTATACTATGATTATATAACTCGCTCAGTAGACCGAGCATATACATTTATAGCTTGTGAGAACGATACATCAAGAAGGAACAAATGACAAATATGAGATTGCATATTCATGGCCAGAATGTTAAGAGTGCTTTCAAAGTAAAATTCAATGCAGAAAAGAGAATTTTAAGGACAAACAAACGTAAGAACTAGAAGTGACGTGTATGAGAGATGATAAGCCCGATCCCCATGAACAAGATTATGTAACATTGCTGAATAAACTAGATACCTGAGGAAGGTTGGTGTATACCCCGTCGAAATATTGCAAAATAGATCTTTCTTCTTCTATGTGCCGTGTCGCTTCAGGGCGTAGGCGATCATGGTTCTCCCACTTCCTCCTATTTCTTATAGTTCACAATGTTCTGTTCTTTTGCTACTTCTCCCAAACCCTGTTCTGTCATCCACTTGCTTAAGCCCGATAGGTAAGTCACGTGTTGCTTTCCCGTGTCTCTCTTTCTCTCTATCCGCCCTGTGAGTATCAGATTCTCCAAACTCTCCTTTCTCATTATATGTCCCAGAAATTCCTGGTGTTAAGTATAAGCTTCCTCCTTGTTTGAATCCTCTCCAAAACCTCATCGTTGCTCACATGTTCGGCCCACGGTATCCTTAGCATCATTCTCTAGAACCATACCTCCGTTGCCTCGAGTCTCTTCTCCACCTTTGACGACACCGTCGTCCAACATTCGCTGCCGTAAAGGAGGACAGACATCAGGTAGCAGTTCAGTACTTTTTTTCTTTGTTGCCAACGAAATCCTTCTGTCTCGTAATACTCTGCCTAGGTTTTGGAATGTGTCTTTGGCCATCCCAATACGCCTTCGAATCTCAGCGTCGCACTTACCGTCCTCTGTCAGAACACTTCCCAGATATTTAAATTTCCGCACCTGCCTGTAAATCGCATTTTGGGCTCATCTTTTTACTGATGACCATGCATTCTGTCTTCTTATAGTTTATGCTTAGTCCCTTCTTCTCGATCTCCTTCGCTACCTTCTGTAGAAGATTTTTGTAATTTACTTTCCGTGTCTGCTATCAGTACTGTGTCAGCTGCGTATCGTATGTTCTTATGATTGTGGCTGCCAATAATGAATCCTCGAAGGATTTCCAGTTCTCTCAGAATTGCTTCTCTGTATAGGTTGAATAACCTGTTCCAACAGATCTTTGTGGGATAATAAAAAAGAAGAAACTTGTTCAAATCAACCACAGACATGATAAGCCCCTCTTAGATTATTTGATAATTACAGCCCACATGTCAAGCTAAAAGCTGCCATAGAAACGTAGTTGACAATTATTAATATTACAATTGTTGAGTGTTCGTTAAAAATAAAATTAATGGCGTTTATTATTTTGTTGTCAATTCGCAAGAACAAATGTATAAAATCACTTTTATATGTTTCGGTTTTATTACAATTCTAATCATCGCTGTTTAAAATAAGAAACATTGCCGAAAAGTGAGGGTAGGTAAAAAAAAAAAAAACGGTGTCATGGGAAAAAGCGGTGTCATGGGAAAAACGTGCTTTTGACTCTCCTATTTTAGTTCATCAATGTCGAAATTCGTTCGAGCTAATTGCATATAATGATGACTATTACTTTCTGTAATTATTTAATTACCTCAATCTGTGAATTGTTATTTTCGAGGAAACAGCAAGAAGAATACGAACGACAGGATATAAGATATATCTGAAGAAGTCTAACCATCACGCTAGCCGAAACGTTGTGATAAAAAATAGCGGATAGTAGTCAGAATAAACCTGGGACTTTAACTCAACCTTTAATTCGCCAAAAGTAAATGAGAATCCAGTGTTAGACAATTAATTACAATCCAAGTCGGACTTTTCTTTGTGTTACATCAATCCAAGTGAACGTCCGGCGGATAATGAGCTTAAACATTCGACAGCCATCAATTTAAGAAGGTAAAAACGGGTAATGTAATGAAAAGTGCAATCGGAACGTGTCGGGATATAAAGTTAACTTAATAGCCCGATTTGAACATGCTCTTCAGAGGGAGGGATACATGTTTTAAACATTGACGACATATGATCTCCATAGAGCAAACAGCCCTACGCATGCGCCTTTTTCCGTTGAGTTATATTTCCGGCTAATCCATCATACATTAAATAAAAAGAAAAAATACATATATAAGTATATAGGTGGGCGGTTGCTTGCGGGTATATACATTTGAATTAGATATATTCATTTATATGCCATGTGGGATATCATGGCACTCCATAGCGTTCTGTTTTTTTTTTTTTTGTTTCAGTAAATTTTAACCATTGACCACCATCTTTGTTCCTGGAATGCTATGCTTTCACTATCATGTCTCACTTTTTTAACCAAGTATAATAATTTACTCTTATTCAAAGTACAAAACAACTACTTTTGGAGACAATTTAAAAAATACCAGGGTGTCCACAAACGTTTAAACTGTTGTATATATATATATATATATATATATATATATATATATATATATATATATATATATATATATATATAAAAAAGAAAGAACAGTAAAATATATAACCCTGTGTTCTTATAGATATTTTTATTTTTACAAAATAGTGCTCAAAAAAATCCAGACGACACGCATTCAATGGATGTCAGTTTTCATTGAAAAATACATCCCTACCCCTTACCAAAATGTAGCTAATAACAGATACAATGATGCAGACATAAGGAAAACCCAGACACCCCTTTGTCCAGTCGAAGTAGATTTATCTGTAACCATGGAAACGTGATTTTAGCTGTGTCTTTAAAACCCAGTAATTTTTAAAAGTTACTCCAAAATTCGCTTGAGGATGAAATGGAACTCATGTCTTTAATTTAATTGTAAAATTAAATTCGTGGCTTTTAGCTTCCATTTTTGAAACATGGTTAGAACTGTGTAGCGAAAAAAAAGCATATTTTAAATAAATCAATTTATAATATCTCTCTCTCTCTCTCTATATATATATATATATATATATATATATATATATATATATATATATATTACATGAATGATTCATACAAAAAACAGATATAGAAGTTAATGACTGAAATGGCGAGAATACATCTTCGCAAACAAATTTAATGAAGTACACTAACCCCGAACCTATTGATGAATGTTATGATCCCTGTTTATAAATTCCAGTTGCATAAGGTCTTTTTTTTTGTTTTTTACAAGCTTCCACCTGTTCATACAGACATCTTCAGGTATGGAAACAAATCTCCTATTACCATATTAGTACAAAAATGCACAATCATAAATTTAAAAATTCAATCTCAGCGTTGGGACCACACGCTCCAAAAAATTTCCTCGCAGTTGGCAGTAGCACATTTCTAAGAACATTTTTCGGGTTACATCTATATTTTCGTTGTCCTGTTATTACCGAGAAGTAAAAAACAAAAAGCAAATCTATTTCCACGTGCTAATACCCTTGGGAAAGGTATGAATCCTTCTTTTCTCACATCAGCTATGGGCAAATAGCAGGACAGACTGGGTTCTATAGCCATGGATGGCAACTGGTCTAACGCAGAAATGGCAACCTACTGCGGGAAAAAATCTGCCTCGTCAGTCATGTATTGAAAGATACATGATCGTGTATCACGCATGGCACATAACTGAGTGAATATTATCGTTACGAAAACTAATAGAAAAACCAGCCTCAATATCTTATACGAAACATAAATCACCCCCACCGAACTTCATCAATTAATATAGACATATTAGTTTTCTACTTTGAAGGTGGGGCCATTCCGCGTTGAAATGAGAAAACTCATTGTATTTTCATTATCAGATGATAGGCTTATATATCTTTCTATCATCCGGCTGCCCCTAAGCGCAGCTGGATAGACCTTCTGCCTACATGCCGGTGGTAGATACTGATATATTGCGCCGCCCGAATGTGCACCTGGTGCCTATACATCTTCCAGGTCAACCTTTTCATGCATCTGGTTAAACTCGTGTGACAATGAGGGCGAAGTCTACTTTGGTATCTCTATTTTGAGTTCACCACAGATCAACTTCCTTATTGACTTTAAATTCGTTTCAGACTATTTGGTATTTTCCCTAGCGTGGATCACTTTCACCTTATTTTTCAGAACTGTCACTTTCAGACTAGTGCTTGCTTCACTGCTTTGCAACACTCTATCGGGTTTTAATTCTTCAAAGAATTTCACCCTTCAATAACCTAACAAGAGTTGACAACTCGCGGATTCAACCAACCATAACGATTCTTGTTAAGGCGTCCTCGCCAAAATTAAACCCTGACCAGAAAAAAAATAATGACCAAGAACTATGTATCATATTCTATTTAACAGAGGGTAAAAAGCACGAAAAAATGAGACTTGCAGAACATTTAAAAACTGCAAAAATCCGTCCATGTATGTCGGAATATACAATCTAGATGAAAGATGGTATAAAATAGTAAGAAAAATAATTTGACGATTTAATAATGATGGCGTGATTTTATATTGATAAAAGATTTTGTAAAACAAAATGCAAAGTTTTGAATCGACTTTGTACAAAAACCTAAATATTCACCGAATCACTTAACACTTAAATATACACGCAAACATAATATACACTTAAACACACATACACAAGCCTAAATGCATAAACACACCTAAGTACGCAACTAAACACACACATCCACACAAACCTAAACAAACACCTAAATACACATATACACACAAATTAAACAAAGGAATACACACACAGGCACGCATCAACACCCAAGCCCAAACAGACAGGCGGAGACACAGACCGAACACACACCCAAACATGGAGAGACACACGCAAACATAAATACATCTAAATGCACGCACGCAAACCTAAATACAGTTAAATGCACGCACGCAAACCGATACAACTAAACAGGTACACGGAAACCTAAACACATGCGTAAACACGCAGAAACATACGCAAACCTCAACCTACATCTAAATACACACACGCGCCTAAACATACATGTAAACAGACACACGGACGCCTAAAGACGCAGAAACATACGCAAGCCTAAACATATATACACGCTGAGACGTACGCAAAAATACTAAGCCTGTATTTGATACACACACAGACATACATATACACACATACCTAAACATAGAACTAAACAGGCATACGAACAAGCAAACCTAAGCGCATAATTAGATACACACAGACCTAGACACAAGAGCCATTGAAGCCATTGACCAAAATCAAAGGTGTAAACATTTCAGCTTTGATTTTCTTCAAAACATTACGGTTCGTCAAATCAATCTCGTTCACATAAAGATGTTTTTTACCAGGTGGCATAATGGTCAACATTAAGGAAAACTAAATGAGATAAATCAGTTTTATTCTCGACCGGCTGATATGCCTTATGTCCACTCATAAAACTTCAGCCTTATGCGCCACCATACACCAGATATCATCACAAATTCATTCGTATTTTGTATAATTCGATGGGGTGTGGGTAAACTGCTCATATATATATATATATATATATATATATATATATATATATATATATATATATATATATATATATATATGAAGAGAGGGAGAGAGACATAGATAGATGGGTAGATAGATAAATAGATAGATAAGAAATAAAGGAAAATTTATTGAGACAACGCGTTTCGATCTTTATTAAGGCAAATGTAAGGATTTTATTTTGCGACATTTATTTATATACAAGAGCAAAAAATGTTAGCTTTTTTTCAAAATTTTGCTCTTGTATATAAACACTTGTCACAAAATAAAGTCCTTACATTTGTTATGATAAAATCCCTCAGAGGACGAAACGCGTCAGCTGAGAGGATTTTTCTTTTTGTCTTTTTCACATTGTTATTTTACATTTTGTCTGAACTTTTTACACACACAAAGACGCACGCACGCACGCACGCACAGACACACACACACACACACACACACACATATATATATATATATATATATATATATATATATGATAAAAATATTGTTTTAGGCATGATGTATTTATGGATAACGTGGTCAATATCAGAAATAGAAAGATTGTACATATAAAAATAGACAGGAACACCTCGAGCGTTGAAATGATTAGCAAGCTTGATTCGCAATCACGACTGAGTAGTGAGTTCGATTCTCACTGGTTCCCTCCTACTTTCGGCCTTATGCCACATCTAAGTTATGCTTAGAAAATCAATGTAAAAGTAGACAATGAAAACTAAAACCTTTAAGCCATGTCTAACGTTATCTGAAGATTGAGTTGAAGCATGAAACACACTATTATCGCTTTGTGTTGATCCCAGTGTCCATTTATATATATATATATATATATATATATATATATATATAAAATGTATATATATATATATATATATATATATATATATATATGTATATATATATATACTAATATATAAAATGTATATATATACATATATATAAAGTGTATATATATACATATATATAAAATGCATATATATATAAAATGTATATCGCTCTCACCCCTTCACTGTCGAAACTCATAAATGTAGCCGTCTCTTCTACTCTAATAGCTTCATGTCTCGCACCTCTCGCCTGTGGAACTCTCTTCCCTTCTCCTGTTTCCCTGAGAGTTATAATCTCCAGCTATTCAAGTGTAATGTCAATCGACATCTCCAGTTGCCTTAATCTATCTACTACCCTCATCCTTTCTTCTATCACTCCTATCTGATCTTCCTATTTTATGAAACCTCTTGCGTCCTAGTGGCTCCCCGCCTTGCTTGGGGTGAAATGCTTAAAAAAAAAAAAAAATATATATATACATTTTATATATATACATATACATATATATATATACATGTATAATGTATATATATATATAATGTATATATATATAATATATATATATATATATATATATATATATATATATATATATATATATATATATATATATTATATATATATATAAATGTATATATATATATATAAATATATATATATATATATATATATATATATATAAATGTATATATATATATATATATATATATATATATATATACATTATATATATATATATATATATTTTATATATATATATATATATATATATATATATATATATATATATATATATATATATATATATATATATATATAGTTCAACCGTCATCGAAGCACAATGTCTAGTAAACAAGCACATAACTTCCTTTGTGTCGTATATTTGAATCTTAGGTAGTTAGTACATATTCATTTTTGTCGCCTTGATCCACACTCACCGAAGATCATTAACTGTCCTTTCTTTTTTCTTCTCTTCTCCTTGGCGATGGGCTCCAACTCAAATGTTTAAAGTGGTGACTTGTTCTCAGGCGTTTTTAATGAATTGAAAAAGGAATGGGTTATTTTCTGGTGTTTTCTTAATAGGTTTTGTTGTTCAAATAAAATAAAAAAAGGAACATATCCTTCGTCACTTGACCTTCACAACTCGTCTTCAAAAAGCTGTGAAAAAACTCGAATCCCATCAAGATATTTGAAATGTAAATAGACGCACTCAACGATCCGAACAATGACATGCGACTCGAGCAGGTCAACGCTCGCCTCTGTAGCTATTGCTTAAAATTCACACACAGTTCTAAATCGTCTTAATATTCTAAAAAAAAAAAAACGATGGAAAAACTTTTCGTGTCTGATGTCCCTTCAGGACGTTGGCAATCATGGTCCTCCACAACTTCGTGTCTTTGGTAGCTCTTAATAAATGTTGCCTTATTGTTATCTTTCTTCTTGTTTAGCCATCCATTTACTCATGCTCGCTAGGTAGGGTATGTATTGCTTTTTCTGACACTCTTGCCTTCAATTTTCCTGTGAGTATAAAATTTTCCAAGCCTTCTTTCCTCATTATGTGCCCTTGAAATTTAAACTGTCTCTTCCTGATGTTAAGTATGTGTCATTTTTATTTCCATTTTCTTTAAAACTTCGTCGTTGCTCACATGTTCAGTCTATGGTATTCTCAGCATACTTCTGTAGAATCACATATCTGTCTAGTCTTTTCTTCATCAGTGAGGAGATTGTCCGACATTCACTGCCATATAGGAGGACTGATATTACATGACAGTTCTGTACCCTTTTCTTTGTTTCTAACAAAGTTTTGTTCTGTTTCTTAATTCTTTGCTTAGCTTTTGAAAAACATCTTTTGATACATCAACACACTTTTGGATATCATTGTCACATACTTCGAGCACTGTTAAACAATTCCCGGATATTTTTAGAGTGTAAAGCATAAAGAAATGGCATTAGCAGTTGTTACGAGCAGTTGGAGAAAAAAAAAAAGACGACAATTGTCAGGTGTTTTAAAAGTACTTAGTAGAGAATCGAATTATACACTATGCCTGATTTCATTTTATATATTATGCAAATTAAAATAAAATTGATATTCTTCTTCTTTTAAGTGCCGTATCTCTTCAGGGTGTGTAAGGTCGTGGCCCCCTAAAATTTCCGGCATTTTGCTAAGTAACTCTTAATTCTTTACAATCTCTCTTTGTTTCTGTTCTACAATCTATTCAGATAAATTAGTTACGTAGATTTTTCGCTGCCCACCGCATATCTCTTAGATGTTATACATCCGGTGAACGTTAAATTATTTATGCCCTCTTTCCTCATTATTTATTTTTAAAAATTAAGCTATATTTTTCTGATATAGAACAGATGCCCTTTTAGTTCCTGAAATTTCCTCTTTGTTCACAAATGTAGCCAAGGTGTAGCGAATTAAATGCTGGGTTCTATGATAGTTGTGAGTTAAATCTTTGAGCATGATAGTGTTGTAAGTCACATATTCTGGAACATTAGAATCAAGAAGACGTAGAAGTTTAAATATCAGGGAAGCGTCTTGACAGAGGACGGTAAATGCGACGCTGAGATCCGTAGATGTACTGGGATGGCCAAGGACACATACCAAAAGCTGGGCAGAGTATTGCAAGACAGGTGGATTTCTTTGGTAACAAAGAAAAGAATACTGAGATGCTACGTGACATCGGTCCTTCTTTACGGCAGCGAATGTTGGAGAAGAGACTCGAGGTGACGGAGGTGTGGTTCTACAGAAGGATGCTAAGCTTGGAGAATCTGATATTCACGTGTCGAATAGAAGGAAAGAGAGGGTGGATGACAGAACGTAGTCTGGGGGAGGAAGCAGAGGGATGGCACTGAGAGCTGCAAGAGATAGAGGGAGGTGAAGAGCCATGATCGTCTACGTCCTGAAAGAACATGGCACATAAAAAGAAAAAAAAATAAGGTGAAGATTAAATGATATGAAATATCCCCTGAAGCATGGCTCGCTTGCAGTTATGAGTTCGATCTCTGGGCGTAGTAGTGCTGAAAAATCACATACTCTGGTTCAGTGAATAAGCCTGGTGGATATTGACTGATATGACATATTCCCTTAAGCATGGTTCCCTGTCAGTTGTGAGTTCGATACCCGGGTCTGGTAGGGCTGAAAAGTCACATACTGTATTTCCATGAATAATCCTGGTGGGTATTGACTGATATGGAATATTTTGTACTGCGCTTAAATTCGTGAAGTTTTGACATGGAAAAACGCTTGTCCGAACAATAACCATGAAAGTATTTGAAGAAAAGGCACAGGGCAGCTACAGTATGTCGGCGTGAAAGTGAATGAAGCCGAGATGCCAGTTCAGAGCCGATAACATTATGTATTCTACTTTGTATGTTTTCAAGAATCTTTAGATAGAGATCAGAAACATCTGACCACATGTGGCAGAAGTGATATAAGAAATAATGTAATCTATTTAAATATTATTAGGATGTTCGAATAGTAATGTCGCTTATTCAGGAATTATATAAAATCAGTTCTTAGATAAGTCAACAAATAAGGACATTGATTTATTTCTGGGAAGCGAAAAACCCAGGAAAGGGAAGAGAATTATTTGGAGAAAGTAATCAAAGAAACAAAGATGAAGTTATTAGACAAAGTTATTGAAGGGAGGGGTTCGTCTTGGAGCTGCAGGAATTACTAGAGAGACCAGATCAAAAAAAAAAAATGGGATAAAATCATTGAAGATGCGGATATTAGTCTGGATAAGTCATCAATTAAAGACTGAATTTCATGTGACACAAGGGCAAAAAGGGAAGTGGAAAAAAGGCTTGTCGTCGCTGACTATCCTACACTTAGCTAATCTTATTCCCGACCCATTCATTCTTACAAGTGATTCAATCTCCACAAGAACTCATCCATCACCGTTCACTCCAGTATATATCGCAATACCTCATATTGACTGGGATATTACACAAACCCCAGGAGATGAAAATTTGATAATGTAGAAATTATCGTATTTTTTTTTATTTTTATTTTTTTACAAAAATATATGACATTAAATGAGTGGGAAAGGGATGAAAGAAAATATTAACTGTTGTATAAAGTTGTTTTACGACACGTGATCATTAACCCACTTTCTATCGTCTGACTCTTTACTCTACGTTTTATTTATCCAATAACCAACACATGCAAATACGTAAAATCGTAATTGCTAAACCTGTCTTTGAGGTGCAGATAAGACAAAAAAAAAATGCTAGAGAATGAATCAAGGCAAATCTAGATATCAAAACAACAAAAATGAGGATATTAGTTCCGAATAATTCAGCAAATCTTAGCTATGGGCATAATAGCGGGACAGACTGGATGGTAACTAGTCCAGGAGAAGGAGACTGCGAATTTAAACCACGTGCTGCCTTGTAGGTCCTGCTTCTTTAGGCAAAGACTAGAAAAAGGTAACTTCAAAAACAAATCCACCACTGAGAGGAGGGGCAAGGTAACCTGATCATCCCCGGTGCAAAAGAAACAGGCCAGCCATTGCCCTATTCTGCTTTGAATGTCACCATGAAACACAAATGTGAAATGGAGTCGGAGGTGTTGTTCACATTAGCGCAAAAGTCGCTAACTGAACGAATGATGGATTCAGCAAATAAGGACAATGGTCTGTCTCAGTGTTGCAGATAATATCAGGAGGACAGTGATCAAAACAAGAAAGATGAAAATATTAGTCGGTCTAATTCATAAAATAGTAACACTATTCATCTCAGATAATGTAAATTTTTATGATCTTATAAAGCATTTCCAGTCAAATCCATTATATTCACTTACTTACGTGCTAATACACTTGGAAAAGGTATGAATCCTCTTCTTCTCCCCTCCATCTATGGGTAAATAGCAGGACAGACCGAGTTCTATCGCCATGTATGGCAACTGGTCTACCGCAGAAAGAAATGACAACCTACTGCGGGAAAAAAAAACCTGCCTCGTCAGTCATGCATCGAATGATACATGATCGCCTAAGCGTGTATCACGTATGACATATATATGACTGAATGCACTAATGGTCACATTGGGAAGCAAGTAAATATCAAAGCTTTTCGGGTGGGCTTTCTCATGAGAAAACATACGGGAAAACAACGTAATTTGTTTTCATTTTTATTTTAAAATACCGTCGATGAGGAGGTTTATCACTTGTTTCCTGTTTAGGATTGAGTTTCCAATTTTCTCTAAACTCTTTTCATTCTCTTTCACTCTCAGTATCCCCTTGCAACTCAGTGGCATTATCGCCTTGATTAGGGTGAATTGATTGGAAAATCTCTGCAGATTGTTTTATTCGTGCTTGGTTCTTTGTTTACCGTTCGAACGACGCCAAATAAATCATATAAACCATTCCGAACGAAACAAAAAGGAAAGGAAAAACACGAAACATTGTCTTTTCATTCGTTACTACAAAAGAAAAGAATATAGGAAGTTATATATTTTAAACCTCTATTAAAACAAGTCAAATCAGTAGAAACAATATTGATTTCAATGTAAAGTAAGGGGACAACGTTCAGTGGTTACCATGTGGGCTACTAAGTAGAAAGGTCGATGATTCTCTTTTCTGTTGTTTTGAATGTATGTATCAAAAGAAAAAAAATGCATGTAAAATTTTACTTGAATAAAATAGTAAGTTTCCAATATCTCCAATGTGTGAGTCACTTAAGCTTACATTAATTCCTTACAGCAGACAATTCAAAATTCCTTCCTAATTTTTAATGCATTTCTTTTGTAAAATGTTTACTATGCTTTTTACATCACTTATATATTAGTCTTATTCTCTTATCTTAATTCCTTGCCACTCACAATATATTTACTGATTTTCATTGCATTTCAGTAGTAAACAATTTGCTTTAATGATATACTAACCTAATTCTGCGAGTTACGCTGAAAATAGCTTTCTTCTTGATTTTCAATTCATGACATTATTAAAACAATTTCCTAGGTATTTGCATCAATTAAAATAACTAAGCTTATTCTATCAGTAACGCATGTCTTAATTTTTGACAATGTCCTTCTTCCTTCGTGGTTTTCAATGCATTTCAAAGAAACCAATTTGCTATGTATGTACACCACTCATATAATAACTTTATTCTGTCAGTAACGCATACAATAATTCTGAACTGCTGACAATGTTTCTCTTCAAGACGAACAATATACAGTGGAAGGAATCAAATATTCGTACACATACAAATGTTTAATTGTATTTCCAACTAATGAATAAACATAGTATTCATATAATTAACTGTACACAGATGCATAATAACTAAATATGCATAGAAAACAGAAATAAAATGATTTAATAGAAATAAATTCATTTATCTATTTTAATCGGTGAAAAAGTATTCGTACAATACAAAAAAAGAATACAAAATCTTCATTTAGTACCTTGTAGAATCGTTATTCACTTGTACAACAACCAACCTCTTCATGTTGTTCTCAATTAATGATTTGCAAATTTTAGTTGGTATTTTGTTCCATTCTTCTGTGCATATCGTCTTCAGATCTGGGATGTTTGTGGGAGCTCTCGATTGGATTTGAATTTTTAAATAACTCCACAGATTCTCGAGTGACTTTAAATCTGTGGACTGATTTAGCCATTTCAGGATATTTACATTATTTTCAGAAATCCCTTTCTTTTAGATTTTTCACTGTGCTTAGGATCAATATCTGTTGGAAGATCCAACAGGAGGAAGTTCAAGATTTTCGACCGATATCATTAAATTTGCTTCCAAAATATTTTGATATGCTGCGGCATCCATTCTACTATCTATTACTGATATATTACCAGTACCTTTTGCAGAAGAACATCTCAAAACCATGATGCTGCCACAACCAAATTTCCCTGTTTGAACTGTGTTCTTTTTTTTGAAGGCATCGCCATCTTTCTTTTATACATGATTTCTAGAATTACGTCAAAACAACTCAATTTTGATTTTGTCTGTCCATAATACTCTTTGCCAATTATGATTTTTCCTTACCGTTATGTTCACGAACAATTTCAAAAAGGAAACTCTCTGTCTTTTCCATAGCAGAGGAGTTTTCCTAGGGGAGCGTGTCTTTAGATTGTTCATATGTATTTTATTGCTTATTGTCCATTTACTGACACAGATTCCTGATGAAAGTAAATCCTCCTAAAACTCTTGACGAGTAACCATTAGATTCTGTTTAATTTGACACATTAATTTCCTCGGAGCTCTTGCAGAAATCTTCTATGGAGAACCTGTTCTTCTTTAGTTTTCATCAATTTTGAGTTTTTTTTTTTTTTATACCTTGCAATGAATGGAAGAATGATAGTAAATGGAATATTCGGGTTGTCAGAGATTTTCCTGTAGCTTTTACATTCTTTCCAGAGCTTAACAGTCAGTTCTTTTTATGAATTTGTCAATTCTTTACCTCTTGTCATGATGAAAATTTTCTTGCACGAATATCGATTACAGAATGTTCTGTTTGTATTTTGGGGGCTAAAAATAACTACTGATAAAATTATTGGAACATTCTAGAATATTCCACTCTGATAATCTTGAGTATTAAAGAAATTGAAAAGTTTTAAAATCTGAAATTTGCATTGCAGGAATACATTTTTCACTCATTAAAATGGATAAATGGGATTTATTTCTATTAAATCATTTTCCCTGTTTTCCATGCATATTTAGTTATTATTCATCTGTGTAGAGTTAATTATATGAATAGTATGTTTATTCATTATTTGGAAATAAAATAAATTAAAATTTGTATGTGTACGAATATTTGTTTTCCCTTACTCTATCTACATTGCAAAATACTTTACAATTCATTTACATCATACATTTAATGGGCCTGTTTTGTTGGTAATGCTTGTGTTAATTACTGACATTCACAACCTTCCTGATTTTCAATGCAATTTAATAGTAAACGATTTACTTCTTTTTCTTTTCATGTGCCATGTCCTTTCAGGACGTAGTCGATCATGGCTCTCCACTTTTCCCTACCACTTGTAGCTCTCAATAAGTTTCGTGCCTCAGACAACTCCCCCAAGACAACGTTCTGTCATCCACTTGCTTAAGCCCGCCAGGTATGTCATGCGTTGCTTTCCCTTGTCTCTTTTTCCCTCTTTTCGACCTGTGAGTATCAGATTCTCCAGGTCCTCTTTTCTCAATTCGTGTCTCAAAAGCTTCATCTGCTTCTTCCTTATGTTAAGTATAAGCCTCCTCCTTGTTTGCAGCCTAGCTAAGACCTCATCGTTGCTCACACGCTCGCTCCATGTTATCCTTAGCATCCTTCTGCAGAACCACATCTCAGCTGCCTCAAGTCTCTTCTTCATCTTTGAGGAGACTGTCCAATATTCGCTTCTGTATAGGACGACAGATGCCATGTAACAGCTCAGTACTTTTTTCTTTGTCACCATAGAAATCCTCCTGTCTCGCTGCACTCTGCCCTGATTTTGAAATGCATCCTTGGCGATCCCAATCCGTCTTCGGGTCTCAGCGTCGCAACTACCGTCCTCCGTCAAAACACTTTCCAGGTATTTAAATTCTAACTTCCACATTCTTGAAATGCAAACATGATTTGTTGCCGAGCAGTAGTGGAAGTTGTACATGTTCATGGTCGGATTATTGGTGTATAATGAGCGAAAGAAACCTGGAACAGTGGATTAATATCAACTTTTGTGTGTATATTGGTAAAATAACTATGGGAAATTGTAGCCCTCTTGAAAATAGATTCTGGCGAATATTATATAAAAAAAATGGAGCATTTACGAGTGGCACAGGTAAGTTCAAAGAAGACTAGGAAGAGGGGGATGCAAGAAGTGGGCAAACACAAAGACAAAGAACAAATGCAAATGTGGATAGTGTGTGAATTTTAGTGTGCTAAGAGCAAAGTTAAAGTGTGAAACTGATAGCAGAAGTGTATATTATTAGGGAAGGCCGAATGGTTAGAACGTTTGCTTTCTCACCACGGTTGATTTGTCATCAGCAAGTAGACTCCTGATGCTATCGGTCTGGCGGGGGTACGATCCCAGCGTGCAGCACCTTTGGAAAGTACCTGAAAACCATTCCACAAGTTGACCCAAAGACTGTGAGTGGAATTGGGTAGACGGAACCATTGGGGGGGGCGTCGATAGCTGTGCTAGCACGAAGTCACAAGTCATCGTGACCGAGAGTTTGAGTGTGCTGGCCTTGTTCAGATTGTTGATCACGCTAGATAACACGCTCTCTCCCAAAGCCTTTAACTAAAGTCTGTTCAGCATAGTTGCAGTATAAACCACAGGTTTGCACTGTGGGTGTTGAACAAACGCAAATGTGCCTGAACGAGCGTCTGCAATAGTGATTGGCTAGCCGCCCTAATAGACGGGTACACGCGAATACGACTGGCCAGCTATTATTATATCATTAAAGAAACAGTGCATCAGATACTAACAGAGGATGAGATAAATGTTGTACAAGATGTTTCCGTGACCCTGTCTATAAAATCCTTTACAAAAAATAGGCTAGACACATCAGATTCCCCTCTCTAACCAACCTTTACAAAAAGGAAAATGAAGGGATAACAATTAGGCTATATTTTTTGGGGGTGGGGGGAGGTAATATTTACCGAATAAAAGGTTCTAGTGCCACTCAACGCAGAGAATGAGGGGGTGATATAAGAGTAGGAAATACGAAGCGATGATTACGTGATAAGTGAAGACAGGTAACGATTGACCCTTGACTTCTGAAAAACGAATTCAAAGAATTTCCAACTATGGCACCTTCTCCATGCCAAAAAACAGTTTTGTAACCTAGGGAAGGTTACTGAATAGAATAATCAAACGAAGGTTGGTAATTAACGACAGTACTTAGGACACGAACAATACATATTCGCCTGCTACAAGTGAATCAATTGAATTCCACACTGAACTGTAGGATATCTACCAACCGCCCCACGCGATCAGATGTGGCTGAAGGCCGAATTTAATTTGGGGTATCCGAGCCCGGAGGCTTGGCCAAAAATTACACGTAGACCTCGTATAAAACGGGGTCGGGTAGCTGTTTCCCGAGACGAGACTGTTATTCAACAGAGCCACGTATGGGGATCCTCTCTAACCGGTGGCAAGAGAGTTTGAGCAGCACAACTTGAGACTAATGTCCAACTGTAGACCAACATACAGTATTTACTAATATATTTATGTGAATGGGGACATACCCAGTATCGTCCATAGATATGTTACAACAATTAGTATGACCATAAACCATTATTAGTTCTAGATGAAAATGTTACAGTGCTTAGGGACTTCATGAATACCGGGTGTAACTGCAAAATTGTCCAAATCATGTAACAGGAAAATTGTCCAACTGTTGATTAAACTTTGAAACCTTGTATCTTAGAAATGATTAAAGATATCTTACTGCAATTCTCCGAGGTTTTTATAACACTATTGGGCTATTGAATATAGAAGTCGGCATGATAGATTTTGCCAATATTTGCACTGAAAAATATGCAACTTTCGCGGGAAGAAAACTGAAAGACACTGGTATGAACATCAGTCAGACATGGTTACAGAGATAGGAACTGTAACAATTTTATTGGACTTTACAATGCACACAGACAGCAAAGCGAATCGTTCAAACATGGTGATCAAACACCACAAGAACAGAATTTGCTTTCTTACTGATATGGCAGTCTCTGCAGATTGTAATGTAAAGATCTTCAAAATAATATCAAAATACAAGAATCTTGAAATGGAAATCTCAAATATGTTACACGAGGACATCAGTAATTCCAGTTGTAGTTGGAGCCCTCGGATTAATTGAAAAATGTTCCAATAGACTCAATGAATGGATTCCTGGTAGCCCATGCCTTAAAGAAATACACAACATTGTACTGACAAGTACAACCCACACATTAGGAAAAGATTTATCTATGTAAAATGTGTGGTCTTTGGTATTCTTTTTGTTTTGTTTTTTACAGAAATGATCAGTGAAAGATGCCATGAATTCATTTCTGCCCCTAGGTCTCTGGTTGGGATCCGATAGGAAATATGTATATATCAGAAATTCAAGGAAATAATAATAATAATAATAATAATAATAATAATAATATGTTTGCCGTTATTAATACTTACCGAGCACCCCGGGTGGGCAAGGTTGCGTATCGACATGGCCTTCGCGGGTAGCAAACCACGTAATTCCACTCCCATCAACGTCATCTGTTTCCTCTGCACAATGAGGCATGTCTACAAGAAAGCAACATGCAAATATTTATATGCATATATTTGGTAGGTACACGTATATTTCGCGTATACATAGGCAACGAAATGATGAAAAGCATTTATTTACACAGAAAAGAGAAAACAGTAATTTTCTCAACATGAACACCTTCCTTACCGATACAATGTACTTGATTCAGGAGTGAATAATAGAGGTTGTATTTTTAAGACGGAAATTCCCGCCATTGCACTTAATCACATGGAACAAACATTATACAGAGAAAATTTTATATCAACATTCAGCTAATATTAACTACATCTCTCATACGTAAAAGTATAGTTTATTCACCTCTGGACTTTGTCAATTAATATTGGCATAAGTGTGTTTAACATTGTAGGCTATCTCTAAATGTGAGAATGTGGGAGTTTCTATGACTTTTTCCTTTATGGGTGTGGTGCTTAGATATATTCCGGTGCACCAGTTGTCCCACATGTACACATCCTAAGCGTAGCTTGGTTTAACCCCCTGTTTAAATGTTGGAGGTAGCCACTAATACCTGAAGGCATGAATCTATACCAGGTGTCTATAAGGATAACTCCTAGTTCAACCTCTGAGGCATTTAGATTCTCTGATGCTCTTGTATGATAATGATGAGTGCAAATTTTCTTTTGGTATCTCTTAGTGTGATCCCAAGTTTATATTGAGGTCACCACAGATCAACTTCTCTTAGAACAAAAATTTTCCTTATTGAGAGTAAATTCAATTCCGCTAATCTGGTATTTCCTGGTGTGTATCGCATGCTACATCTGTATCTTTACTTTCAGGTCTTGTTCAAATTTTAAATTCAGCTAATATTTCGTGTCAGGCTGCGGATTTATTGATGCATTTTTGTATAAAATAAATTTATGCCAAGTCATTCTACGAGTGTTAATGGTAGCATATAACCCATTACTAAATACCGGATGGTCGTATTATCGGCGACTAAAACGGTTCCCTTACCAAACTTTTTTGGTGATGAGGGTAGCTAGACACCAAGCAGGATTATAAAACAAGACCTGACAAAGGGCTAATGATCCTTCTTGTAGGGTCAATGACTATCAAGCACAATAAGCTCCATATTTATGTACACAGACAGTGTGGTGACCACCCACGGTCGCTGGGTGGAGGCTTCCTAGACTGTTCTTCCAACGGAATCAATAGTCATATGCCCGTGTCCAATGCGATCCCTGAAGTTGGAAGGACAACGGCAGTGGTTTGACCTGGAGAGAGATTGGCTACACCAGGTTTAGTTGTCCAAGACACTGTACATTCTTTGTTATCAATAGCTACACATTAGAATAAATGCTTTAAAAAGAAGATAATGTTGTAAATAAATATTTTACCATAACTTATTGATGTTATTGAGGGACGCAGTATTTCTTAAATCCTGTGATAAATTTTGTAGAGCAAGGCATTAGGTTCTAACTTTAATAGCCTTATACTATCACGAACTCTTGCCTTAATTTCTAACCACAGAAAATAGAGTTTTCTCGATTTGGTATTATATTTCTGTAGTAAATTTAGTAAAACTTCATTTACATTATACGGTGGAGATATACAATGTATACTGCAATCAGAAATAATCAATTTTCAGTTTTTCTTTCATAGTAGTATAGACTAGGCACTCCAGAGCACGAATATTTTAAAAATCTGTTGTAATGGAATGTTCCACTCTCCCTATTACCTATTGTGGACTGACTGTATCAGTAATATATGTAGCGTGCACAGAACATACCATCGGCGTGGTGTAATGGTTAGCAAGCTTGTCTCGCTAAAACAATTACGACTGAATAGTGAGTTCGATCCTCACTGGGTGCCCTATATTTCCGGCCTTGTGCCACATCTAAGCTACGCTTAGAAAAAGAAAATGTGTGTAAATTCCTCTCTTTAGGGGTATACACATTCGGATACTTACCGGTCAAAGGGATCCGTCCCTGCGCTGGTAGCATCAAAGCTATGACTAGCTTGGACCAGCTAAGACTAGCTTAGATCAGCTCTGACCAGCTTGGACAAGCTATGACCAGCTAAGACCAGCGACCCGAATGAAGACACTCTGGTTCCCACGTTAAAAACCGACCTTTTGTCGCAAGCTGTCTCAGTGTTTCAAGCAAATACCGTCTGTCTGTCTGTCTGTCTGTCTGTCTATCTGACTGGCCTCGGGAAGTATTAGTCGACTTCCTGTCTTTCAGTAGTGTATTCTCTTTAACAATAAACCTTTCTTTCTTTCATCTATGCCTGTGTTGCTGTTCCTTTCACTCGAGTACCACCTTTGTCTGTCTGTAACCTTTTTAAGGATACAACAAAATCATTTCACCTTAAGCAAGGTAAAAAGCTACTAATGAGGTTACTGAGTGTGTGAGAACGTGGAAAATAAAAACATTATTAAGTAGAGAGAATAATAAAAGAGAATTAAGAAGACAGAAAACAATGGTAGACACTGGATTTACATTTTTCAAGATCAAAGTTAACTGGAAAGCAAGAAGCAGGAAGAGAGTTCGACGAACCAGAAGTAGGAGAGAAGAATATGTCAGCATAGAACTTGCGGTTGCATCTAGCCATTTCAACTGTAAAATGATGAGAACTTGCCGTCAATCTAGTACGCTTAACGTTTAGATATCATTATCAGAACAACTACCATGAAAATATATATGGAAAACGGCAGATGGTAGCTACATTACGGTGGTGGGGATGTGACTGAAGCCGAGATGCCAGGTCAAAACCAATAACATTGCAGATTCTTTGGATTTTTATTAAGAATCTATAAATATTGCATGATTATTAGGCGTTTTTTAAACAATATTTATTATGAAAAACGAAACATAACAATTCAACAATAACATTTTTAAATGACTATTCCGGAGCGTATGATTATCGACTCGCATTTTATAAACTGAAAATGAAATAATATTTTTATCAAAAAAGTAAACAAAACAGCAGATTTTATGAACAAATAACTCGCCTACAAAAACGCCAGATAATTATGCACCAACGCAATATATAGCAGGATCACCAGAGCAGATGTGACAGCAATATTCAAAGCAATGACGAATGTTAGATTTGTATTTCATCAAGAATCTCTAAATACATAGCAGAAGCAATGGCAGCAGTAAACAAACATTGACGAATGACAGATTTTGGCGAGAAAAATGTTTATCACGACACAGTGAACCAACTTTTCTAACAGCATGTTTAGCAATTGATTCAATATAATCTATACACTCCATGTCACTAGAAAACATTAACCCGTGAAGACGCAACGAGTCACTCTCTTATTAATAATAAAAACATAATTAATTAATTATTATAAAAGATAAAAGTAGCGGGGTGCAGTTTGCCATGTAAATTCATTGTAAATTATTTCCCTCCTACGAAAAGGATGTGCGAGTGTTGGAATGTGAAATCGGAGAACCTAGTTCGAATTCCAGTCGGGTTAGTAAAATTTACTTACTTGCAAGTAACCTTGGAAAAGGGCTTTACTTATTTTCTACCTTCTGTTCTGGGTTAAAGAGTAGAACTTGTATCAGGAAAAATCATTGTTATTAAAAAAAAATTGTTAATTCAATATTCACTCGTAAGAGGAGAATTATTCCAATAATCAAAAATAAGTCTCAGCTTTAGGTAACCCAGAAAAAGTCAATAAGCCATAAAAAACGGATCGAATCAAACGCCATACGGAAGCCAAAACAAATACGCTTTTACAACGTGGTTTTAAAAATAGAATTAAAAAATGGACTGCTTCTTGTACGACTATCAAATTTAAGCAACGGTCGAGCCTGATCTCGACCTAGATTTGACTTGGGAATAACAGGTGCTGTAAACTTGTATGTACTGGTAATATATTGGATAATGGCTCGGATTTGTTAATCAGAGAGCCGAATTCTAATTCCAGTCAGGTTGGTTATATTCACCTTGCGCAAATACTCTTGGGAAAGGTATGAATCCAACTCTTTTTTTCACAACTATGTGGGTCAATTAGTAAGAATTTTTACTAAATCATTCATTTATTCATTTAGAGCATATCCCATTTGTCATTACTGGAGACATTCAAGGTAGAATAGTGCAATAGCTTGCCGGTTCGTTTTACACCGAGGATCTTGAGATTACCCCGTCCTTTCTATCACAAGTTAAAGAGGCAGGACCTACAAGGCTGCAGGTGGTTTGAATTCAGATTTTTTCCTTCTCCTAGACTGGCGATCATATATGAAGGATGTGCGGTGCCCAGGCTACATAACCCACATCTCGGCCGTACCAACAAGATCAAAAGGAATAATGAACATTACATTTGGTGTCGGCTTGGCTACAGGAATTGTTAGAAAGTTGTCAGTTTGACAGTTAACCGCTTTCAGGGCTCCACTTCCGGTTTTTTGATTCGATTTACTTCCATAAGCTTTTCTCTGTTGGATATGACTGCAGTTATCGGAGGTTTAAAATTAAAAAAGTTCCTTTTTTTTTAAATCAGAATCGCCCCTATGCAAGGAAGTAAAACCACTAAGACACAAGGGGTTACCTATTAAATAGGAACATAAACATTAATAATGAGCGGAAAGAAAAAAGAGTAAACAGGAGGACAGTCGACAGCGATTGATATTGTATTTAATTTTTTGCAGATTTAAGTTGGCTGGAAAGTATGCAGCCGGAAGGGAGATCCACAAGCGAGAAGGGCAAGAAAAGAAACTGTTATTAAAGAACTTAAAGCTACATCTAGCTAGTTGTAAATTGATGAGATATTTAGTACTGTGTTTCAATTTTTTTAAAAAATGTTTAGTTACATAGCAAAGAACTCATCCGAAAAATCACCATGAAATTATTTATAAAAAAGACACATTATTATCTAAAAACAAATTTTTACAATCTAAAAATATTTCCAGGTTTTAAATAACCTACAAAGGGTTGATAAGCTGTAAAAAACAGATCAATCAAAACTTTATAAAAATATTTTCTCTGTTCTGCAAGAAACGCCTTAATTTCTCACTATTCCTGGTTTTCAATGCCGATATAAACAGCGTGGACACTTGGCTTAAAAATGCAAAGTTCGGCTTTTAATCATAAATCTTTTCTCTTGGAGCCATAAATATTTAGTTTCGCTATAAATAAATACACTTAAATGTTGGAGGAGCGTTAAATTCAACGCGTAGCTATAAGCAAAAATAAAATCTCGTGTACGTTTTTACTGGATCAAATGCAACTTGCGCTAAATTACAACTGTGATTAAATTTGTATCATTGCCATCTCTTACCGTCCAAATTTGCCTTGTCTCTACATATGCAGGAACGAAAGCTTTCGATATACAGTGTAACCCGGATATAAGAGAAACCCGGATATAAGAGAAACTCGGATATAAGAGAGATTTTCTCTGGTCCCAAATTAGAGCCTGTGTTAATGTATATAAAATAGACCAAACCCTGATATAAGAGACTTCTTCTCCGGTCCCGACAACTCTCTTATATCCGGGTTACATTGTATTCAATAAATCTTAGCAGTGATATGACAGATTACGCGAATATGATAGACTATACACACAGGACAGATTGAATACAAGAGGAATAGAGGAAGCAGAGGAAAAATGCATGAACAATATGAGTTCATAGATTCGCCTATCACCCAGTTCACACACATCGCTTGTCTTTTGAACAGGAGTACAGGTTTATCCTTTTTTTCTGTTTAGGACTGAGGTTCCGGTTCCTTCTAAATTTTTCTCGTTCTCTTTCATTCTCTTGCGTCTTAGTGGCATTATCGCCTTGCTTGGGGATGAAACGATGAAAAAAATAATAATAATAAAGAACTACTTAGAGAGCTTGAGTAAATGAATGGCTGAACAGGTTTTAGGAGAGATAGCGAAAAGATAGCATTTATTAAGAGCTACAAATGACATGGAATTGAGGAGAGCGATGATCGCTAACGTCTTGAATAATAATAATAATAATAATAATAATAATAAATTGTTCTGACAAGTACAGCCCACACATTACGAAGGGCTTTATCTATGTATTTTTTTTTTTTTTTTTTTTGTCAGTGAAATGTGTCATGATGCCATTTCTGACCTTAGGTCCCTGGGCGGGACCCGGAAAGAAATGTGTAAACGCCAGAAATCAAAGAAAATAATAATAATAATAATAATAGCAGCATCATCATCAGCAGCAGTTTTATTTATCTAACATTACTTAAAACAACCAATGAATGAGAATGAAGTGATGGGGTTGTTTCTCTTCACAAAAATTAATGAATGACTATTAAAAAAACAATTTAAAATGGTAAAAATCTGGAATATAGTATTGTTATACTTTATAGTACACAAATAAAATTTATTGGTATAAGATTAACGTTAAAATAATAAATGAACTCCTGGATGCGATAAAAATGTACAGACGTCCACAGTTACAATATTCATCGTAAGTCTTGTTTACAAGAGTTTTATAAAATTGCATAGTATAGAACTACTCAGGAGACTACTATTAATACTGATTAGTAAATGGATTTGTTATTAACCCTTTGTGTGGTAATTAAAGCTGAAAAATATTTTGGATTGTAAGAATAATTCTTGTCTTTTTTACGAGTGAATATTACATTAATTTATTTTTAGAAATAACAATAATTTTTTTTTTATATACACGTACTACTATTAACATATTAAGTATTCCCGATTACAAAATTTCAAAACAAAAATATATTTTTAAAAAATCACGCATATTCTGGCTTACGTGGGGTGTTTGATTGGAATCGTTTTGTTTGTTTTTTAAGGTTTATTAACAATTTTGTTATGCGAAAACCTATTTGTGAGTGGTGAAATAATACATCATTTGCGAGTGAATATTGCACTAACAAGTTTCAGAATAAAAATGATTTTTTTTTATACAAATCCTAGTATTTAACCCATGGTTGGGGAACGGAGGTGTTAAGACTTTTTTCCCGTATATTTGCGCGTAAGTGAATGTAACAAACCCGACCGAAATTCGAACTCGGATCAATAGATTTCTCATTTATAGCCGCTACTCATTACATCTTTCCGCATATCATCAACGTGAAGAAAATGTACTTAACATCAGAATTTGTGCAAAATAAATTTATATTTACTATCTTGCCTCACCCTAGTTTTCGGTGAATAACCTGGTAAGGGATTGTACTGAACAGAATGAAAAATATAATAATAATAATAATAATAATAATAATAATAATAATGTGGATCCAAATAATACCAAGAAACAATAGACCATCTAATAGGATAATCCAGCGGATTGTAACATAGCAACCAAGGCAAAATTTGAAAAACTATCAAAAAAATACAAATCAGACCGGTTACAGAAATAGATGTCGGACTATGGATTATACCAAACAGACAGAAAATTGAAATTGATTGTCAAAAATCCAGCGGATTGCAACATATTGTAAAAAATGAAAAAATCAAAATACAAAAGAATGAAATTGAAAGAAAATGGAAATTGAAAACAAGA
Source organism: Acanthosepion pharaonis (assembly GCA_903632075.3). Classification (NCBI taxonomy): domain Eukaryota; kingdom Metazoa; phylum Mollusca; class Cephalopoda; order Sepiida; family Sepiidae; genus Acanthosepion; species Acanthosepion pharaonis. The sequence continues at coordinate 345,522 of CAHIKZ030000113.1, forward strand.
ATAATAGGTGCACTTAGAATTATAAAAAATGGAACAAAACAACACATTGAAAGAATCCCCTGAAACCCCAGCTTAAGAGACATACAGAAAATTGTCTTATTAAGTACAGCACACACTAAAGGAGAACTTTGTCTATGTAACGCTAGCAACTTCATCGGAGATATAAAAAAAAAAAAAAAAAAAAATTAACATGAAATGTGGCTATAATAACACACCACGACCCGCCTTAGGTCTTTCCGCAGACTTGGTAGGTAGTGTGTCCATAGCAGAAATCGAATGATGATGATGATGATGATGATAATATTAATAATGCAGTGGCCGTCGACCAAAAGTTGAAATGGATATCTCTGACACTGGCATGATTTGCGGCTAGCGGCACTCCTCTTAACGATCTTGTAAATTCTTCGTCTTATAAACCCACAAATACGGTTTCAAGAATTTGACCCTTAAAATTTTCGGGTAGCATAGCAGCTTTCGGTGCAGGAAATGGAATCAGCGTCTTCTTTTTTTTATATGTCGTGTTCCTTCAGAGCGTAAGCGATCATGGTCCTCCACATCTTGGTGTCCCTTGTAGCTCTTAATAAAACATTTCTTTTTGTTATTTATCCCTAACCCTGTTTCACCATCCATTTACTCACGCTGATCAAGTATGTTACCCCTAGCTTTCCCTCAATCTGTCCTGTGAGTATCAGATTTTCAAAGCCCACTTTCCTCATTACGTGCCCCAGAAATTTCAACTGTCTCTTTCTGATGTTAAGTATATGTTTCCTTCTTGTTTCCATTCTCTCAAAAACCTCGTTGTTGCTCACATGTTCGGTCCATGGTATCCTCAGCATCTTTCTGTAGATCTACATTTATGTTGCTTCAAGTCTCTTCTTCATCTTTGAGGAGATTGTCTAGAAATATCATGTAACAGTTCAGTAATCTTTTCTTTGTTTGAGACGAAATTTTTCTGTCTCCTAATACTCTGCTTAGCTTTTGGAATACATCTTTGTCCATCTCAATACCTCTTTCCAAATCCCAGTCTAATAAAAGCATGAATTCATATCTTCTCCTCGCCAACTAACTGAACAATAAATAGGATAGACTAACCTTGAATTGTAGCCATTCTTTTTCTTTTTTAAATCATTTTACTCCACGCTAGGCGACAATACCACTCGAACGCAGGGGTAGTGAAAGGGAAAGAGAATGAGAATGTCATTAGGGTAGTATTTTGTGGCATAACATGGTTGGTCAATGTAGGTGATTGCTGAGCGCCCAATCAGTCTTGCGCCATGGCTAGGTGTCCAGAGCAGTTGATCCCTCGCGAGTTCTTGCATGGCTCGACAGCAGTGTCATGCAAAGCGCATTTTGTGTTCACACAAGGTTGTAGAAATATCAGGAATGGCTCCATAACAATGTGATTTATGTTCACTTTATTTTCCTGAAAGCATTCTGTTTCTGATAATCATATGTTCGTGAAAGTCTTACGTTCGTGAAAGTCTCATGTTTATTTAAAATTATATTCGTGAGAATTTTGTTCATGAAAGACTGGTATCCATGTGAGTCTTATGTTCCTGAAAGGCATATGTTTCCGATAGTCTTATGTTCGGGAATCTCGTTCCTTTATCGTCGGAAGCAGCCCACCCCGAAGGGTTCAGAGCTGTTCCCTCAGAGTTTCGACCCTGCTGAACAATGGGACACCTGCCGGACGTGGGACCTTCACAAGATGTTCCAGCCCCATTCACGTCGATATCTTCAATACTTTGATTGGTGTAGTTCATAATCTTGTCAATAGCTGAATTCTTGATGTTTCACTAGGGCTATCAAGGGTGTTTTTATCCTGAATAGATTGCCAACCAAGGCTCAGAGAGACTCCATTCACCCTCAACTAAGAAAGACTATCCCGCGCCAGATTCCAACCTGGAACTTGTGTCATCATTTGTACTATGGAGGCACCCATCATCTGACAATCGATCACGAAAGTTAACCTTTCCAGATAGGATAAAATGAGACACATTGATCCCTAAGGAAGATCTTTTAGGTGCTATGACAGATAAGGAATACTGGAAAAGTGTAGTGAGTTCAATCTCGGCTGAGGCCGCAAGATGATGATGATGTTCGGGAAAGTCTTACGTTCGTGAAAGTCTTATGTTTATTTAAAATTATATTCGTGACAGTCTTATGTTCGTGGAAGTTATGACCATCAGACTTTCAAGTACATAAGACTTTTGTTCATGAAAGATTGATGTTCATGAAAGTCTTAAATTAATGCAAATTTGCCCATACGATGGCATATTTTGATAAGTCCTTACTAATATTAGATATGAGTCCTTAAATATGTATATATAATTTCACATTATTCATTGGCGCGTTCATACACCAATGTCCGTCGATCGATCGTACTTTTAGTTTTCCTTTTGACATTTTCTGATTTCAGATATGATCCTGAAATTAAATGGTACAATCTGGCCTTACCATGACAAAGACACTGTTAAACTGGCATCATCCTTGCAAGGGGGATAAATATTTATGCATTAGAAGTTATAGACAAAAATATATTAAAAGAAAATTAAAGAGAAGAACTGAAAAAGGTCGTAGAATCGATCAGCCCAAAGGTTGTGATGTCAACGGTAGTAGAACATTCAATAGTAAAACTCAAACGTTAACTTACCCTCATACTTGAACTGCAAGCATGTTTTTCCCTTGTAATTTTCAGCACACCAGCATCGAAAGCCGGACACAAGATCTTCACAGCGTCCCCCGTGAGTGCACGGGTTCGGTTTGCAGTTATCGGTGTTCACCTCGCAGTGAGTTCCTTCAAACCCAATCCGACACTTACAGGAATAAGTACCCAGTTGTTCGAGACAGCGTCCTCCGTTATGGCATGGATTTGGAAAGCATTCATTTTTTAGCTCGCAGTGTGTCCCGAGGAAGCCTGGTGGGCATTTGCAATAAAAATCGATACTTCGCTTAGTCGACTGACAGGATCCGTTGTTTTTGCAGGGTTGCGATGTGCACGGATTGACCTCTTCACTACAAGTGCGTCCCGTAAAGCCCTGCGCGCATTCGCATACAAAGTCGTTCTTGTAGCTAACGCATTCCCCGCCATTTTTGCACGGTTTTCGATCGCAAGGGTAGCGTTTGTGCTGACACTTCTTACCCCAGTAATTCGATGGGCACTTGCATTTATACTTGCCCACGAGATCGATGCAGCTGCCTCCGTTCTGACAGGAGCTCTTTGAGCAGTCGTTAATGTTCGTTGAGCAATTGCGACCCTTAAAGCCTTTCAGGCATTCGCAAGCATAGCCGCCGAATGTGTTCTCACACCGACCTCCATTTTGGCAGGGATTACGATGACATTCGTTAATGTCATGTTCACAGAACCGGCCACGCCATCCTGCTGTGCAATTACAGTAAAAATCACTTTTTACCGTGACACATTTTCCTCCGTTGTGACATTCATTTTTCAAACAGGAATTCACATAGTCTTGACAAAGTAAACCGGTCCGACCTTCAGGACACAGACATTTAAATGGCGGCATTTGTCCATCATCAGCCTCCGTATCGTCATCAGTATCTTCAGATCTAACGCAGGTGGCTCCCTCTGCACATGGGTTACCACGACAACCGTTGTGAGTGACCACCTCGCACATAGGTCCCATTACCCCCGGTGGGCATTTACAGCGATATAAACCGTCCCTGTTAGTAACACAGGTGCCACCATTTTTGCATTGGACCTGATCACAGGTCAGCCCGACAACAATACCATCTACTCGATTTTCGCACATTTTGCCTATATAGCCACCAACGCATACGCATGCAAGTGTTCCATTCTCATTCGTCATACACCTGCCGCCGTTGTAACAAGGAAGGCCTTGACATTTGTCCGCTAATTCTTCGCAACGAGCGCCTGTGTATCCGTGGGGACAATTGCATACAAATCCGTTGATATAATCCCTGCAGTAGCCGCCATTAAGACAGGGATTCGAGACACATTCATCCACTTGAAACTCGCAAGTCGATCCGGTGAAGCCGGGTGGGCATAGGCATTGAAAAGCGTTGCCCAAGTCGAGGCAACTAGCTTCGTTATAACATGGAGTCGATTGGCATGGATTTAATCCTGAAATAAGAAAAAAAAATTAAAAAAATTAGCGAATACAATTTAAATTGTGAAAAATAAGACATAATATACATTTTGTTTATAAAATGTATTTTCTCCAAAAGTTAGGGTTCAAAATTATTAAGTGACTTATAAAAATATATAAAGCCGTTTAAATCGACTCTTTCCCTTACATTAGCAATTGTTCTGAAAATATGCTCATTTTGCTAAAAAGTAATTTTTTATTATACGGAAAGTAAATTTTTACAGATGTAAAGTAATTTTTTTACAATTCAAAAATAGAGTTTTCTAAATCAAAAGTAAAATTTCGTAAATTAAATATTAGGGAAAGATGTGTGACAAAATGGAAAAAAGATTTCATGTGACGTCTTTAGGAAGACGGAACTGTTTAGAAAGTGATTTAATTGCTAGATTATCCACAATAATTTTGTGTCAAGGTTCTTAGAACGCTTCACTATTATTGGATGATCTTCTATTATCACAACGTGGAATATTTAATAACAAAAGTGATGGAAACTAAAACATAAAGTATCTAAATATAGTCAGCAATTATATACTCAAGTTCGTGCGCATGTGCAGTTGCATCAACTTAAACTTGGTCCGATAATGTCCTAAAAGACGAAACGCGTCAAACGAAAACTTTTTCCACTGTCATACATCTTTCCCTCCAAATTGTTGTTGATATATAAACATTTGTATATCGTTATCCCATAATTATTTTTATTTTATTTTCGCAGGTACTATGACTTAATCTTGAAAGAAGGAAAAGAAACATTAGAAAAAAAAAGAAACATTAAAAAGAAAAGAAACATTAAAAAAAAGATTAAAAAAAGAAACATAAAAAAACATTAAAAAGAAAAGAAACATTAAAAAACATTTAAAAGAAAAGAAACATTAAAAAACATTAAAAAGAAAAGAAACATTAAAAAAAACATTAAAAAGAAAAGAAACATAAAAAAATGCTGTTGTATTTTTGAAATTATTATTTTGCGGGTACTTTTTGAAAACTTGAATTAAAATAACCATAATTTTTTTATGTTTTTTCTTTCCTTCCTTTACAGATTACGTAATATGAAAGTGATTAAATTTTGTATCGATTTTACCTATTTAAAATGATTTTAGATCCGACCGCCATTAGACACTGTATTCTGTATAAATTGAAAAAGAGTTCTTTAACAACGGAAATGACAAGAAATATTCGTTCTGACTATGGAGAGGAATCTTAAAGTGTCCACACATACTAACGATGGCTTAGCCAGTTCGGATTGGGAAATTTGTTATCTCAAAGATTCGACTCAATCTGGACGGCAAATTCTTGTTAGTATTGAGCTTCTGCTAATAATATTTGAAGAAAATCTTAAGCAAACATAATTAAATAACTTAATTAAATAACTTATTTGAATAAACTTTGGGACTATAAATTATCATCTTAAATTCGGAGGGGTATCTAATCTTGGTCGACAGGTGCTACTCATCATCTGACTGTTTCTTAGAGAAGATTATGTCACTAAATATGTAAGTCTTGAATTATACAATTTACTCACCTGACATTGTTTCATTTTTTTTCCAGATCATTGCAACATTTCTAAGTCGGAAATAGTTTATTAATTGAGAAGACAATTGAAAATATATATTGGATGAAGAACCTTAAAAAGATAAGCTTCCTCAGGTTCTTATTTCTGGAAATATTTTTATTAAATGCATATGTTTCTTTTCCTTCATTAGCACATGCATACAAGACTTTCTTTCTAACCTGATGGAAATGCATAATTTTTGCTTAATTCGAAAGTAACGAGGACAATTTACTGTATATACACAAGTATAGTGATAGTTTTTATTATAAGTTCTTTTAAGCCAAAAATAGTGAGTCGTATTATACAGAAGCAATTTTTTTTAAAAGATTAATGATTACGCATTCTCAGTGACCGGTTACACTTACACACACGGAGAGACTAAAATTCATGCAAAAAACTTTGGGTTCACACTTTACATGAAGTCGGTTTGTACACGAGTATATACGATGAATGATATTTTAAAAAAAAAAAGAATAATACACTTATGATGAATTTTTCCCACAGAATTGGATTTCAAAATTCTCATGTAACTAATAAAGCAAAAAATGAAGCTGCCAAAGACAACACTTTCGACTACGTTAGAATACAACTCTGAAAATTAACATTATGGAAACTGTTTACTCTACACAAACGCAATAATGGTAGCTTTTGAAAAAGAGTCACTGTTAACGTGCAGTCCTCAGAGTTCGCACGGCATTGTCCGTTTTTTGAAAGCCTCAAGAATTAAAGACCGACACTGAGCCTTTCTCTTTTTATGCAGTGGGACAGAAGCAGCTTGAGGATGTAAAGTCAAAATTGCAGAAAAAATCAATTCGACAAACCTTTCATCACACGGAAAATATGAAGTCAAAAATACGAAAATGCCGAATTTGACACCATTACCATTCTACTACGCAAAGAGTTACGAAGCTATCGTCAAAAATATGCTGGTTTCAAATCCGACGCTATTTTTTTTACAATTTCAGTCCTTTACTCTGAAAATAAAGCGTCAAAAGTATAAAGATGTCGAATTCAACACCTTCTTTCAGTTATTTAAGTTTTAAAGTATTGCTTCGAAAATCAGAATGTGTCAGTTTTGAAAAATTAACCAATGATGTGTTAAATAAATTAAAGAAACTTTTTACTGACCGACATGAGTAACATTAAGAGAGAATTGGGTGATTCTTGTAGCTTCGGATGGGTGATACGTGATGTACATTGCATGTCCACTGGGGAACTTTAAGCCTGCATGATTTCTGCAAAGATAAACTGGATGATTTCGTGACGGGTAGTCTGAAACCTAAAACAAAAGAGAAACATTTGCAATAAATATTGATTTGAAATTGTAGTAAAGTTAAAATTTATTTCACAACCATTTCATTTGCTAGATGGTAACTCTAATTTTGTTACCAAAATTTTCAAGTTGGGGAGGGGAAATAGAATAAAAAAATGGCCGTATAAAATCAGAAGTTAAAAGTGGATGTGACGGAGAAATCAAATGTTAAATTTTTAAAGATCCAACATTTTTGTTATCTGCGCCTCTTATAAAATGGACATTTTTTCAAGATACATTATCCAACTGTAAGCTTCTTGTTCTGATTTTAAATACACATTTTTTTAATTTTTTTTTCGACTGTACGCATTTTCTTGAATCAAATTTAACGACCCTTTTCCAATTATAAGTTTTATATAAATCTTTTAGAAGTTAATGTTTCTGAGAGAAATACGGACAATTAAATTTTATGATTTATTAATTTATGATAGTTATACAAATTAGCTGAACTCGATAGCATTGTCACAGCGTTAGTTTTAATTTTAGTAAAAGTAGGGAACAGGAGCCCCCACTAGGCTCCATTTATAACGGCATGGATGAACAGAGGATATTATTTTATCAATAGCTTAATATTTCCTATGACGACTAAGCTGGGATTGAAATAGATGCGAAAGCTATAAAAACTCTTGCAGCCTCGGGAGAACCGTTAAATAGAAACATTTTAACACGAAAATAGATGTGTATGAAGGGCTACTACGGCTACCAATTCTGGAAATAGGGTACGTTAGTCAAGTACCTATAACCAACCAAATTCAAAATGAGAGGCCGTATTACTAACAGCTGACAGGAGCCAATATCTGATTTGATTTTTTTACGGCTTAGTAAACTTTTTCTGAGTTATTTAAAGACGAAACAAGTTTTAGATTGTACGAATGATACTTTTTGCGAGCAAATATTGCATTAACAGTTTTTTTGAGAATAAAAATTATTTTTCCAGATACCCTAGCTACTATTTAACTATAGCTGTGCGATGAGATGGATTCATTACTTTCTCAAGTGTATTTGCACGTAAGTTAATGCAATGAACCCGACTGGAATTCGAACTCGACTCTTGGATTAATCATTCTGAGCCACTATCCCTTACACCGCCTGCACATCCCAGGGACCGAGAAGAAGCAGAAGTGACGTGTTGCTCAGATGACCAAAGTACTATTTTCTGATGAGAGAAAGCTTTGTGTCTTGTTTGGAAATCGAGATTTGCAGTGTTTTGAGTGGGGATGGAGCAGCTCAAAACATAAGTTGCTTTAAGTTCTCGTTCATGTTAGTGTCATCAGTAATGACATGAGATTTTATGCCACCTGTAGGATCATGGTTTTCTTCGGATCGCAGTGATATCATCGGTAAACGTGAAGACATGAGAATATTTCATGATTCCGTCAACGGGGAAAAAAAAGAACAGAATTTTGATCTGCTTCATAGATTGCTGATCAGCAAATGAATGGAATTATCTTGGGCTGCTAGAAACCAGCATTTCTAATAAATAATAATAATAATGATAATAATAATAATAATAATAATAATAATAAAAGTTGACCAATTAACCTGTATCCCAAACTACATCAAGCTATACCCAAAACAACAACGATTCAAAACGTTTATCTGGGTTTAAAAAACTCTATGGTGGTTGATGATTTGTTAAGCAGAAACCAAATCTTGGGTTGATACTAAATAGGATTTGAACACCAGCGAAAATATATGACGCATAGAAAATGGCCCGTTTGCGACAAGATTATTAAACGTTCAGTAAAATTAAGAATTGCCCAGTATTTTAATGCAGAACTTGTCTCGCATCAGTTAATGCGTAATACCTTTTGTCCCACATTTTGAGAATCGACGATTCTTTTTAAAAGTTACAGTTAATTTTTTTCAAAATTGCTGTGCCAATTTCGTTTGGTGTTTTGCGATGTTGCAAAACTGTTGATCTTTAATGAGCGCATACCAATGTGAAAATACGTTAGAGATGCATTGAACATAGTTACACTAACGAAGAAAAAGGTTACATGATGTTTTTATGTTGCATTTTATAAATACACTTTTATTTCACTCTAAAATTCTGTCGGATCTATATCCATATATTTGCTTATATATATATATATATATATATATATATATATATATATATATATATATATATATATATATATATATATATATATGGTTTATGACTGCGTCACTTTGAAAACACCGATTCTCAGTCGATCACCAAATTTAAGCTTTCAGCTTGGTCAGTACCTATATGGGTGACTGCTTGGAAACGCCAGGTGCAGTAAGCTAGGATGTGCGGGTGGTGTAATAGATAATAGCTCGGATTGAGAAATTAGACAGTAGAGTTCGAATTACAGTCGAATTACATTAACTTAAATTTATCCTTGGGTAAGATATGAATCCATCTCCTTCACAGCTATGGATTAAATATCAGGACAAACTTTGTTCTATAGCTTTGGTTGGCAGCCAGTCTACAGCAGAAAGTAATGGCAGCCTACTACTGGAATTCTTCTGACAATCAATAATCAAAAATAGACATAATCTCCCAAGCGTGTATCAATCATGATACCGAAAGAATGGATTATTTAAAAATACGGATACCCTGTATTAAACCGGCCTTGTGTCATAGCCTGTCGCCATTAGTAAGTAGGGTTAGTACCATATGCGAAATGAAAAATATATTAAACTTATCGTTGGGTACAATAAGTATGTATACCAAGTTTTGAGTGCTCGACATGATACAGTTCGACCGAGTACAGTAAACAGACAAACAAACTCTTCTCAACTATAGATATAGATACCGTATAAACACTCTTGACGAAGTACTTGCTTTAAAGAGGCATTCTTTAATTTTCCCAGCCAAAGAGTTGAAAAAATATCTAACAGCTTTCTATAATTAGATGTAAGTCGATAAGTAAATTTATATTTGGCGTCACAAAGAGACGGGATTAATTTTCAAGGTTAATTTAAAAAAAAAAGATAGTTTTTCAAATTATAATTTAATCTGTCTTTCTGTCTGTTTGTCTAACTCCACACACACACACACACACACACACACACACACACACACACACACACACACACACACATAACAGCGCAAGTTCTTTATTGAAGATATTTTTCATTTATTTCTTTTGTTTCCCAGCATTTTTCTGGTTTTCGGTACACAATTAAATATAGGTTGTCCTATGTCTGAATCCGTTCGGCTTTCCTAATCCATTATGAAAAATGTGTTTTTGCTGCTTTTATGCTATGTCAGTCACATCGTTTTTTTTAAATAACGCGTCATGATTAACGCCTAAGTAACCCGTATTCACGTGACAAGACGCGAGAAATTGCGATATTCGAAAAAACGAAGACAATAGCAAACACAAATAACTATTTGATAATGAGTTATGAAAGCCGAAAGTACTCCGATATTGAATAATTTATATTTAAACATGAACCAGTGCCCGATAAAATATATTAAACTGATACTTATCCTTAAGAACATTCATGGGCTCTTAAACAAATGATTATAAATTAAAAATTGCTGCCAAATAAATCCAATATATAAACTCGCCGGATTTCCTCTATTAACTTCTCACGAAAACGGAGGCCGGCATACGTAATAAACACTTTTAGAATAATATATATATATATATATATATATATATATATATATATATATATATTTGGTTGGAGCGATCGTCAGACAATTGTCTGACGATTTTAACGCTTTGAAACCGAGGGTCAGACAAACTCACATCTATCCAACCAAATATGTTAGCTCTATCTCTGATATTGAGCGCTTTCTAATAAGTATTATGCATATAATATATAAATAATTATACATATATATATATTTATTTATATTTATATTCACTTTTCACATATATATATATATATATATATATATATATATATAAAAATGTATGTGTGTGTGGGTGTGTGTGGGGGTGCATGACGTGAAAGTTGTGTTTAAGCATTAATCAGATTTTCACCGATTACATGCACTGAATGTCTTATATTTTTACCACACACACACACACATATATATATATATATAGTATGCAATAAAATCCCAAATTACCTCATATGACGTAATTTTTCATTTTATTGTGTAGTAATTACAAATGTAATGACAAAGGCATTGAGCTCTTTTTGTGGATCAGTTTTAATATTTTATGTTACTTGGACCCACTTATACATATATATATATATATATATATATATATATATATATATATATATATATATATATATATATAGATAGATAGATAGATAGATAGATAGATAGATAGATAGATAGATAGATATAGTGAGCATTAACTTACCCTTACATATTCGTAACGCTAATTTTTAAATTTACTGTAGCGGAGTACGTTTCATGAGAATTTACAAAAAAAAAAAAAAAAAAAAAATCACACAACTATCAATTACATTAATTTCTTGTCTTATCAATTCACCCCTGAAGATAATCTTGGATGAGAGTGGGAAAATAACAGAAATGAGAAAAATTACTGCCTCTTTCCAAAGAGCGCTAATGAATTGATCCGTGAAATGGAGAGGATTAAAATTAAAATACCGTATCCTCAGGTGATTTTGTCAATTGACCTCCCAAAGCTTTACAAAAACAACTAATGAATATATATATATATATATATATATATATATATATATATATATATATATATATATATATATATATATATAGCGGAGTCTTATCAAGTGATGGTGTTGCATAAGACACCAGAAGAGTAGAAGCAAAATGGCTATTTTTCTAGTGATGTTATAACATGCTTATATCATATTTTTATATATATATATATATATATATATATATATATATATATATATATATACTGACTCTCCCATCGTATGAGGGTCAAGCAGATCAGTTCCTAGGAAACTGACAGCCCGACACCAGCACAGGAGATTTGATTATAGTGGTGAAGGTTTTGTGCAGGACCATCCACACTTTTTGAAGGGCCGAATACAGAGACTTAGTGCAATACGTGCCACAAGGTCCCCAAACGACACTCCGCAGGTTTTGAATTCAGAGTTGTCCTTCCCTAGACCAGTTGCCATCCATGGCTATAGAACCCAGTCTGTCCTGCTATTTACCCATAGCTGGAGGTAGAAGGAAAGGATTAACACCTTTCCCAAGGGTATTAGCACATAAGTGAATGTAATGGATCCGATTCGTCAATCCCAGTCGCTATCCATTACTCCACTGTGCCTCCTCAATACATACATACATATATATATATATATATATATATATATATATATATATATATATATATATATATATATATATATAAAGAAATATAATGTAGTGGTTCCAACGAGAGAAAAGTATGTATATTAAAAAAGAAGAGAAGAGAGGTGCCGCAAACGTTTTTTGGTTGTAATGTGGATTTATTTAGAAAAAATATTATGCTTTGTTTTACATAATTTCACGACACGTGTTTCTGGTCTCGCGACCGTCTTCAGGTAAAAATGGAGATTTCCACATATTATTAAAAACAATAATTAATTTTTCCTCATGTTCAATGTTAAATATTCTCGATATGAGACCTTTTTCTGTTTGTGTGTTGGTAATCTGAATTTCCCTCTTGAAATATAAGTGAACACTGAAGTCAACACTCTGAGGCGACAAACTGTTTAATGCTAGACGCAATCGTCAGGCGGCCTGATATTTATATTTACATACGCTCTGATATTGAGCACTTGATCCCATAAATATAGGACACCATAAAAGTATATTTATATATATATATATATATATATATATATATATATATATATATATATATATATATATATATATAAGCAGTTTTCTTTGAGTTTGTCTTGGTCCGCAATTCAAAATGAAAACATTGCCTATATGCCGAGTTCCTGCAGTGGGATCTAAATTTTTTAGGAACCACTTTTTATTTTTATTTATATTTGTTTTTTTTTCTTTCTTTTACTTTTTTTTTTGCTGATGAAATTAAAACCGTTTCTCTCATCCTTTATCTCACATCTCTGATTTTGTTTTTCGTCAGCGAAATATCATAGAACCTATTCTGCGAATTTGCGTCATTTTTGTAAGCAGTTCTTGCGAACCGTCATGAACCCACGACATCCCATCACTGATCCATTCCCTATTAAAAAAAATTAACCGAGAGTTACTATTATAGTGAGTTCTCATTCTTCGATGTGACTCACCCGTGTCAGACTAAAAAATATACAGTAAATATGATTGATTGATTAATATGATCGCACTGCGGCTAGACCGATGGGTGATTAATATTTTAGTGAGGTCGTATAATCAAAATGAGTTAATCTCAGCGAAATCTACAGGGTGTTTCAAAATTGTTCAAATAAAGCAGCGGCTTCTCAAATGGGGAGAGCTCGCGGAGCTTAAGGACCTAGAAGAGGAGGAACTGTGATTTCACCAGGATGGTGCTCCTCCTCACACTGCTAATGTTACAATTTCATGGTTCCGTGAAAGCTTTGGAGAGCGTCTCATGAGCCGTAAAGCTGAAGTGGAATGGGCACCTCACTCACCTGACCTTAACTCACCAGACTTTTTCCTCTGAGGGTTCCTCAAAAACAACATCTACCAGAGGAACCCATTGCTGCATTGAAGGCAGCCATCACTGAGAAGATTCAAGCGAGCACTCAGGAGGAATCCTTTCGCGTTATCAACAACTTTGCATTCAACAGTGCTTCAACGAAACCGCGGACATCTAGAGCATTTACTCTAGGGGTCCTCTTGACATTTTTGGTTCATGTTTGAGACTAAATGGTAACAGATCCTAATTTGTCATCCTTTTGCCTTTCAATAAATGTAATTTCCATTACTCTATCATTTATGGGCCTTAATTTGTGCTCGATCATTTTGTTTCAAAAATTGTGAAACGCCCTGTATATAATTATCCGAATTTACACTCATATAAACTTTACTTTATATATTTATTTAAATGTTATCTTAGTTGTGGGCCGTTTGATATTTTTTATGGCTGTTCTTATTAATAAAATTGCTGACATGTAAATCTTTATTGTAAATGAAAAAGTCTTCATAAATTTGCATCGTTTGCTGACAAAAGCAAAGTTTATTCTTGCAGCTAAACAATAATTATATTTTCTCTGAATTATTTTCTAGTTAACCCAGTGTAGACCATGCAAAAATATATGAGGAGGAATTAAAAACACATTGTCCGGCGGATATTTATCTACCTACCTCTGCTTCGTTTTGTACATATATATATATACATACATATATATATATATATATATATATATATATATATATATATATATATATATATATATATATATATATATATATATATGTGTGTGTGTGTGTATGTATGTATATGAGATAAAAAAAGTTCAAAAGGTCAAGGTATACTATATTTATGGGTAAAAAGTGCTCACTATCACGGACTGAGTGTGTAAATTTAAAAGTGAACGCTAAAGTCAGTACCGAGTGGCTAAGTTTGTTAAATTCTTGAACACACATTTGATGAAGATTGCGTTCTGGCATGAAACCGTGTGTCGTCACTCAGTGTTGACATCAGTGTGCACTTTTATTCCAGATTCTATGTTTACATAAGCTCTGTCTATGATAGTGCATAATTGTATACATAAATATAGCATACCTTAAAAACTATATTTTATATATATATATATATATATATATATATATATGTGTGTGTGTGTGTGTGTATGTGTGTGTGTGTGTGTGTGTGTATATATATATAATATATATATATATATATATATATATATATATATATATATGTGTCACAGTAAAATCGTCCAAATCGAGTAACAGCTAAATTGTTCAATTAGTAGATTAAAATCTGAGCCATTGTATCTTAGAAATGCTTAAAGATCTCTTACTGGAATTCTCTGAGGTTTTTATAACATTATTGCACTTTACTTTCAGCAACATGAATGTACAATTAGTCTATAAGTTTAACAGAAGTATCCTGTCGTGGAGTAAAAAGTTGCTTCAGAGATTTCATGTACGATTTCATTTTCAAGTCTTTTTTCACAGCTCTTTGGATTGTCATTCTCTCACGTGCCTAATATCTTATGAATTGAGTTGGATCTTTTCTAATTGATCTCTTTAGCTCTAAGTTGAAATGATGATCCCTCTTCCTGTTGTGACCGCTTCATTCGAACAATTTTAAACTGCTTTCTTTTAAGCTGAATAACTCGAAAACCTGGAAAAATGAATCTCTAAATTTTGTTTAGTGTTTTTTTTTTTTTTTTAAATATGAAACATTTTGTGGGATGGATAATTATGCTGCTACACGATTTCGACAATTTTGTTACACTGTTACACTGTTATATATATATATATATATATATATATATATATATATATATGAGTGTATTTGGGTAGCAATCATAATCATAAATACAAGTTGAGGACTAATGTCATCAGTAAGGTCATTGGTGAAAATTAGTAGGTAGAACAAAGCATGTTCAAAGATAGAGGCCGAAGGGATACTTATATTAGGACAAAAAGATCTAGAAGAGTGGCCGCTCAGGATAACTTTCATTTACGGTTTGATAAGAAAGACTGAATCAGTTCAAAAAATTCGTCCGGAAATGCCATAACCTTTCAACTTGTAAAAAAGACCGGTAAGCCAAACCCTGTCAAACGCTTTCGAAATGTCCAAAGCAACACTATCTAAAGCTTCACTCTTTCAGCAACGATCTTTAGCAAGTCATCAGTTGAACTAGAGAAGCGAAAGTCATATTGCTAGTCTAAAAGATTTGATTAGTACCTCTAGAAGTTTATCAAGAAGAGGTAAAAGGCCGGTTGTTAGGTGGGTCAGACGGTTCACCTGGGTTTTTAAAGACTGGTACATCGCAGGAGGATTTCCAATAAGTAGAAAAGCATGGAGCAACAAGGCATTTATTGTGGCTTATAAAACATTTCTTCTCTGATCTTCATCAAAAAGATCTTTAATTTTCTGCCACAACAGCGGTTCTGTCGGTTCGTGCTTAATGAGAAAGCCTTTGTTCAATTCTTGAATCGATAATATAATCGGTGTTTTCTTAATTCCTGTTCTTTATTGTTCTCTCTCCTTAATAAAATTTTCTTTTTCAAATATTCTCTCACACACTTGAATGCCTTCCATCTTAGTTGTTTTTGCCTTACATGGGGTGACAATCCCTTTTTGATCGGGACGATAAAATGCACTCTCAAGCTATGGTATATTTATAAGTAAAAATGTTCAATGTCAGTTATAGAGCGTGCGCAAATATAAAAGTGCACACTGAGGTCAATCTTAAAGCCATAGCCACTTATATATATATATATATATATATATATATATATATATATATATATAAAGATATTTTTGTAGGAACAAAATTTAATGATCGAAATAAAAAGTATAAAATTTAATATTACAAGACATATTAAAACAATATTAAATAATAAAAAAATCACAACAACAAGGGGGGAGCAACTGGTTTCGCTGCCTTCGCTCTTCATATATATATATATTATATATATATATATATATATATATATATATATATATATATATATATCCACGGGAAAATGAATATATATATATATATATATATATATATATATATATTTAAATGTTATTTTAATGAATACTTGAAATTATATTACTAATTTTATTTGCTTTATATAACCTTTATATATATATATATATATATATATATATATATATATAACCTTAAAAAGAATATATATATATATATATATATATATATAATTTTAAAAATGAATATAGATATATATATATATATATATTTAAATGTTATTTTTTAATGAATACTTGTATTTTTTATTTATTAGACAATATATTTATTTATTTTCGTCTAGCGGCCTAAATATTCGAGATAGACGAAAATAACTAAATATGTGTTTCGTTAAATAATATAGATATTATGTCTATTTATTTTTATAATAATCCTTTGGAGTTCTCTAATAATCTTTCGATGTGAAGTTGAATTTCATCAAGGAAGGCGCCGTATTTTTTCTTAACCCAAGTACTTTCGATCTCCTCCGAGATCATCCTCAGGGGTGAAATGTGAATTGTGAAAACAAACTTAATGTAAACGTAATCGTTGTAATGGTGATTTTTGAAAACACGCGCTCTGTTATAAATAACTATTTTAAAATTAACTGTTGTATTTAGGCATAACATGTCTATATTATTTCATGAGACATGCTGCCTATATATATATATATATATATATATATATATATATATATATATATATATATATATATATATAGATAAATAGACTCGTTTTTGAAAAACCCTCGAATTTTTGATTTGCTAATCAAATCAATCTCGAGGGAAAAAATGTTTTAAAAAAGAAAGAGCTACAAACATGAACTGCCGACAAAAAAATCGCACAGATGCAGGTCTGAAGCCCAAAGAAAAAACCCGATACGAGTAACAACTAACTAACAAAAGAGCTCAATACAACCGTAGAGCAGACCTAGATACACCTAGTGAGCCAGACAAACCTACCTAGGTTTCACGTAAACGGATCGTCAGGGAAAGTTTATATATATATATATATATATATATATATATATATATATATATATATATATATATATATATCAATAGATGGCCATTCGTATTCGAGGATACCGCTCTACTATTGCAGGCGTAGCGCCCAGGCACATTTCTGTTTGCTCAACACCCACAGGGCACACCTGTGGTTTATACTGAAACTATATTGAGCAGACCTTAGTTAAAGTTTCTGGGAGATAGCGTGTTTTCTAGCGTGTTCAACAATTTGAACAAGGCCAACACGCTGTAAGCCCTCGGCCACGATGAATTGTCGCACTGTGTTAGCAAAGCTATCGACGGCCTTCAAGAGTTCCGTCTACCCAATTTCACTCACAAGTCTTGGGTCAACGTGTGGTATGGTTTTCAGGCACTTTCCAAAGGTGCTGCTGGGATCATGAAATCTTCCTGACAAATCGACCATGGCGAGATTCCGGTCTCATGTCAGAAAGCGAACATTCTAACCATTCTACCACGCGCTTATATATATATATATATATATATATATATATATATATATATATATATATATATATATATATATATATATATATATATATATATGTGTGTTTGTTTAACATTAGGTGAACGCATGTGTCAAAAAACAGGAGATACGGAAACTTAAGATTATTGCAAACTAAGCGTTTGATCGCAGAATGGCGAATAAAAAAGTAATGAGAAAGTGTGAGGACGGGGAGGCAACAATATAAAAACGTTCTTTTCATTGTTCCTTTTCGAAAGGATGAAATTTCACTTACATAAGACGATTTTTTTCTGTCTTCACGATCATTTTTAATAATTTTTCATCAAGTTGTTATTAAATAAATATCTAAGAATAATCATTTTATAGTTTTATTTTATATTTTCTCATTTTCGTGTAATATTTATTAAACAGCACAGACATATGTCACAATCTGGGAATGTCAAATAAAAAAGAAATTAGTCTGTGAAAATAAGACATGCATTTTTCTACTTCATTTAGTGGCAATTATACAGGGTACGGTAGAAATACCTCACACATACAACTCCCAGAAATGCATAATGGTAAGATATTAGTGACAATGGTGTCTTCAACTAGTCTTATTATTTGCGATGTATTTCTGGTAGTTATGTGGGAGTTATTTCTTAAAAAAAAAAAAAAAAAAACAGGAATTAAGGAGACAAAATAACGGTTGACATTGAATTTAAATTTTTGAAGATCAAACATGATTGGAAAGTAAGAAGTTGGAAGAAATCGAGACTTGTGAGAGAAGAAACTGTTAGCATAGAACTTACGGTTACATTTCATGAGATCTTGCCGCCCCTATGGTACTTAAATTTTTAGAGTCCAGACACCGTAGAGGAGAGTTTATTAGAACAATTACTATGAAAATATTTATAGAAAAAGGACAGGGAATTTACATTTTGCCAGTAGGAATGTGACTGCATCCGAGATGCCGGGTCAAGATCAGTGAAATTGCAGATACCACTTTGGATTTTATCAAGGATTTCTAAATACATAGCAATTTAATTACTTCACCCCAAGCAAAGCAAGAAAAGCACCAAAACACAGAGGTCTAGAGAGCGTGAAAGACTATCAGAAAATGATTATTAAGAAGGGAGAACAATAAATGATTATTATGAAGGATGTGGAACATTAAAAGAACAGAAATTAAGAAGACAGAAGATAACGATTGACATTGCATTTAAATTTTCGAAGAACAAATTTAACCGGAAAGCAAGAACCCGTAGGAGAGATCCACTAGCGAGAAGTGCGAGAGGGAAACTGTTAGCATAAAACTTACAATTAGATCTAGCCATTTCTTCTATAATAGGATGGGTATATTGAGGTCTCTGTTCAACTTTCCACAGAGCATTTCACTGAACAGGAGATTTTAGAGAAAATATATAGACATCATAATTTATAATAATATTGGCGCTGAGAATGATTCTTTCATTTGACAGTCTCTCTTAGAAGTTGCTTATTTTATTTTTATTATATGCCCTGTCCTGGGGGGAATTTAAGGAACTGGTATTGTTGAGGCCGATTTTGCTTCTAGCACTAAGCTCTATTGTTGGGTTCCTAATGTTCCACACGGTATCTAGCACTCCTTCGGTACGCCAGGGATCATTTTCTGGTGATTTTTTTCAAAATGATTATCAATTGACAGCGTATTCATCATGTCCGGATGGACATTTTCCCCACTTGGTGAATGCTTGGCATGCACACATCGATTACACTTGCAAGATCTTGGAATTGAATGAAGGCTATAAAGTGCCCATTTTTTACACATAACTGTTGCCTGATGATTGCGTGAAAACACATGAAACTGTTAGTTGTGGTCAACCAATATTTACTGGAAATTCAATATACATACATACATATATATATGTATATATATATATATATATATATATATATATATATATATATATATATATATATATATATTACGGATTAAACACAACAGTTATTTAATATATGTTCTGTTTATACGTTATTTATATAGATAAAGTTTATTTAAGTATATATATGCTTGTGAAGCAAGAGAACTCTTAAGTAGCGATAGAATCATATTTTAAAAAAAAAATATAATATATATATATATATATATATATAATTATTTATAAAAAAATTATAACATAAGTATGTTATAAAATCACTACAAAAATAGCCATTTTGTTTCAACACACTCTGTGTCTTATCAAGTGATGATGTTGAAAATAAAATAAATGGTTTTAAAAGTTTCAGATTAATTAACGATCCTACACTAGGGGGAAACATTGTTACAAAAGCTAGAATCAAAAAAAACCAAGTATAGAAAGATTCAAAAGCTTGACAACGAAATCATGTTATAATAGCTATTCAAATATTTAAAATACGTGTAATATTAAAAATAATTTATACTAACCAATAATTATAAAATTATATGATAAAATTTAATATTAAAATTAAAAACTGGCAATTTTAAAATCCAAATTTAATCACTATTAAGTTTAAAACTACAAAATTATTGAGAAAAGAAAAAATATATATGTTTATTCAATTCATTTCTTCATTGAAATTACGTCCGACAAGACGCTACAATATATCCGGTCATTTGACAATACATGTATATATATTTTTTCTTTTCCTTTTCTTTTCTTTTTTTATTTTAAAGTGTGTGAATGTGGTCTTAAACTCACGCGCAAAAAACAAAAAAACACAATCAGATTATAATACATAAGCACCCAGACATAATTAGATAGACATAACACACACACACACACACACACACACACACACACACACACACACACACACACACACACACACACACACACGATTTGCGTCTAGCATGAAACACCCTGTCGGCTCTGACTGTTGATTTAAATGTTCACTTTTATATTTATATTGACATACGCTCTATCTCTGATATTGAGCACTTTATCCCATAAATATAGCACACTTTAAAACTATATTTCTGCATATATATATATATATATATATATATATATATATATATATATATATATATATATATATATATAGTTTATGCAAAACTAGGTAATCTGTATGGGTAGACCCAAGGAGGATGATATCCAGAGAGCTAAATCTAAATTCAGAGCAGATATGTTTGAATAAAAACAGACCACTTTAAGGTTCCATGTAATAAGTTATTTCACCATAACCCCTTTAACAGGGCTCTGGATCATCAGACTTTACTTCCTAAGGTTGATATGAAATATATCATGAAACGGATTAAGCCCAAAAATTATTTAATATATTTTTTGTGTATACGTTATTTTTACAGATACAATTTATTTAAGTAAATGATGGTCTGTTTTTAATTAAACGGTATTAATTACATTTACCCGCCTGAATGTTCGAGAAATTTCGTAGATGTAGTTTTTATGTGTATCGTGTGTGACACTTCAGTCCCTCTGGTAACCTGCACACAGGTCCACATATTGTGCAACGGCGAGGATATTGGTACATATCTACAGGAATATTTGCTGAGGCTTCTTGCCGCTGTTTTTCGTCTCTTAGCAGGTCAATAAAACCGATTTCAAAATTCTTGATACGACTCTGGCACAAATATCTATATAAGTTATTTCTATCCAGGGCAACTCGCACGAAGTTAGTATGAAACACAATGACCGCTGAGAGGTTACTCAGCTTGTCTTTATACCTGAGCCACGGCCCTCCTGCTTTCCACTTCAATTGTTGATATACATGAAGACCTTAGGTATTCCGGCGTCACTCATCTCCTTGCAATATGATCAGCCCAGCGAAGTTGTGACTGCATCAGGAAAGTCTCAATTTCACCAATTTTGCATTTTGGAAGAAGATCAGCATTGAGTACCTCATCGTCAAAAGTATAGCCACAGATCGCGCGGAGACAACTTTTGTGGTAGACATGAAAATGATTGATATGGAATCTATAAGGGTTCACGTATCTGACCCTTACAATAGTTGGTTAAAACAGGGCTACTCTATAAATTTTATTTTGGTATATATATATATATATATATATATATATATATGAAGAAAAAAATATACAAATAAAATAAAAACAAACAAAAATCTTAATATAAATTAACGTCTGTATTAATGTTAATATAAAGTCAACGTCGGACATTTTCATTTAAACATAATTAACATTCTATTTAAATGAAAATGTCCTGAAGATGGTCTAAAATGGACGAAACGTCCGATTTTGACTTTATATTAACATTAATACAGCATAATTACATTAAGATTTTTATTTGTTTTTTCTGTATTTTTTTTTCATACTGTCGGATCTATATCCATATTTGCTTTATATATATATATATATATATATATATATATATATATATATATATATATGCTTCTGGTATTTTGGTATATCTATATACTTTTGGAACGAAGATGTAAGATTTTCCTCGAATTGTACAGGCTTTTCTGAAATCTAACCGTGGTGAAGCTAGATTGGATATAGGCAGTAATATTGGCGTATACCTTTTCGAGGCAGATGTCCGAGCATGTCGCCGGGAACTGCAACTAATCCAAAGGAACTCTTTCGCAGCATGGTTGATCTGTGAAAATCGAACTACTGGTTATGGTTTCACCATGTCAGATTTATCATAATAATGATTGGCTATTCATTTCCGAACACACCCGTCTGCTAGGGCAGCTAGACAGTCTCTGCTGAATATGCCTCCGCCGTTATATTTGGTTTGTTCAACATCCAGAGATCCCATCTGTAGTTTAACATGACAGATAGGACGTCTTTAGTTACAGTTTCTGGAAGAAAGTTCATAAACTGTCAAAACCAATATTTTCAACAAGGCCAGTACGTTCATGCCCTCGGTCACGATGCCTTGTGGCATCGCGGTAGCACAAATATTGACGAACAGTTCGGATACCAAATTTCGCTCACAAAGATCAACCAGTGGTATGGTTTTTAGTCAGCTTCCAAATGCAGCGCACGCTTGTATCGCCAATAACATCAAGAAGTTACATCCCCGATAAGTCGACTATAGTGTAATTCGATCCCAGTTCTCATGATCAGAAATGAAACATTCTAAACAGACATGCTCCTAACAAATAGATGAATTATGCATGCTAAAACCACCCTACAAATCTTTGTAATCGCATATGGTATTCTTATAAAATACATAAATCTAGCGTAACCGTACCGTAAAAACATGGCGGCAATTGTTAGAAAGTTTAAAAGTGAGATGCAATGAAACAGAAATTTTGAAACACTGTATTGAGATTTTATAAAGCAGAGGTAATGAATTCATAACTAAAATGGAGGCCAATGGACCGTTTAATTATTCCGCTTTCTTTGTAATTATTCGACATTCAATGTTATCTATGATTCAATGATTACTCCTGAAATTATATAAATCACTTTTTGCTTAATATCTTTTCATATGAAAAATTATATGCGTTTAATATAACAATAAAATGGAAATATCTTTCAGAAGAAAAAGTTTAGCAACAGAACGACAAAGACGGCGACAACAAAATCTATTCCAAGACCAAGTTGAAGCAAGACGATCATTTAATAGACAAAAGTATCTGAGTACCTCCCATAAAAAAACTGCAATCGAAGAAATGTAAAAATAAAGGAAATGGTTAATTAAACGGTTCATTTTGCACGGGAAATAATTTTCTTTAAATGTAGACACATATTTTATTTTGCGTATTAAAACGACTAAGGAACAGTAATCACTCGTAAATTTACTAATTTGATTTTCCTCTCTTTCCACTACAGATGGGACAGGAAATATATAAATACACCGGAAATATGTAAATAAACAAAAAATAATTATTATATTGTTTGATTTGATTCCATGATTTTATTATGCCATTAATAAAACTAGCAAAGAATTAAAAAAAAATGAATAAAATTATATATAACTAATTTGAAGTAATATTATTTTCTATACTTTTTCGTACTGGTGAAGCCGCTGAAATAACGGTCACCAACCACCCGCTTTAACTAAGAAGCCATCTTTGGCATTACAGTGTACCTTGAATGTGTCTATTTTATACAAGAGATGACTTATCGTTCGTTATTAGTGACAAGAAATTCTATATCAGTTGGCTTAACTCCATATGGATTGGATAAAAAAAAAAATAAGGTCAGTTTTAAATGCACCGACTGAATTACAATTATTATCACTTTCAGCATTATTATTAATTGCTTGACAGTTTATCCCATATTTTGAAAATCGGTCGGTGAAATCTGATGTCTTCGCGAACACAAGAAGACAATAGGGACCACGACTAAATAACCTTGGATCCTAATAAGTTAAAAACGTCTAAATTCATATTTTATGCACGTGTGAATGTTTTTTTTTTCTTGTTTCATTTTCAATTACTGTTGTTTTTCTCTTTCTTGACTGTGTACTCTGATATCTGGACATGTATTTTCGGTATATTAGCTTGTTCGACAAGGCGTAACGACATTTCGTGGTAAATGATTTACGCAAACGAAATTGAATTATTGAAAACAGGTGTTCTGTTAATTAGGAATGATTTGATAGAGAGGTGTCGTAAACATGATTCAATGATGAGAAATCTACAAATTATGACAAAAAATAATAATAATAATAAAAAGTTTGAAAGTGTTTTCGATATATTTTCCTCCTCGAGTAGGAATTAAGGGATACGGTTTCTAAGAGTTCTTAAGTCTGAATATTCCAGATTTTTATGACATTACAAATTTGAAAATGAAAAAGAAAAACATTTATATTACAGAATACATTTTTGCCATCATATCCCTTTTCTTTTTCAATGCAGTTAATTCTGTGGTGAACTTTAATAATGTACAAATAAGTACAAAATGAAAAAGAAAAAAAATAATATACTCGACTCTCTCGTCGAACTCGACTTATGAGGGTCAAGCAGATCAGTTCCCAGGAAACCGACAGCTCGACAACAGCACATGAGATTTGATTATAGTGGTGAAGGTTTCGTGCAGGACCATCCACACTTTTTGAAGGGCCAAATACAGAGACCTGGAGCACTAAGTGCCCCAAGGCCCCCAAACGACCCTCCGCAGGTTTTGAATTCAGAGTTGTCCTTCTCCTAGACCAGTCGTCATCTAAGGCTATAGAACCCAGTCTGGAGGGAGAAGAAGAGGATTCACACATTTCCCAGGGGTATTAGCACGTAAGTGAATGTAATGGATTCAACTGGAATTCGAACTCGGCTCGCCGATTCCTCCATCCAAGATGCTATCCATTACAAAAAAAAAAAATTATTATAAAATATATATATATATAATTTTTTTTTAATAATTTTTTTTTGTAGGACGCATATATATATATATATATATATATATATATATATATATGGATATATATATATATATATATATATATATATATATATATATATATATATATATATATATATATATATATATATATAAACTGCGTCTAGAGATTATATGCAAGTTTTCACTTGGTATAAACACTGCGTCTTCAATGTTAAAAGTCCCATTATGATTGAATTATTGAAAACATGTGTTTCTCAATATTAACTTAGATATATAGCGATAGAGAAAACTATTGTTTTTGTTTGGAAAAATTTTTACTAAGTTAACAAAACAGTCTAATTTGACTGTCAGTAGTTTATTTGAAACTATTTATTTTGATACTTTTACATTATTATACCTTGTAAAACTAATGTAAAAAATAATAGGAAAAGATTTTAGAACAAATTTGTCAATTTCTTAAAGGAAAAACATAAAGAAAACATTTTATTTTAAAAATAAAAGATATATTAACAAAATAATAATAACCTCCTAAAATTTAGTGTACAAATGCTCCTTTCTTTTCAATAATTCTTAGCAGCCTATTGTCAACATCTGATGTTAGATTTGCAATTTTAGCAGCTGGTAAGTTGTTTGCAGCAACTTTAACTGCCTCCCAGAGGTCACACTTGCTGTTGAATTGCCTTCCATTAGAATAAATATCTCTCTTGACGATGCTCCACAGGTTCTCAATGGGATTCAAGCCACAGCTATTTGAAGGCCAGTCTATAAGAGAATAAACAATAAATCCCTTTTATTTCAACCAGGATTTAGTAAACTTTGATGCATGTCTTGGTGCGTTTTCTTGCATAAAGATCATAGATCTACGCTTGGCTAAAGACGGGTTATCAAGCCATTCAAAGAAATATTGCTCTAGAAAATCACAGTAACTTTTGGAATTCATTTTAACCCTGTCTTTCAGTTTAAATGGACCCACGAGCCCATTACCAATAATCCCAGCCCATATTATGATCCCACCGCCGCCTTGTTGGCGTTTAAAAAATTTTCTTGAGTCATGTTGCTTGCAAATCCATCCTCGAGCCCATCCATCGGGCCCATCGAGGGTATTCCTTGATTCTTGTAAAAAGCACTTTACTGAAATCATTCATGTATTTTTTTGCCCACTGCAATCTTCTTTCTTTATCTTTTTTTTTTTTGTTAAAATGGGTTTCTTTGATTTTTTACATCAGCAAACTTAATGCTTTACACCATGTTTCCCTTGACACCACAGGAGCTCCAGCGGCCTCAAATATGAACGCACTTGACGCATTTGGGTTTCTTATTAATTCTCTTCGGATATGTGATAGATCTCGCTTTGTTAAATTCCTGAATTCAGCCTGAGACTTTTTTTTCCTTGGTTGATTTCCCATTTGACATATTGTTGATTGTTGGATGATCCCTTTTCAAATCCTTAGAAATTTGAAGCGAAGACTTTCCTTTGCTAATTTCTTTGATTATATAGTTCTTTTCATTCATTGTTAGTTCTTTTTACAAGCCATAATACTAAATTGTAGTTCTTGCAAATAATCTCTTGACACTGCAAATTGCTATAATTACTGAAAAAATACTAAATATCAATCTGAAATTGAAAATTGGGTCTTAATTGCTTACATGCTTACTCGCAGTATAAGACGATCGCAGTTACAATATGTTTGTCTTCGTAATTTAACCCTGAAGATGATCTTGTGAAAGATCGAAACTACTTGGTTTAAAAATATGATTTCTTCCTTGATGAATTTAATCTTAACATTAAGAAACTTTTAGGCTCAGTATACAAATAAGTACACAAAATATATATATGTTATTCAATGAAACATGTTTGAATATATATATATATATATATATATATATATATATATATATGATGCAAAAAAAGTAGGCATACAGTAAAAGCAACACGTGGGCTCAAAACGTATTGTATTAATTATACAAACATATCAATAATAAAATATCAGTAATAGATATATGAATCCCTTAAATGTTCAATCTGTTTACCACTTTACATGCAAAACATTTATTATTATGTAGTAAAAATTATAATAAATGTATTAGAATAAAATCATGAAAATAAAAATATTGAATAATATAAAATGAACGACAAGAACCACTCTTAAAATACTGGTATAATACTTACTGTATACCTACTTTTGAAGGCCTGTGTATATACAGGCTGTTCTATGTATGCTACTACATCCAGTTAGTTATATCGGATTCAGAAAGTATCTCGGATTATAAAAATTACAATGAGTACCAAATATATTTATTACATAACTAATACCCAAGAGTTCAACATATCTAAATTTTTGGTAACTGATATCACTTTTGGTGACGATGGTCTCTCATAATGTCTGTCTTTGAAATGACAGAGCGAATTCGTGCATCTTCTCTTCGTTGTCGTGACCATCTCAGGGATGTAATATACAAATCTTAGATAGTACATTGAACTCTTGTATATCTGTAAATATATTTGGTACTCTATGTCAGTTTTATAATCCAAGATACTTGCACTTAAAATGTGTCACCCTAAACTAAATTGTATTGTTATTTTATGTTAATTTGAAAGAAATATTTAGATATTTGTACATCGAATTATTCAACTACTTTCTCATTTTTTTTTACTGCCTCTCGCTTCAGGATTTCATCCTCCCAGAACTTGGCATCTTGGGATGGAACTACATCGTAATCAAAAAGTCTAAGGTCATCTGAGAACAGCGTGTGTAGTAGGACCCATTTCCCAGCCAAGATATGCCAACTGCTGATGAGTTGTTTTGATTGAAGACGGCAGATTCTGATTGTCTTTATCGACACACTTGGGAACTGTACTTGCTTAAATCCAACGTATGAATTCGATGAATACGTAAAGCCCTTCTAATCCCAGTAAGATTCACAGCACCACCGTCTTCGGATGCAGACCGGTTTTTCGTTTTTCACTCGACATTGTTGTAAACGATCCATTTTACATCGCCTATGATCGCTCATTTAAAAATAGGTCGTTTTTGTTGCGTTTGGTCAGCGAATTGCAAATGGAAAATGCGGTCTATTAAATTATTTCTTTTACATCGTGGGGCAAACAAATATCGTGGCTATTCCCATAATCAAATATTTTTCAGATGCTTTACAACACTAATATGAGATATGTGGAGTATCTGTGTATTGCCCCGTGTCGTGTGAACAGGGTTAGTTTTAATTGACGTATCAATTTGGTCATCATCGACTGTAGGCCGGCCGAGAGGTTTTCCGTCCTCCAGATTACCATTTCTGCTGTTTGCATGTTTTTTTTTTTCGGAAATAAAAGCGTATCAAATGATAGAAAGATTAAAAATTCACAATCGAGACATAAATCATACAGAAAGACCGGTTGAAATGTCACGTTTGAGAAAAAATAGTCATCAATTACGAAGGGAACAGACTACCGCAAAAGCCGAAACTAATATATATATATATATATATATATATATATATATATATATATATATATATATATATATATCATTTCAAACCCTAACAAGGCAGGAATACTACTAGTACATAGGGGGTTGCAAAGAGTGAAAGAGAGCGAAAAGACTGGGTTTAGGGAAGATTTGAGGAAACGACAAAAGATGAACGGGATTCAAGAAGATAGAAGATGGTGATTGACATTGTATTTAAATTTTTGAAGATTTTAGTTATCAGGGAAGCAAATGAACGGAAGATAGTTCTACAGGCGGGAAGTGCGAGAAAAGAATCTGTTGAAGTAGAAGTGGCGGTTATATTTAACTATTTCAACAGTAAAAGGGTGGGACCTATATGCCAATCTAGTAGTACGCTTAAATTTATGAGATCTAGACACCAGATAAACATCGTCAGAACAGTTTCCATCAAAAAAATAATTGCAGAAACGGCAGAGAACAAACTGTACAAGAAAACCTGGCTCAAGGTCGTTCACCCAGGAGGATAGCAGAATCGTGTTGATTTGGAAAAACATAAA
Source organism: Acanthosepion pharaonis (assembly GCA_903632075.3). NCBI lineage: Eukaryota > Metazoa > Mollusca > Cephalopoda > Sepiida > Sepiidae > Acanthosepion > Acanthosepion pharaonis. The sequence goes on from CAHIKZ030000113.1 coordinate 374,793, forward strand.
GGTCCTATTCGTAAGGGGTCTTTATGTTGATTTCCTTGAAAATATTGCGACAGAAACGTGTATGGAAAGTGGGCATGTATGCCTAAGGTTTGCAAGCGTCAAAAACATCAAAGAGGCCACACACAGAGATAAGTCAGTCAGTATACGTTATGCGATATTTCTAATTGCAGAGAGTTAAACAAATTTTAATGCAACAACTATTGCGAAAGACACCCAACGTTGCCTTGCCACACCTGCGCAAGAGAATGTAAAATGCTATCAGGATTAAAAAGGCATATCCGGGCTGCTCATATTTGAAGATGGATCAAGTGATGGCATTGCTTAAAATAGAATCATAGCTATATATATATATATATATATATATATATTATTCCACCCTCCCGTCGAGTTCGACGTATGAGGGTCAAGCAGATCAGTTCTCAGGAAACCGACAGCCCGACAACAGCACATGAGATTTGATTATAATGGTGAAGGTTTCGTGCAGGACCAACCAGACTTTTTGAAGGGCCGAATACAGAGACCTGGTGCACTAAGTGTCTCAAGGTCCCAAAACGACCCTCCGCGGGTTTTGAATTGAGAGTTGTCCTTCTCCTAGATTAGTAGCCATCCATGGCTATAGAACCCAGTCTGTCCTGCTATTTAGCCATAGCTGGACGGAGAAGAGGATTCACACCTTTCCAAAGGGTATTAGCACGTAAGTGAATGTAACTGGAATCGACTGGAATTCGAACTCGGATTCTCATATATATATATATATATATATATATATATATATATATATATATATATATATATATATATATATATATATATATTTCTTGAGGCGCGTTTCGTCCTTTAAGACTTATTCTGACTAAAATTAAAATCCCACCATATATTTATATTTTACTTCTCCATAAATATACCATTATGTTTCTAACATGATTTTTTCGTAAATTTATTCGTCTTCATTTTATATTAATTTTATTTTTATGTTTATATATTTTAATTATTCTTATATTTATAAATATTTATTATATTTTTTATTTTACTTTTCTTATTTTTACATCTATAAATATTTAATATTATTATTTATATTTATACATATTTCTTATTTTTTTCTTTTTCTTTTCCCTTTAATTTTTCTTTTTCATGTGCCATGTCCTTTCAGGACGTAGGCGATCATAGCTCTCCACCTCCCTCTATACCATGCAGCTCTTAACAAGTTCATGCCCTCTGCCATCTCCCGCAGACCACATTCTGTCATCCACTTGCTCTAGCCCGCTAGGTATGTCACGCGTTTTTTCCCTTGTCTCTCTTTCCCTCTATTTGACCCGTGAGTATCATATTCTCCAGGTCCTCTTTCCTCATTATGTATCCCAGAAACTTCAGCTGCCTCTTCCTGATGTTAAGTATAAGCCCCCTCCTTGTTTGCATCTTCTCTAAGGCCTCATCGTTGCTCACGCACTCGGTCCATGATATCCTTAGCATCCTTTTGTAGAACCACATCTCCGTCGCCTCGAGTCTCTTCTTAATCTTTGAGGAGATTGTCCAACATTTGCTGCCGTAGAGAAAGACAGATGTCACGTAACTTTCATATGGAGGTGATGCATGGCGCCAAACCCTTTCGGAAATCTTTAAACTCTCAGCTGTTTACAACCGCTTCCAAATTCATGGTTAAAAATGTCTTTGAGCGAGCGTATCTCTGGGTTTTGGCGAAGACAAAACTTCTTGGAACCTCGTGGAATGGCACTACGGAATCACAAACAATAGATTATATCAAATGACAGAGACAACATCACTTGAGTACTTTTAACAGCAGCAACAGCTGAAATGGATAGCACATGTAACCTGAAGAGAAAATAATGACATAATCAAGATGTTGACATTCCACATGACTTCAAATAAAAGGTTAGGAAGGAAACTCGCATCACTACTGGAAAAAGCGATAAAAGCTGCTGGATCTGGGAAACCTATTTTCCTGAAAAATTGTTTCAGGATAAAGATTTTTACATTTCATCCAACAACAGGACAGGATGCTCGGTCAATGAATGCCAAATGTTTCTTTATAACATAAATCAAACAAATTGCAATTAAGTTATGTGAGGAAAATGACAACGAGAAGTCTTTTTTTTTTTTTTTTTTTTTTTTGTCGGTGGGGTGGATAATAATATCTTCAGAATTGCACAGCATTTAATACAAAATGCAGATTTAAGGTACTTTGCAGATGAAAAGAGGCGTTGAAAGAAAAACGGTAATACAATGCACCTTCCACCAGGACTGGCAACACAATGGATATTTTGAAGAATTTGATGTTCTATTCCACTGATCATCCAATCTTTTTCCTGTTTTCAAAAGCTTAAATGAATTTTTTTACAGGTGGGGCGGATATTGTTGAATGATTCGTAGCACAGAAGAGCAGAATGCCTAAAATATTTTTAAAGGATTAAATACATTTCAGAATCGAAGATCCCATATGGATTGAACTACAAAATATGCACTAAACTTATACACAGCATCGTTGGTCTGACCTTTCGCTTTATCTATGACGCCAAGAAAACGACAGAAACACACATCATCAAGAGTAAGTTGAGCAACAGGAGGAAACATTTCATCGTCATCGACTCAACACCGCCGATTCAACACCACCAACTCACCACCGGCCAACTGGTGTTGGATGCCATAGTGTGCACATCTCTTAGATCGGCCTCGAACTGAATATTTGAAAGGAAATTGCATACAATTTTCAATAAATTTTTAAATTAAAAATAATTCATGTATTAAAAAATAGGATGCTTAATAAATTATTTTTATTCAGTTTTAAAAGTTATATTCAAAAATGATCCTTAATAAATTACTTTCACACAGTTTTAAAAAGTTACGTTATAAAAATGATACTTAATAAATTACTTTTATTCGGTTTTTAAAAGTTATATTTTAAGAAAAATTCTAAATAAATTAATTTATTCGGTTTTAAAAAGATATGTTTTAAAAATTATCCTTAATAAATTATCCTTAATAAATGTTTTAAAAATTATCCTTAATAAATTCCATTTTTTTATAACTTGCATGTCGTTGAGTCGTCGATGTTGAGTCAGCGGCGTCGTCGAGTCGTTCTGCACCCTTGTACAACGATGTTGTCAACAAAAAGAGGAATGGGGCCAACAGTATCGCTGCGCAAGATAGCTACTAATGTAAATGTAGCTCCTCAAGACCGCCGGAGCAAACATGCATGCAAAGCCGAAACTTAAATCGTACACCAGGAAGCCAAGAGTCACGGAATTCATGAATTTCAGGATGCTTTGAAAATTCAAGAACGTTTTCAGATGTCTCAGGAATCATTGATTCATATTTGGAAACATTCTCTATGATGAGAAAATCTTCACCGCCGACGATATTTAAACGACTGAAACAAGATGCCAATAGGGAACGTCAAGAGAACCTTCAGAAAGAAATATCTAGATCAGGTCATGTTCTTAGGTGTCGTAAAAAATCATGAGAAAAAGATACGCTCGTTTTCTATAAACTAGGCGGGAACTAGAACAGACCCTACTGACAAGAAAAGTGACTGTCTCTGCGCTTGGCTGGTAGGGTAAGCATATTACTGCTCCCGCAAATGTATGAAAGAGGCGAGGAACGAATTTATTATTAAACTTATCAAAATGTGAAGAAAATATTCGTCATGAAAATGATCGCCTGTTTGAGACCCCCTGCTATAGACTGAGGAAATAGAACACTTTGTGCACCTACCGTAAAGAAAAAAGAAAAAAAAAGAAGAATTTGTTCGAGTTGATAAGTTCTCAGTCTGGCTAAGGAGGAATTGCAGACGTAATTCTGGTATTTGTTTGCTTGGTCTGATTTTGAGAAGTGGGTGCTGGCCAACAAATCATCTTCATCCACACCTGAATCGAATATCCATAATTACGTGAGCAATTGTTGAATGTTAACGATTTCTTTCGCCTGAATTTTTTCAGTGGTTATCAGCGGGGTAAGTAGAAGCGAGAGGTTGAGTTCACATTCTGGTTTAGTTTGTTGTATTCAATTACGCACTAATGCCTTTAGAAAAGGCATAGCTTCATCTTTTCTCCGCTCTATGAGTAAAATAACAAGAAAGTCTGAACTCTGTTGCAGAAGGACATCATTGAATTCCAAACCGTGAAGATAGAAACTGGAAACTACTCCATTATCTTTCCCAAATAAATTCACAATAATAAAGAGAAATGAATTTATGAATATCCATAATCGTCAACATCCTGAAAGGATATCGGATTAAGAACGTAACGATTGTCTGCTCGTAATCTCATTATCGTGTAATCATCGGTATTAGTAGTGAGTTTAATCCTCACTGTGTGTCTCACTCTAATAACATTGTGCCCAGATTAGCTATGATTATAAATAATAGCCTGACACATCGGCCTGGGTAAACTAATCTTCGGAATCTTTCATAATGTTTCAGGATGTGGAATTAATAAATATTAAACACTTCAAATATCTCGGAGTATTGTGACATTCTAAGCATAGACCAGATGTGGCCGAAATTATGGGGCATCCAGTGAGGATCAGACTCACTATTCAGTCGCAATTGATCTAGCGAGACAAGCTTGCTAACCATTGCATCACGCCAAAATAACACAAAGCGATTTTCTAAGCCTGGCTCAGATGTGACACAAGGCCTAAGGAGTGGAGAATGAGGATCGAACTCACTACTCAGTCGGAATGGATCTAGCGAGACAAGCTTGCTAACCATTACAACACATAGAGGTGCATATACCTCGGAGTATGGACCAATTATATCATTATATTATGTCATGTATTGAATAGCCTTTTCGTATCGAGTCTTTCACATGGATGTCATGCATTGCGCTAAACCCGTTCTAAAATGTCTAAACTCTCAGTTGTATATTTTGTCACGTTTGCTATATGTTCACTCTCTCTACTACTACTGTACAGATTACGATTCTCTTCTGATCATTATACTATTTAGCAATTACTACTTGAATAAGAAGAAGAAGGAGGAGGGAAGAAGAAGAAGAAGAAGAAGAAGAAGAAGAAGAAGAAGAAGAAATATGGTGGAAAATGAAAAGAAAGAATAAAGAAAATGGTGTGTTATATCAGAAAAAGAGAGGATGTGAAATAATTGAAGGAGGAGGAGAAAGAAGTGGCAAAAGGCGATAAAAAGAGAAAAAAAAAAGAAAGAAGAAAGGAAATGGCTGAAAGAATCAGAAATAGAGCGGAAGTGAAATAACTGAAGAAGAAGAAGAAAAGAAGAAGAAGAAGAAGAAGAAGAAGAAGAAGGGGGAAAAGGAAGAAGATGGAGGGTAATATCAGGGAAAGGAGAAGGAAGAGAGAAAAGAGGGATAAAAGAGAAAAGAAAGAAAGAAGGAAATGGCGGGAAGGATCAGAAAATGAGCTGGAATGACATAATAAAGAATAATAATAATAATAATAATAATAATAATAATAATAATAATAAGAAGAAGAAGAAGAAGAAGAAGAAATATCGTTAGAGTTGACGAAGATGGAGAAAGCAGTCAGAAGCTTATGTCGGGTAAGTAAGGGTTTCAACACTATGATTATAATAAGACAAAAATAAGAAAGAAATGAAATAGAGAAAAAGATAAGAAAGGAAAAGAAAAAAAAAACTTTTTTTCGTATTTCGCCGGTTCTCCTAAGAGTGCCGACCCATCTGTCATCTTGTGTCCCTCTATCAGTAATTAACCTTACCCTAACCTTAAAACGAAGCCCCACGACCTTTCACACGGAAAACTTATTTTTTTAATAAACTATTTTCCTTTTCTTTTTTCCTTCGTACTTAGACAAATAAAAACATTTCCGATTCAGCACGGCCTACATTATTCAGAAACACCGATTTAGTTCATTTCTTTTTAGTCTTTTTTTTTCTTTACTAAAAGAGCTGAGAGAAGCCCAAAGAATAAGAACATATGTGTATGTATATCGTTTAGTGATATACTATGCATATGAGTTAAAAGTTATTATATATATATATATATATATATTGTAAAATAAAAAAGTCTCATTAAAAACGACTGACAAAGTACTGAGATTAAGCTTTAATTCAACGTTTCTTGTGTTTTCAAAAGTGTTTTGTTTCTGAACATAAATTGTGTAAAAAAAAATGTCCCTATATTCTATAGCAATTTCCCAAGCGTAGCTTAGATATGGCACAAGGCCGAAAGGGGTGGGAACCCAGTGCGGATCGAACTCACTCGTAATTGCTTTAGCGAGACAAGCTTGCTAACTATTACACCACCTCGAGCTGTCCCTGTTCATATATTCTCTATATCCGAGCGCTTTCTCGTTATCCATTATTATTATTATTATCATCATCATCATCATCATCAAGGATATTTTTTTAATTTTTAACTGAATATGTAGATTTTTATATGTTTATCTAGTAGACGGGTGGCCAGTGCTGGGCGTGTGAGTGGTGTATTGGTTATCGGCTTGGGAAGAGTAAAGCAGTAAATCTGAGTTCGAATTCACGTCAAGTTAGTTACTCATTCATTTACGCGCAAATAGATTTGGTATGAATTAATTTCTTCACCTTCACATCATTGTTCAATGCAATATTCATTCGCAAAAAATTATGAATAATTCTTAAAATACAAAATGTTTCGGGTTTAAATAATTCTAGGTGTAGAGAGAGAGAGAGAGAGAGAGGAGATTAGAGCAAGATAGCGGGCGAGTGAAGGTCAGAAAGGGAGGAGAAATGTAGGGGGATGAAGGAGGGGAGGAAAAGGGAGAAAATAAATGAGAGAAAAAGATAGAGAAGATAGAGAAGATGATGGATAAAACAAGGGTCATATGGAAAAGGAGAGAGTACCGGACGGAGGAGAGATTGGTAGATAGATTAGAAGGGGAATGGAGAGAGATTGGGAGTGAAGGGGTGAGAGGATGAAAGAATAGGAGAGAGGAAAAGAAGAAGAAGAGAGAGGAAGGTAGAGAGAGACACAGTGAAAGAGAAAGCTTAGCATTGCCTCTCGTTTATTCACTGTTAAGCAATATCTCCCTTAGTCAGTATTTAGATGGGTAACAACTTTAGCAATAGCATGCATTGTCGTCAGCGTTGCAGGCCTGAACCTGATTGGGCAAAGCTGAGCAAATAGAGGGAAAGAATCGTTTTCCTGGCAAAGATTGGAATGATTAAGAGAGAAAGGAAAATAATTAAACACAGAGGTAAAGCAAATAAACGCTAAAAAGACAAATGCTTAATTCAATTACAAGCAAAAGGGAATAAAGAAATAAAAAGAAAAACAAATATAGCTTTAAAAGATAAAGATCACTCCCTTGACACAATGTAATTCTGCAAGAAACCAATTAACTGGCACATAAACTGTTAGGTTAAAATTAAGTAAAAGCATAGCGACAGTAAAAAAAAAATCCTTGACTATTTTTTATTGATTTGAACATTTTTGGAGCCAGTTGATTTTTGAAGGATTGATTTATTTTTTTTTAAGGACCGACTGGGCCCTATAGCCATGGGTGGTAACCAGTCTTGGAAAAGGAAATTCTGAATTCAAACCACCTGCTTCCTTGTATGCCTTGCATCTTTAAGCAAAGAAGAAACTAACCGTCTCTGAGATGATACAAGAGAGACCAAAAAAAGCATCGTAGAAAATTTTGTGGTCAAAATGGCAAAGGTGCGGATATCAGTCTGGATAATTCTGAAAATATGGATGATGATCTGTCTCTGAGGTGCAGATAAGACAGAGAAATCGAGAGAATGAACCAGGGAAAATCTAGTGATCAAAACAACAAAAATGAGGATATTAGTCTGGATAATTCAGCAAATCCCAGCTATTGATAAAATAGCACGACAGACTAGGTTCTATAGCTTTGGGTGGCAACCAGTATAGAAAAAGGAAACACTGAATTCAAACCACCTGCTAAGACACGTCTTGCCTTTTAGGCAAAGGCTAGAAGAAGGTAACTTTAAAAACAAATTCAACTCTGAGGGGGGTAACATCAACATCTCCGACGAAATAAGAACCGGCAAGGTCATTGCCCTATTCTGCTTAGAATGTCACCATGGACCACAATTGTGTGATGGAGGTTGAGTGGTAAGCACAGCGGAACAAAATAAATGAATGACTTAATTTTTTATGGTTTATCAACCCTTTATAGGTTATTTAAAGCAGAAACATATTTTGGATTTTAATAATAATTCTTTGACAGCGAAAAATGCATTCATATTTTTTTCAGAATAACTATATTATTTCCACATGCAAATCTTATTATTTAACCTACAGCTGGGAGAGGACATACCTATTTCACCCAAGGCTATTTTATTGCAGGTTAATGCATCGAAAACCGACTGGAATTCGAACTCGACTCTCCGGTTTCTGATTCCGAGCTAAACATTCTAGCTATCCATTACACCAACTGCATATTCGGTTTTTCAAGGAGAATTCTTGACAAGTGGCAAGAAAATTTGCCATTAGTTGTAGCTTGAAAGAATATTTATCCCCGAAATAAACAAAAGTAAGCAATAAGAGATATGTCGACAAACCTTTAACACAATAACGTCCGCGGATAACATCGGCCGAAATATAGTAATCGTAGAAAGCAAAGAAGTGAAATATGGACAGAAACCAGAAAACGAGCTAGCAAACAAAGAATTCGTGCGATCAGATTTTTTCTCGATATGCAATGTTGAAGAAATATGACATTTTATATGAAATATATTGTATGAAATATGAAGAAATATGCTATTTTAGTTTGAAGTCAGAAAAGAAATATGAGCAGAAACCAGGAAACGGGTTAGCAAACAAAGAATTCAGAATTTTTCTCAGTATGCAATTGTAATTAAGTTGTGCCAATCAAATTATAACACAGAACTTGAATCACTATTGCTTAACATTTTTTCGATTCAATATTTAGTTACATTTCAACCAGTGTCAGTGTGAACACAGAATATATAATTGCCGGCTACTCGTTTCGGAGCATACACGTCTGCTAGGGCTGCTAAAAAAATCTCTATTGCAAACGCTTTCTCAGCCTCATATGCGTTTGTTCTACACCTATAGATCCCCAACTATTTTGAGTCTGGATCTTAGTTGCATTTTCTGAGTCATGGCGCATTATCTGGCGTGATCAATAGATTAAACAAGGCCAAGTACACTAAACACCTCAGTCACTTGTCTGATGACAACCATAAATCGTTGTCCCCGTTGCCAGGGACCTGACTAAGTCTATTCTTAATTTTAATAATATTGCCGTCCCTGGTCTTATGATAAATATTTATTCATATATAAATAAGCATAAAAGGTTTCTGGATTGTTTACATGGGGAAGACTGTAGAATGTATCAACCGAAATATTGTTGTTAAAAACAAAAGGTAAGAAAAGTAAAATGAAAAAGAATAAAATAGAATAATTAAAAGTCCCCCACCAAAAAAACAAACTAAAAAAAAGTATGGCATAAAACAATACGCATTTAAAAATATCATTAACAAAGTGAGCCGAATTAAAAATCTCTTGCTGAAGCAATTTCTTGTAAACATTTACAAGTATCGTGGACAACAGAAACGACCCATCCCTATTCAAGAACATTACAAGGTTGGGTCATGAAGGATGGCTGTACTGACAACACCCACCTCAAGGAGAATAAAGTATACCAAGAAAATGTCCTTACTTCCTTTCATTGAATGGCCTGCCAATTATCATTGTCAAGATGATGCCATTTCTTCCGGAATACAGGAACCCAGCCTCTTTTAAGGTGGGTGAATCATCTTTGTGTATAGTTCTTTACTTTGGGTGGGAGGTGTTTACTTTCATGTATTTTTGTGTTTTAAGGTATGTCTATATGGTCAGACGGTAGGTCTAGTAAATTCACTTTACCGAGACAAGGATAGAAACTTCTTATTGTAGTCATTAATTTGAGTACTCTGAGGTATGTAAGTTGTGGTGGGTTTTTTTCAATTTGGGATGGTGGGGACAGAATTTTTGTCACTATGCAACTATAATAAAAAGTGGGTGCCGATTAAATTATGACACAAGACTTGAAACTTCGTTACGTAACATAACTTAAGTTTCTTCCGTTTAAAAATATCTGGGATTTGCCGAATTTCTTTTAGATAACCTTCGCTAACTAAGGTTACAGAATCCGAACGAGATTTCCACTGGGATTGATGAGAAAAATCGATATGAAATGCAAAACTTCCGTTTTGTTAAGGCAGTTAACCGACACTACAGTATCTAATGTTTCTAATGCTATCGTTTATTTCACTCTGAAGTGCCTAGTACAAGTGATGGTTTTAACAATTTGGAAAAACCAGAATCTTTCTCAGTATGCAAGTGTAATTAAGCAGGGGGTGCTAATCAAATTATAACACGAAAATTGAATCCTCATTACTTCTTTTTTTCACTCCAATATTTAGTCAGTTAATTTCAGGAAGTGTGGTTGTGAAGCGGATCCCAGAACTTTAATCCGATATGTGGACCTTACATTTTACCTCTGCTATGTGTGAGAGACTGCCCTTGACTCCCTGGAGTAGTTTTCTATATAACCGCGTGTATTAAAAAAGTTTTTTCCATACTAGCAAAGCGGCCGGAACTGATCCTGTTTCGACACCTTGGTGTACTTTGATGTCTGTTACGAATTGTTCGGCATGTCTATTCCGCAACATTCTAAAAATAAACGTGCCTCTTAATAATATTTGGGTGGGTAAATAAAAATGTCTGAAACTAGTTAGCGTAATGATCTTAATAACCTGGAGATGTAAAAACATTACAAAAAAAATGAACGTTTACCACTCCGGTAGACATCTAGTAACTTGATAAATTCAATTCTACTTAACTATGGTTATCAAACGAGAACCGATAGTTTCAGTATGACTAATCTGAAAGCTCTTATTTACTCAGTCAGTGTGGTACGAGGGCATAAGGGCAATCAGTGTAGATCAAATTCCCTAATAAAGTATAATCTAAGAACAGGTTGAAAACATTTACTAGAAGGCGAACTACCGGTATTCTTAAGGTAAGATTAGTCTGACAGAAGGCTACATTAGCAGACACCTAACATGGATGAAAATCACTATTATTTATATGCGGACTGTTTTCCGCATCTTTTTGTGGAACACAACAACAAAAATGACGAGGATAGTCCACATGTAAATATTGATAACTTTTCTACCTAATAATTTAGACAGAAAATCACTATCATTGTGAAATGCCTGCAAGACAAGCATCACTTCAAAATAGGGGGCCCATTTAGTAAATATTAGATGTGTGGAAAAGTTACCAGCGACAAAGCGCTTTTCAACTATGCAGCCAGCCTCTAGTTTTCAAGAGAAAAAGTAAATCTGATTGGTTCAACAATGTCAAATTGGAAGCTTATCTGGAAAATAAACTTCAATCTGTTCTTAACTCGGTCAAGAAATGTCTTGTTAATTTTAACGTCTTCAGAACTTGTAATCGTTTCACAAAACTATTTTTTTGCCTCTCCTCAACATGCTAACCCCCGAGAGACTAAGACATTGCGTCTTCTTCGTGTGAAGTTTTTCACTGACATGAATTGGAGCGGTTATATCGAGTCAATTTTCTGTGTCTTTTCTATAAATATTTTGAAGGCAATTATTTTTATGAGCTTTCCGCTTTGGTAACTCGCCTTTACGAGTCTAAGTACATGACTACGGCTAGGCAACATCTTTTTCCCTGATGAAATTGCTAAATGAGAACGTAATTTCCATCCGTATAGTTTCTTCTGTCGCACTTTTCGCCTGTAGAACTCTGGCTTCTTGCTTTCCTATTAACTACAATCTACAAAAAACTTAAAAGCAACTTAAATATTGTCATTTTTCTTTCTCCTTGAATCCCGTTACTTTTATTGTCCTTTCTCCTTGGTAACGTGTTCTCTGTTTTCTTTACTTTCATTAACTTATTGCGTCTTAATTGGTTTATCGCCTTGCTTGGGGTGAAATGATTAAAAAAAATCAACTTTTCTCTGGATATCATTTACTACCTTGTTTAAGGAGTTTTTCAGAACCAAAACACGGACGGGAAATACACACCCCTTTTTAAAAAAATTCCTGACGGTTTCTTGTATATCTTTTTTGAGTTTCGAGTTACTAAAAACTTAGTACGTACAGGGTCAAAGGACGTTCTTCACGAAACGTCTCCCATTTTTTCTTTGAAAATCGCGACCCGTCTTGTGGTAAATACCTGGTTTTCAGTGGAAATTACCATTCTTCTATTCTTGCCTTACACACACCAAAAAAAATTTACCATCACAAAAGTTTCCGAGAGTTATTTAAAAGGGAAGCGAGAACAGAATGCAATTCAGAAGTAGTCATCTATTAAGATAAACGGCTAACACCTGCGCCAATAATCATTTACTAAGCTTAATATAGATATGCACAAGACAGCAGGCACAGAAAAGGAAATACTTCTACAGAGGGTAGTAAAGGAAAATAAGAAGAAAAAAACTAAACATGTAAGAAGATAGAATATATGGTTGTCAGCAAATGAAACAGCCCAACATGCGAATTGCAAATTGAAGCAACGAAAAATCAATAAGTGCGAGAATTTAAATATTTAGGAATGTTCTAACAGAAGACGGAAAATGTGACACTGAAGCTGTACTGGAATAACGATAGATGTCTTTAAAAGTATTAAGAAACAAGAAAATTTCATTAGAGCGAAAGAGAAGAGTACTGGGCTGTTATGTAATATCAGTCCGCCTATATGGCAGTGAATTTTCGACAATCTCCTCACAAATGGAGAAAAGACTTGTGAAATGTGGTTCATCAGAAGGGTCTTTGGAAGCCCATGGATTGAACAAGTGAGCAACGAAGAAGTTTTAGGGGAAAATGGAAAAAGGACACATACTTAGAATCGGAAAGAAGCAGTTCAAATTTCTATGGTGATTAATCATGAAAGATGTCTTAGAGAATTTGTCACTCACTGAATATATTAAATGCATGAAGGACAGAAAAAAGAAGCGGATAGCTTAACTAACGACAGGGCAAAATATAAACTTATTAAGAGAAACACAAGGCAGGAAACTGTAATCGTCTACATTCTAAAGGATACAGTACAAAGAAGAAGAAGAAGAAAAAGAATAAGAAGAAGAAGAAAGAAAGAAAGATAGAGAGAAGAAGAAGAAGAAAGAGAGAAGAAGAAGAAGAAGAAAGAAAGAAAGATAGAGAGAAGAAGAAGAAGAAGAAAGATAGTGAGATGAAGAAGAAGAAAGAAAGATAGAGAGAAGAAGAAAAAGAAGGAGAGAAGAAGAAGAAGAAAGATAGAGAGAGAAGAAGAAGAAGAAGAAGAAGAAGATAGAGAGAAGAAGAAGAAGAAAGAAAGATAGAGAGAAGAAGAAGAAGAAGAAAGAGAGAAGAAGAAGAAGAAGAAGAAGAAGAAGAAGAAAGAAAGAAAGATAGAGAGAAGAAGAAGAAGAAAGAGAGAAGAAGAAGAAGAAGAAGAAGAAAGAAAGATAGAGAGAAGGAGAAGAAGAAGAAAGATAGTGAGATGAAGAAGAAGAAAGATAGAGAGAAGAAGAAGATAGAGAGAAGAAGAAGAAGAAGAAAGAAAGAAAGATAGAGAGAAGAAGAAGAAAGATAGTGAGATGAAGAAGAATAAAGAAAGATAGAGAGAAGAAGAAGAAGAAGAAGAAGAAGAAAGATAGAGAGAAGAAAAAAAAGAAGGAGAGAAGAAGAAGAAGAAAGATAGAGAGAGAAGAAGAAGAAGAAAGAAAGATAGAGAGAAGAAGAAGAAGAAGAAAGAGAGAAGAAGAAGAAGAAGAAGAAGAAAGAAAGATAGAGAGAAGGAGAAGAAGAAGAAAGAGAGAAGAAGAAGAAGAAGAAGAAAGAAAGATAGAGAGAAGGAGAAGAAGAAGAAAGATAGTGAGATGAAGAAGAAGAACGATAGAGAGAAGAAGAAGAAAAGCCCTTATATTTAATTCCTATTTGAATTTTCTTGATTATTATTTACACTATATATAGCCGGGTTATTGTCCTCATCTTTGTTGTTGTTATCACAATGTTTCGGACGTTGTGCCCTCCAGCCTTCATCATGTGTATAGTGATCTGGGTAATCTATAAGAAATTCTGAGATGAACCCCTTTATTTAATCTACGGGGGTAGACTGTACATGTTCTACTGCCTATGTCTAGGGATATCATCCAGTTCTTATTTTTATTACTACTCACTTGTTGTTCGCCTGTCTCCAGAGTTCAAGTACACACTGCCCGGCCTAGTGATTGAACTCACAGTTGCTATGTCATCAAATTCACGAACCAAAGCTTTAATCCACTAATCCCGTGATAATACTAATCTGACATCCAGTTAGAATTGAACTCACTGCAGTAATCATTCGAGACGAATTTTATAAGATATTAGAGAAGCAGATAGGTTCGCTTATTCCCCTGTTCACACTCCTCCCTGCCTTTTTAAAAGTTGTAGAGGTTTATCCCTATTTAGAATTGCATTTCCTCTAAAGTCTTTTCATTCTCTTTTACTCCTGGTAGCCCCTTGCATGTTCGCGATATTATTGCCTTACTTTGGGGTGGATTGGTTAAAAAAAAAAACAACGATTCTCTCATTTCAGAACACTCAAGATGAATTTGACTAAATAAAGAATACATAATCCGATCAGAACTGTCCCTTACTCTTGCGAAAGATTTATTAGTTGAGCGCTTGTGTACGACAAATGGTTAAACATTACATTTAAGAAATTGAAGAGTAGAATGATTGCAAAGATATAATGCAAACGCCTGGAATTCCGTTTCAAAATATCTAACATACACCAAACGATTTTTTTTGTTTTTTTTTTTGAGTAACCTTCGCTAACTCATGTTACAGAGTCTAGACAGAATTTTCTCTGGACCTGATAGGAAATATCGATATATATACACACACACACACACACACACACACACACACACACATATATATATATATATATATATTGATAATATTAGTGGTAAATATACACATACATATGCAAAATATATATACATACATGCATACATACATATATATATTTTTGAATAAAAAAATTACAAGAGGTCTGATGAATTGGATCGTATTGACGATTCCAATGGAATAAATTATGACTATGGAATATTAGTGTTTAAGCTTTTTATATATATATATATATATATATATATATATATATATGAAAAGAAAAACTTCTGTTTTCTAAGGGGTAAACGAACAGATAGTGCTTTAGTCGATTATCAGCAAGAAAAATCTAAATCTACATCAGCAACGAACGAAACATTTCACGTTTCCTTTTAACATTTTCTTTATCCTCCATTTTTGTTTTTTTTTCATTCACTTACCGTATTTACTCAAGACGTTTTTATGGTCAGATTTTCTTTTTTCGCAAAAATACATTGGTGGTCGCACTATACACATGTAAGTTTTGGGGAGAGTTAGGAAAAACATCCATCTTTTGTTTTCAGTATCTTTTTCAAGTAATTATTTCAGAGGAATTAAAATTCGTGCAAAACAATTCAGGGCTGGAACGATACATGAAGTCGGTTTGTACACGAGGATAAACGATTTAAACACACTTTGATGAAGAAGCATAGGAACTGTATTCAGAGAAGGGATGGAAAATATCAGACGTTGCGTAGATACGGCACATGGCTGAAAGTAAGGATTGAACTCAGTTAAAATCACGCTACCCAGACAAGCTTGCTAACCATTACACTACGTCGTAATGCCAAATGTTAAAGCAAGTGTAAATACCGAACAAACTGTCATGTTTTTCTTCAATATAAAGTACATCATAATAAAACCTATTCACTTAAAGGAAACATTTTAAAGCAAAAAACTGTACCAAATAACAGAAACCAGATCACTGGAGGAATTTCAACAGCAGCAACAACTAAAATGGATATCATATGTAGCTTGAAAAGAGCGTAATGACATACTCAAAATGCTGACGTTCCACACTACATAAAACAAAAAGGTTAAGAAGGAAGTCTCCATCAATACTGGAAAGATC
This sequence comes from Acanthosepion pharaonis, assembly GCA_903632075.3. Lineage (NCBI taxonomy): Eukaryota > Metazoa > Mollusca > Cephalopoda > Sepiida > Sepiidae > Acanthosepion > Acanthosepion pharaonis. Next base: position 390,743 of record CAHIKZ030000113.1, read on the forward strand.
GATAACAGTTACTGGACTTCATAAAGCTATTTTTCTGAAAGATTGTTTTAATAGAAAGATTTTATAAATTTCAACTGGAAATAACAATAGCTTCTCGATCAATGAATGCCGAAGAGAGAAGAAAAGCGTAATTCGAGTAGAACAGGTTGTTTAGTAAATGAATGCTGAATATTTCCTTATAAGGAAATGGCTGATATTACCGTTAGCATTAGAGATTAGAAGAACAGATACTATACTTTGATCTCAGTCGGATGGACAGGAAATGAAGAAAAGTATAACCCGAGTAGCCACAGCCTATTCGGTCAGTGAATACAAGAAAACGATTAATATTAGCATTACCATTTGGCATATATGAATCAATAACATCATTATACTCTTGCGCGTTGGGAAAATTAATACGTAAAATTTAGGAATAGTTTATTTCTTGGTTTGACCGTGGAAAAAGGAATCGCGAATGAGAGGAATCATTCTACATTGAAAACGGCAAAATCCTTACAAAAATCTCTTTTTATTAAAAAAACAAAAAACAAAACAAAACAAAAAAAAGCTAAAAAAAAATCTGACAATGAAATTCAAGTGGTTCATCAAATTTCAGCCAGACAACTAAGTCTGGTCATGGTAAAAAATGGAGATCATTTGACAATTTGGCTGGCAATGATTGATTAGTTTGTTTAACGGCATATCAACTCCTTATGGGTCATTTAATGTCGAAATTCAAAATTAAAATTCAAATTTAATTGGGAGCTTTGAAGTAATAAAAATATGATATATGTCATTCTGTTTTCCGAATTGAATACATGGTAGATGATACTCTGCTTTTGTGTGTATATGACTACTAGATGTGGTGATATGTGTATTTTATGTTGAAGTTATATTTTGGAATAGATTTCATTAAGAAATTATAAGATATTTGAATTAATGTCATGAAAAAGTTCTTTCATGTAGGTTGGTTGATTTTGTTTAGCGACATATCAACCTCTATGTATCATTTAATGCCGAAATCTAAGTATCTTGAATACAATTTTATGGTTTCAAATAAATATATTTTGAAAGCAATTTTATACCTTCAACTTGCTATAAAATGTATTGTTGGTAACCTTAGTATAAATATGTATTGTTGGTAATTTTGTTATATAAAAATGTATTGGTGGTATTATAACTTAAAAAATATATATATTTATTTCTATTTTTATACATTTATAGCGTTTTGCTTTTGTTTGTGGGCTCACTATTTGCCTATAGCTAACACAGGTTTCAGCATCCTGTGTCAGGGTGAACCTGGGAACAACAGTAATTATGATGTGGTTCTATGCTTCTAAAAAGCTCCAATCTCCCAACCAGAGGCCTTGCTGCCAGATGTAGTTTATCGTCATGTCCAGGACAAGACTGGTAACGATGTTTGCATTGCAAAGAACTACAGAGTAAAATTGGAAGAAATTGAAAAGCTACAGAAAAATTTAAACTTCACCAACGGACTGACGAAATCGTCGATCATAAAGATGCGAGTTATGTACATCATCATTGGCGAGCCTCAAATGCAAATGCGAATACATATTTTTGAACAACTCGTAAAAAACCACGCAATGTATTTAGAAGAACTGTAAAGTGAAAATAGATAGGAAATCAGCAAGGTGATTTTTTTTATTAATAACGAGCGAGAAAATATAACGAGGCGCAAAGCGAATAAGAAGAAGAAGGCAAAGAAAACAGAGACTGAGAAGAAGATGCAGTAAACCCAGAGTGATAAAGGTGAAAAGCAGAAAGCAAAGGGTAGAACAATAAAGAGGACAACAATGAGGAAAGTAAGGGATAAAGGAATAAACCAGGGAGCAAGGAGAAGAGGAACACAATGGAGAGCAAGAGGAAGAAAAAAGAGAGCAAGTAGAAGAAGGCAGTGAAGAGCAGGGGGATGAGGAAGAAACTGGAGAGCAAAGCTAAGAGGGAGAAACTGAAGTGCAAACCTAAGAGGAAGAAAATGGAGGGCAAGGGGAAGAAAATGGAGAGTAAAGGGAAGAGAAAGAAACTGGAGAGCAAAGCTAAGAGGAAGAAAATGGAGTGCAAGGGGAAGAAAATGGAGAGTAAAGGAAAGAGGAAGAAACCGGAGAGCAAATCTAAGAGGGATAAAATGGAGTGCAAGGGGAAGAAAATGGAGAGTAAAGGGAAGAGAAAGAAACTGGAGAGCAAAGCTAAGAGGGAGAAAATGGAGTGCAAGGGGAAGAAAATGGAGAGTAAAGGAAAGAGGAAGAAACCGGAGAGCAAATCTAAGAGGGAGAAAATGGAGGGCAAGGGGAAGAAAATGGAGAGTAAAGGGAAGAGAAAGAAACTGGAGAGCAAAGCTAAGAGGAAGAAAATGGAGTGCAAGGGGAAGAAAATGGAGAGTAAAGGAAAGAGGAAGAAACCGGAGAGCAAATCTAAGAGGGAGAAAATGGAGTGCAAGGGGAAGAAAATGGAGAGTAAAGGAAGAGAAAGAAACTGAGAGCAAAGCTAAGAGGAAGAAAATGGAGTGCAAGGGGAAGAAAATGGAGAGTAAAGGAAAGAGGAAGAAACTGGAGAGCAAATCTAAGAGGGAGAAAATGGAGTGCAAGGGGAAGAAAATGGAGAGTAAAAGGGAAGAGAAAGAAACTGGAGGGCAAAGCTAAGAGGGGAAAATGGAGTGCAAGGGAAGAAAATGGAGAGTAAAGGAAAGAGGAAGAAACCGGAGAGCAAATCTAAGAGGGAGAAAATGGAGGGCAAGGGAAGAAAATGGAGAGTAAAAAAAGGGAAGAGAAAGAAACTGGAGAGCAAAGCTAAGAGGAAGAAAATGGAGTGCAAGGGAAGAAAATGGAGAGTAAAGGAAAGAGGAAGAAACCGGAGAGCAAATCTAAGAGGGAGAAAATGGAGTGCAAGGGGAAGAAAATGGAGGTAAAGGGAAGAGAAAGAAACTGGAGAGCAAAGCTAAGAGGGAGAAAATGGAGTGCAAGGGAAGAAAATGGAGAGTAAAGGAAAGAGGAAGAAACCGGAGAGCAAATCTAAGAGGGAGAAAATGGAGGGCAAGGGGAAGAAAATGGAGAGTAAAGGGAAGAGAAAGAAGCTGGAGAGCAAAGCTAAGAGGGAGAAGTTGGAGAGCAAAGCTAAGAGGAAGAAAATGGAGTGCAAGGGGAAGAAAATGGAGAGTTAGGAGAAGTGGAAGAAATCAAAGTGCTATGATAAAAGGAGCGAACAGGAAGAAGAAATCGAAGAGTAAGGAGAAAAGGAAGAAATCAGAAAGCAGAGTGAGATGAAGAAAGCAAAAAGAAGAAGAAAGTTAAAGAGCAATAAGGAGTGGAAAAAGAAAAAAAGAGAGAAAACTGAATGCGAGAAGATGCTGAGCGAAAAGACGAAAACGAAACGACAAAAACAGAATAATAAGGCAAAAAGAAACGGAGCTTCCAACTGAACGGTCTACAAGGCCCTCAAGTGGGTGGATAAATGAATATACAAATAAGATGTCTTGATTACATCCACAAAAGAAGCATTAAACACTAAATAAAAAAGATAGAAAATGCAATTCACAGACAGTTATTGAAAACGCAGAAAGCAGGCTAACAACAAACCGAACGTAAATTATATATATATATATATATATATATATATATATATATATATATATATATATATATATATATATATATATATATAATCTTGTCCGTCAGGCAAGCGTTGTCTCTCCACTGGTTTTAGCCTTGGCTCTTCCACTGCTCTGAAGCATATATTATTTACCTACATTACAGAGCCGCCACTCCCCTGTTATGGTAAGGCCCATGTCTATACGGTTCGCCTGCTACTAGAATTGTGTATTTAATAACCATGCCAGCGGGATGCCTATGCCTTTGTATCCCGAACATCGTCCAATAACGTTTACTCTCCGAATTGCAAGATCAGACGATATGATTTTGTGGGGGTGAAGACCACACAAGAAGTTAAGCACTGAAAAGACCAAGTTACATCTATAACTTACTGGATAACCTAAACTAAGGTCAAAACACACGTAAAAATAATAATAATAAACAAAAGAAAAAAACAGCGATCTAAAATGTGATAAGAAAATTCTGAATACATAATTGGAAAGTGAAAATTTTCGGCCTGGCCTAATTCCGAATATCTTAAGGCTTTTAGTCAAACCTTTCTGCACCTCCATATAGTAGCAATGATCTATCCGCAACTCATGCTTTGGAATCTTACCTTGAGTCCAGAATGTCGGCACACAGTAAACGTGTGTTTGATTGATGTGACTTCGACGGCTGGTCGCTTCTGATCAGTTCTATAGATAATCCATTCGCATTTTACACCGGGTGGAGGTAGCTTTGGATATCCCGGGCTTTGTATAAAAACACTGGTCGTCGACATATTATTTCCACAGACGCCTGTCAGTAGGAATAAATAAAAATGAATAAAAATAATTCGTACAACATTCGATTAAATTTTAGCGAAATGGGTTTTCAAAAGATACTAGTCTACGTATAATTGTTGTGCTGGTTTCTTAAAAAAAATATGTTGCACTTTTTGCGTTCGATGGCATTAGGAATGTTTTCTTTTCTAAGGATAGCCCCTCCCCTCCCCAAAATGTACTGCAACCGTTTTTTTTTTATCAGCGTTCATTTAGTTATTGTGAAAATGTTCTTATTAATATTTTGCTTAATTCTGGAAATCATCTTTCCAATAAGCTTTCGAATATCGGTGTCACATCTTTTATCGTCTGTTCTGGCTTGTTAATTTTAACGCCGAAGCTGTTCTCTTATAATCGTCTTTTTTAAGAATAGTTTTGCTTTCCAGCAGCATGACTGATGCTACCCTCCAGAAATGCGGCTCACTGCATCTTCTCTGTCTTTTTCTATTTTCGATTATATCGAACCAATTGCTAAGTCTGCTGCTAAGAATATAGGTTCACTATATAGTGTTAGATATTTTCTTGCCAAGTTAAATTAATCTTCCATATTTATAAATCTATCATTCATCCGTGCATCGAACATCGCAGCCACAACTGGTCTGGTACTTTTTTTTTTTTTTTCTTTTTTTTTTAGCATTTCCCCCGAAGCAAGGCAGGAATGTCACGAGCAAACAGGGAGTTATAGAGAATGAAAATGAGAGTGGGTGTAGGAGGATTGAAAAAAAGAAAAAAGGATAGGGATCAAGGCAACAGAAAATGGCGATTGACGTTGCATTTAAATTTTTGAAGATTCTAGTTATCAGGGAAGCAAGTGAGAGGAAGGGAGTTCCAATGTCGGGAAGTGGGAGGACAGTAACTGTCGGAGTAGAAGTGGCAGTTAAATTTAACTATTTCAACAGTAAAAGTGTGGGACCTAGATGCCAGTCTTGTAGCACGCTTAAATTCATATAATTGGGGTACCAGGAAAAAAAAACTCGTCAGTGCAGTTGCCATGAAAATATTTCTAGAAAAGACAGGGGGAAGCCATATCACGTGTGTGAAAAATAGTCTGAAGTCAAGAAATCAATTAAGGGCCGATTACATTGCAGATCGTTCTTTTGATTTTGTTGAGAACTTCGAGATGAACAGCAGGGGCAGAAGACCAGATATAACAACAGTATTCAATGTAAGGGCAAATGGTAGATTTGTAGATGTGTAAGATGGACTCTGTCGGGAAAAACCTTCTGGCACGACACAGTGAACCAACTTTCCTTGCAGTAGATGCAGCTGTTGATTTAATGTAGTTGGTCCCCTGCAAGTCATTTGAAAACGTGAAGCTAAGAAGGTGCAAAGAGATGGTCTCACGGACATGACCATCAATCATGTTGATGGGTGGTGGTGGGGGCGAGACATTTCTCTTTGGTCGTTAAAGAAGAAGATTTTAGTTTCGGTGGCATTAAAATTTACTAGCCATTTTCTGCCCCAGTAAACAACTGATTGGAAGTCTTTCGAAAGCAGCAGTTGACAAAATCTAATCTGTAACATTATCGGTTCTGACCTGACATCTCGGCGTCGGTCACTTTCCCCCTTCCGTAGCTTTTTTTTTTTTTCTATAAATATGTTTCACGCGTAATTGTTCTGAGCTTTCCTTTTTGCTACTTCGATTTGATGAATTTAAGTGCAGTACTAGATTAGCAGGTAGGTCACATAATTCCACTGTTGAAGTTGTTCGATGTGACTGTACGTTCTATGATAATAATTTCTTCTCTTTTACGCTTGTGGAGATCGCTTTTGGTTTCTTTATTTCCAGTCAACTTTGATTTATTTGTTTCCATTTAACATGTCGCAGCACACTCATGAAAACGAGTGGAATATGTGAAGTTAATATTTCTGCAGGATTAGAAGAACATTGAATAGATGCAACGCTGGATTAAGCATTAAAGAAAAATAAGCACGTGCTTAGGGTATCGAGAGAAGTTGGTGGGCATGACAGAAATGGTTCTGATATGATGTTGTTGTACACGTCTAAAGAAATAAGTCGAACACGAGTAACATCTGAATCTGCCATTACGAAAGGGGAAGAGCGCAGTAAAACTTTATTGCAATTCTGATTGGTTAATAAGGGAGATAACGAAGTTTGTATTTACTCAATACATCACCATTCCACTCTTGAATAAGTTAGTATTACTAATTAGCTTTATGAGATTTAATTTTTGTGATCAATCATAGGGGAAAGTTTGACGTTATTCAGGCCATATGCTTATGTGATTCTGTAATGTGTTAGTTTGTTGATTACACGGCCACCTCTGGTCATTGTTCTGTTAGAATCTGGTCGTAGCTCATTTGACTGTTCGGCTGCAATTGGTTCATTCTGGCTGGGTTTCCAGGGCGTTGGTGTCGTTCTAGATGGGAAATAAATGATAAGCATCCCTCGATGACCCCTTCCGTTCCTTCTATATTTATTTCCAGTTGACGCTTCTACGATACACGTTCTCGGCTGATAGCTATTTTCCGCACTATTTCCCGAGACTCTATACTAGTATACTTAACTCGCAGTTGGGGGGGGGGACCAAAATTCTTTAAGTGCTTATATGGGTCATACTATGGCCGTGAATAGATGAGAAGCAATATGGCATGTACTGGCAGTGGAAGAAGGGTAGAGAGTGAAGAAAGAATAAGCCGGTTGAAGGACTCTTATTTATGTTACTTTGCTCTGATAAGTGAAGGATAAAAGTGAAGAAGGGATGTAAAAGCCAACGGAATGAGAAGGTTGCTGATTGATTCACGATTGGTTAAGGCTTTTTATTCGACATCAAACCTTCACAGCACAACGTAGAAGGAGGCTCTCATTTTCTGTCTCCTTCAATCCTGTTTATTTTTATTCTGTTTTTCACTCTCCGTAATCCCTTGCATCTGAGTGGCTTTATCGCTTTGCTTTATCGCCTTGCTTTGGATGAAAGGATTAAAACAAAGTACTCTATGTGTGTGTTGAAGTAAAACAAATGTAACTGGGAAAGCGGGCATATTTGGGAACGAGTAACGAGGCATTTGTTACTCGCTCTAATTATCTACATGTATTAAACTCAATAGAATATTGAAGACCCTACCTGTATATTCTATTTCAAATCCTTTATATTCCTTGCTGTTGTCTGAATAGAACATGACAGTCACTTGGTTTGTTTTAGATGTTATGGCTTCCGGTAATTCTCTTCCGCATTTCTTAGCCAATAGCTGTTGCTGGTTTTCAGGTCCGTCTAAAATCTACAAAATGAAAAGAAAAAAAGACTGTTTTTAAAGATTTGAAGACGAATCTATTTATATTTGTTTATTGTAAATACGGTTCGATGATAATAAAAAAAACCCTCAAATCAAGAATGCAAACAGTATAACAATGTTGAAGCATTTGGGTAAAATCTTTCTATATATAAATTGACTGAATGATTTGTTTTCTACAGTTTATGAACCTTTTGCAGGTTATTTTAAAGAAAATATGTTTTAGATTTTAAGAAATTGTTTTAGAGATAATAATAGTTTAGTGATAAAAGTCTTACTAATTAATCCATAGCTAGGGGAGAAGTGGTTGATTCATACTTTTCTTAATGATATTTGCACGTATGTGAATATAACGTGAATGTGCAAAAATAAAATCTATGACACATATACACCTTTGTCAAGCTTTTGTGCGGAGTTACAAATCCTGGGTAATTAATAACTGTTGGATAAATCGAGAGCCTTATACACTTTGCTTAAGTACTTCGATAATCAACTATATCGTTTTTAGGCTATGTGCTCAATACGTAAATGTCTAATGGCCGTAAGTTACGTTTATATTGGACCGAGCTGGAACCAGGAAAAATAATTGCAGTAAGTAAAAATGCTGACGTCAAACCAATTAGTACAAACATAACTTTTGCTCCATTCGTTTGCTTACATCGTATTGGTGAAACATAATGGCACATTGCCTCTCAGATACTCACCCAGTTTGAAATGAATATGATTATAACAATATTTGCTTACATCAAGGCCCTCTTAGTAATTATTAAAAAAATTAATATGTCCAAATGCATTAATAATTAAATATTGTGAGAAGCTAAATATATTTTAACATTCTATAAACGCCGATTACATTGCGAAATATCTATTGTCCTCTGTCCATATTTATGAGATAAAGTATTGTAACTATTTACACTATTTACATTATTCGGACTGATGTCCTCATCTCTATTGCTATATTCACGACGTTTCGGCCTGCCTACCCTATATGAAGAGCTTATCGGAAAAGGTCTGTGGTCCATATAACAGTAAAACATTCAGGACACTACGTATATATCTCTTTCGAGTAAGACCATCCATAGAGGTCAGCATGATTAAGGACTGTATGTACGCCATACCGTGCAGCTGTTGCCAAAATAAAAAGGAGAAACGGGCTGTCCCCTTAAGAAAAAATTTCAGGAAGAGCGTATGGACGTAATATGATGGGAAATAGAAACTTCAGGCATGGCTGACCATATATGAAGAGAAAAGGGAGATCCCTGCCCTCTGTGGGATGAAGTTGAAATAATAGAGAATATAACTGGAAAATACGAAAACCTAAGGAATCAGCAGATATGTTAGGCTACAAAAATCTCCTAAACCGGCCAAACATATACATGAATGCAATATGGGAACTAGTAAAACAGAGAGCTCGAGAAAAACAACAATAACAAAAAATGTGATATGAGCCCTGGTAAAAAATGTTGTCAGTCACAAACGTTCACTGACCAATGTCCCCACTGGATAAAAGCGGTTGATCCACAAGTAACTTAACGCTAAGTATTCAATACATTATCACAGCAGAGGGAGCAAAACTTGGAGAGTTGATTTATCAAGAAGAATTCTGAAATTGAGATCCCCAAAGACATAACACGTGGGGTTAGAACAATCTACCGTGGACACTTTATTTAAAGTGTTCGGTTCGAATTTCCAACAAATGTCACCTTAAGAAGGCCGGATCGTACAACGGCCGAAACGTCGTGAATATGGCAATAAAGATGAGGACAATGGTCCGAATAATGTAAATAGTGCGAATATATATCTTCGTACTAAATTTTGATTCGGGGTTCGAAATGAAGCTGTTTTGAATACTTGCACGAGTATCCAAACAGGTTCATTTTCGACGTTGAAAAATATTGGGAAATCATCAGTGACTCAATCTCTGAAGAAATTTAATCACATATTTAAAAGAAAGGTGTGCACGAAGACTGATTGTACAAATCTGTTGAACTATTTGTTTGTTTTTTTTTTTAAATTGGCTTGAGAAATCCTAGCTCTTTAAATAGCTTCGAACATTGAACTTTGTCGTTTGTAGTAAACACGGATTTGTATACTCCAAGAAGCGGAACTCTTGATAATATTCTATTTCGGAGACATTTTGGAGAATACAGGCTTACCTTAAAAATCAATTTTCGAAGCCATTTTTTAAACATCAGATAACGGTGTGCAGAAGGTCTGCTCGCTTAGAAAAATCGACTAGAAAAATTGTGGATTGTTCTTTTTTATCTCACCTTGAACCACAATGTATGGTATCACTGGATTACTTGCAAGAAAATCTCGGTGCAAACCAGGATCATTTAAAGTATTTATCGTAAGAATCCTGTATCATAGCCTAATCCAAAAACTCAAAAGACATCCCTAAATTCTCATGGTGATTGGTTACACTTTCAGAGAAGATCTTTCTGGGCGTATTTTGGGACTCAAGTTTACGTCTGACCTCAAAAGGGACTCAATGTTAAAGACGATGTAAAATAGTTGGTAACTTATATCGCACCAAAAATTGTTTCACTCCACTTGTCATGCTGTATCTGTACAAGAACCAGTCCACACCAAAAATGGAGTATTTCTGCTACATATCTTTCCAGCCTTGACATAGTTAAGACTATCGCGATTTCCATGGAAAATATTCTGACGAACTACATTCCTTAGTTCCACCAGTTCAGACCATTACATCTACTATCTGCAATGCCACGTACAAAAGGTCGAATTACTCTTCTTCCTTTCGTATTCTACTGGTAAGAAGGAGATTTAATTCGGAAAGCTTCTTGCCGCCAATCTATGAAATATACTCCCGAGAAGGTGCTTCCTAGAATATTATAATCTTCATCTCTACAATTCTAGATCGTCCGTTACTTATTGTACGTACCCACATAATCTTCACTGACTTGCCCTTCCCATCTTACGTCCAAATAGTAGGTTCATTTATTAACCATTTTCCCATCAAACCGGAATCATCCCAAAGACCTGGTAAACAGAAGCCACCGACCGACTGTCCATCCTGGTGAAGAGCAATTCATTTTGCTTGTTCCACTTTTGTGGAGAAGAGAAAAACTGGACAAGAAGTAAAAAGAGGGCAACGCATGGACCAACAGCTTTAGGCAAAACCATCAACCGCCCTACCATGCGATCAATGGACGAGAATATTACATTCCCGACTTGGCCTCCTCAGTCATGTCGGGATCAAGTATCGTGAAGGCACCAGATGGACCAAACTCGGACACGAATGGTGCCGACTAAGACGATGTTGAGCGGTCGTTCGGCATTGTACTGGATGAATTTTAAAAGAAAAATAAACACATTTTAAATAGTCAAATTAGTTTTGTAATAATAGCGGCTGTCAGGGATATTTTTTCTGATAGAGAACAGATATTTTTATTGGATTTATTCCTATAAAATTGTTCTACACAAGGATGCTGGAAACGCCATTGTTTCTATTCTGTTCAGAATACAAACGCACAAAGGATGTAAGTCAATATTCTTTAACAGAAACTGGGGAATCGACAATTTTTTTTTTCATTTTCTGAGACGAGGTTTTGTTTCTGTTCTACATTTGGATCAAGTGACTCGTCTTTGCTGTCTTTATTACAACTTTTCCCGCTTTATTCTCCGACGTTCTGTCTGCGTGAATTTCTGAGAACGGCCATTGATACATTTTACGTGGATCAGTAGACTAATCGGTTTACCTCGTATTTTTCTCTTTTATTTTATGTTTAATATTCATCGTATTTTATGATAAATAAAAGAGACAATGTATATTTATGAAGAAAACAAGTGCAACTGATTGCATCAATTATTATTAATAATCCTCCAAATAAGACAGTGAACGCTGACAGTTTCCTCACAGATCTGTTGGAATTGGCGACGCCTGGGTACGAATAGAAAACGAATAAAGTATGAACAGAAAAATACAAAGAGGCGCCTTCTAACTGGATTTATTCAACATTTGCCGCGAAGTGACATTAAGAGAACTAGACTCCCTGGCAGTATTTATTAACGGTGCGTATAATCTTAACGGTATAATATGTGCAGATGACACCGTGTTAATGGCTTACACAGAAATAAAAACAACAGCTACTCATAGCCAAAATATTACAGAAAAGCGAGAAGAAAGGACTAAACGTCAAATGTAAGAAAACAAAATATATGGTTGTTAGCAAGAAGAAACCAAAATTTGAGCTACGAATTTGAAATGTTAAAATCAACAAAGCGCAGAAATTTAGTTTTGTTGATTCATTTTCTAAGGATTATCAAAACTTATTTGCAGATTATTTAAAACCAGAAAATTTTTTTTTATGTTGTATGTATTTATTTTTTTGGGGTTATAATAATGGTTTAGTGATATTAGATTTGCTTATTAACCTATAGCTGGGAGCAATAAGATGTTGATTCCTACTTTTTCGAAGGGTATTTGTGCGTATAACAAACCTAACGGGAATTAGAACTCGGCTCTCTGAATAAAAATTCCAAGCGATTATACATATATTATATTATACACCACGCACATATCCAAGCTTACAGAACCTGGTATTTCTACGCGGTGATCCATCTATTTACTGACCAGGTTTGACGTTCGGTGAGCGTACGGGAAGCGATGTTTCACCGTAATGTGTCTGTAAGCTGGGAAATGTTTAAACAGGTGAAGGAAAATGTGACACAGAAATCCGAAGATGCATTAAAGTAGAGAAAAATGACTTCCAAAAGCTAAGCAAAGTATTAAGAAACAGGAAAGATTCGTTAGAAACAAAGAACAGGCAACTGAACTGCTATGCAATATCAGTCATCTAATAAGAAGTGAATGTTAATCAATTTCTTTACAGTTGAAGACATGAGGCAGATGTCTGGTTCTGCAAGTTTGTTTAACGCCGAAATCTAATTATATTTTGTACACAATTTTATTTTATCTTTAGAGATAATAATGGTTTAGTGATACAAGTCTTACTTATTAACCCATAGGTGAGAGGAGAAGAGGTGGTTTCATACCTTTTTCCAAATGTATTTTCGCGTAAGTGAATATAACGTACCCAATTCGAATTCGGCTCTCTGATTAACAATTCCGAGCCATTATCCGTTACATAAATCCGACATCCAACCTTACAGCACCTGTTATTTCCAAGCGGTTACCTATCTAGGTACTGACCAGGCTCGACGTTGCTTAACTTCGGTGATCGTACGGGAACCGGTATTTCAACGGGATGTGGCCGTAATCCTTGTACTTGCAAGGGGTTACTGAGAGTAATATGGACACAACATTTAAGTGACGGTTATTTTTTTTTAAGGAGATCGAAACAAAAAAAGGACACTTTCACTTAGAATCAGAAAGCGACTGTTGAAACTTCTTGGACACATAATGAGGAAAGAAGGCTCGGAGAAATTGACACACACAAAGGATATTTTGAAGACGAGAAGAGCAGATTGGAACAGTGAATAACATACCTAACGAGTTTGTGACTTGGAGGGATAGTAAGAGGAAAAACATTGTTCTGGGCTTCAAATGTTAGGAAGTTGTGGAGCGCTATATTCGCTTGCTTCCTGAAGAAGACGTATTGTAAAAAAACATAACTTCTGAAAACTAAACCAAGTATAAAAAAGAAGTAGAAATTTTGTTAAAAAGAAAGAAGAGAGTGATGAATCGTTATGTAATATCAGTGTTCCTATATGTTAACGAGTACTGGATAATTTCCTCACAGATGTAGAAAAGACTTGAAGCAACAGAGAATCAGCTGTTCTACAGAAGGATGCTGAGAATATCATAGAAAGGGCATGTGAGTAATGATGAAGTTTTAAGAAAAAAGGATGGAAAAGAAACTTTTGTACTTAGAATCAGAAAGTGTCAGTTGAAATTTCTAGGGCGCATAATGAGGATAGTAGGCTTGGAGAATCTGACACTCACATGACATACGAATCCTATAGAGAAAAACTTTACGAGGCAGCAGCAAAAGAAAGAAACAGCAAGGAAGATGTCCAGTTTTCTAGTAATCTGACCCTCACTAGCTATGATTTGTAAATGTTTATGGAGCCTGTTGTAGTGCAACGCTTGATGTTCCATTTATTTAACAGCCTAAATTAATCTGTGTAAATCACTGAAGCATGAATCAAAAACTCAGTACACACACACAGATGCATACATACACTCACACACATATGCATACACAGATACACACCCACACACCGATGTAGAGGTATAGATGGAAAGCATGAACATTTAGATATAAACAGACTGAGATAGATAGATAGATAGAGAGAGAGAGAGAGAGAGAGAGAGAGAGTAAAAGACTGAGATAGATATATAGATATTTAGATATAAACAGCTAAATAGATAGATTGATAATATAAACAGCTAGATAGATAGATTGATAATATAAACAGACAGACAGATAGATAGTTTTGTGACATACGGTGGCCGTTAATAACTAAGTATAACTCAAGATTTCAATGTTAAAAACTTTGTTATTTAATTACAACCGGAATTAAATACTTAACTAGAACAAAGGAGTAAAAAGTCAATCAAAGATAATTAACCATTTCAGTGAATACCTTGTTAGTAACACGGCTTAACGTCCGGTAAATCCTAAATCAAAACCCAAATTATCGATGCACAATAATTCACACTAATTCAACTGGATTGTTACACTCAATAATTACTCCAGTCAGTAGCCTGACACCGCTATTTATACACCTGGCGGAAAACATATATTTATAAGTCCAGAGTGTCACGTTCGAACCTCGGTTTCGGTAGTTACTCATTTTCTTCTTATATGACATATAGATATGAACAGATTGAGATAGATAGATAGATAGATAGATAGATAGATAGATAGATAGATAGATAATGAATAGTATGTAGATAAATAGACAAACTAATTCGGTATTAAATAACCGGAAAAAGATTTGATATGCCGCAAACCAAACCAAACATAAACACTTCATGGTGACCGTTTACAACGCCGCGACAGAAGAAAATATTAACGTGAAAACCTGTCATGTTTTGGCTGATACAATAAATCTGACCCTAACGGAAAAGTTTTGTTGATACAGTTTTCTTTATCGGGCGTTGTTTTCATCGCTGTTTGTTTACGAGCACTTCTTCACGTATTAATTATTTTTTTTTTTTTTGTCGACAAGAGCACGGTAGTTATCAGCCACCTAAAGCAGACAGAATCGATTCGAAACATGACCATCAATCACAGCGAATAGCCCCAGCACGCAATCTCCAACGTAATTCCTATTTTTTTTATCATGTTAATTTTAAAGACTGTTCTTGTTTTCGTCCGCCATTAGGAAAAGTCCCGCGCAGCCGCATTTGATCGCATATACGAAATGATTGTTTGTGGGAGGAACAGGAAATCTCACCATTGCGTGACAAAGATAAGGAGGAAAATTGCAAAAAAAATAAAGACTTTCTAAAAAAGAACAGCAGCAAATATCCATGTGTCCAAAGTAACGTTATTCTAAAAGGAAGAGAGGGAACAGGTTTTATATGAAAGCGAGACTGTCTGTCGTTCCGGATATTAAATCAATTAACAAATTAAAACAAACAAATGTAACTGATCGTGTTAAGATTATGGTAAATGCCTGAAATCTCAAAACTGCACCTACCGCAGTGCGATGGTTAGCAAACACGTCCCGCGGCCAATTTCATTATTTTCGGACGCTAAACCACAATGAGAGATGCGGTAATGTAGACTTGTGCTAGAATAAGCTTAGCAAATAATAAAATCTTCAGTTGGCGGACCTAGTAGAAATAATCGCATGTTTGAACCGTGTAAAAGTCGAAGTACAACCAGTTCAGAGATTTACAGCTAGGACAGGCAGTGCCACGTACACTGGATCGAATCATCCTCATTCCCTTTGTATTGCTTTGGTAAGAAGAAAGTTCCCCTCAAACAGCTTTCTTCCCGAGAACCGCCAATTTGTAGGACAGAGACCCGAGAAGATGCTTCCTCAATTACTAAAATCTTAATCTCGTCAAGTCTCTGGTCAACAGTTATCTATCCTACATATCCTCATAATCCGTACTTAATTACTCCTTTTACGTACATAAAACAACTTAATTCAGTAACTTCTACCTTGAGTGACCCTTGCGCATATTTTGAGTGAACATTTATTTTTAAAAAAGAGCATAGCTTTCGCCGTTGGAAGATTGCCGTAACACAATCACTGTATCCACCAGATTGTCTCAACGTAAAGCGATGGTTATCAGGTTAGACTGGAAGTGTACAACAGTAGTGAATTCGATCCTCACTAGATGTACTACGAGTGTAGATTTCTGCCTTACTAGGCAATAATTTGTAAATAAGTAGGGCACCTGCTCTAGTGTAGCGGTTAATGATTCACCAATGTGTCCTTGATTAAGATAATCTTCATAAATAAACATAAGATACGAATCCCAGCACACACACACACATACACACACACACACAGAGAGAGAGAGAGAGAGAGAGAGAGAGAGAGAGAGAGAGTTTTGAACAGGAGTAGAGGTTTATCCTTTGTTTTCTAACTATGATTGGGTTTCCTTCTAAAGACTGCTTCACAGCTGTAGACCTAATGTCTGCGCCTGGACTCTGAAATTTTATTCACGAACTATTTATGTCATTTTATATTTTTCTCGCGAATAAGAGTAGAAAGGTTTGCATATCGTCCAGTTCACACTCCTCCCCGGTCTTATGAACATGAGTAGAAGTTTATCACATGTTTTCCTGTTTAGGATCGGGTTTCCGGTTCTTTCTAAAGATCTACTTCAGCTTTATAGTCCTAACGCTTGTTCTTTCCTGCGCTAATATAAGCCCAAACAGTAACTTTCAAACTTGAGTGGCTCTTCGGCCTTTTATTGGGTGAATATTAGTAAAAAACGGAGTAGAGGTTCATTATTTATTTCCTGTTCAAGACTGGGTTTTCGGTGCCTTCTAAAGTATTTCACCTCCAGTAGCGCCTTGTGTCTTAGTGAAATTAACGCCTTGTTTGGGTTGAATTGATTGAAAAAATAAAACGATAGATAGATAGATTTAGATAAAGAGACATGAACAATCTGAGATATATATAGATATAAACAGATTAAGTCATATAAATAAATCGATAGATAGGAATATATATATATATATATATATATATATATATATATATATATATATATATATATATATATATATATAGCGCAATGGGTAAATTGTCGCAATTTTATATTTTTAATTTCCGCATGCTCGTTGCTTACTTTTGATTTTGTCGACTGCACAGTATAGTAGGGTCAGTTGGGCACCGTCTGTGAGAAAAAGATCACCATGACGCAATTCACTCCGACAGAAATTTGGAAAGGACATGCTGTACTACATTGCGTTCGCACCGGAAGAACCAATACAAACATTTCAAAGTGTTTCGGTGTCAATCCTAGGACGGTGTAGAGAATTCGGAAAGAGTTGGGTGAGTCTAATGGTCATTACAAAGGTACGGAAGCTCGGAAAACTCACTCGGATGGTTCAGAAAGAACTCCCACTTAAGAAAAGAACTAGTAAATTTGTTGGGAAGGGCCTCAGACTCAACACAGAGTCTGACATCAAGTGCCTTAATGAGGATGGCTGCTGGAGAACCCTATGTCTGGCCACGGGGATCTGCACCATGCCACACAAGCAGAAGAACCCAGTCATAGCTGTCAGACAATTTCTGCGGCCACATCACCCCTTACATCTGACCACCTAACTACCCAGATTGCAACCTCCTTGATTATTTTGTGTGAGGCGCAGTTGAGTGAGAGACAGCAAAACACATTGTAACACCAAAGATGAACTGATGGAATGTATTATGGCAGAATTCACCAACTTAAACAAGGAGACCGCCAAGAAGATTTGAAGTCGTCTGGAGGCCGTGGTTTAGGCTAATGGCGATTTTATTGAACAAATTTACTCTTTAGTATTTCAAGATATTTTTGTATAATTTTGGTAACTATGTCTGTTACAATGACATGGCAATGTTGTTTTCATTTTTGCGTAATTTAGACGAAAATTTATCCATCACACACACACACACACACACACACACACACACACACACACACACACACACACACACACACACACACACACACACACACACACACACACACACATATATATATATATCATAAAGAATTAACGAGCAATGTTAATGTAATTAATGGCGAAATCGCTTCACTAACAATATTCAATAAATCATTAACTCATTATGTTTAGATAGTTGTCAAATAGATTTGATATTGCTAGGCTGAATATTTTCGAAAATTTCACATTTTCATCCTCAGGGCGTAATTTTTCCATTCCAGGTAAACACCGAGAAGAAATAGATGGAGTGTAAAACGAAAGATGTTTTTTTAAAATATGTTATTTATTAGCAGTTATATAATTGGTACGGTGCCGTAACGCTAGATTTATTATTTAAATATTTCAAGTGAAAATATTTATTTGAATTGTTTTTTTTTAAGAGTTTCACCCCAAGCAAGGCGGGAAGCCACTAGCACGCAAGGGGTTACAGAGAGATGGAGCGAGAGTAAAGAGGAGTGATAGAGGAAAGGATGAAGAGAAGGATAGGGGATAGATCAAGGCATCTGGAGACGTCGATTGACATTACATTTGAATAATTGGAGATTACACCTATCAGGGAAGCAGGAAAAGGAGAGGGAGTTCCACAGGCAAGAAGTGTGAGACATGAAGCTATTGGAGTAGAAGAGACGGCTACATTTAACAGTTTCAACAGTGAAAGGGTGAGAGCGTGATGCCAGCTTAGTTGAACGCTTAAATTTATGAAGTCTGGGAACCAGCGAAAGCAGCTCGTCGGAGTAGTTACCTTGAAAGTATTTGTAAATAAGACAGAGGGAGGCGACGGCACATCTGTGAGAGAGCGACTGCAGACGAGATGCCAGATCAGGGCCAATTACGTTGCATATCCGTCTCTGGATTTTATCAAGGACCTTGAGACAAACAGAAGGGGCTCCAGACCATATATGGCAGCAATACTCCATGCAAAGGTGAATGGTTGATTTGTAGATATGAATTTAGTTTATTAGTAACTTGATGCCTCATTGAATTTTCTTAACGAAGAGATTTTGCCATTAATTTCATTAACATTGCTAATTAATTCTTTGTATAATTACCTCTTTATGATATATGTACTGCATAATACACACACACACACACACACACACACACACACACACACACACACACATATATATATATATTATAATGTTTTTTATTATAAGAGATTATAATCTCTCTTAATAAAAATATTATAATAATATTTTGCTCTACTTTACTTCTACAGACTATGTATTTATACTCTATTTGTTCTTTCCCTTTATATATATATATATATATATATATATATATATATATATATATATATAAGTATATATAACTTTAAATACTTCTATAGATACAACATCTAATACTTTCCCCTAGCAAATAGCTAAAAATATCTCTACTACATGTCATTTATACGAAGATGAAGTATTTGTTAATTTAATGTTTACGCTGTTTCCATAGATCACCAGTACTTGTATTGGATTATGATCCCATTTAAATTTCTAATGTAATGTACATAATAAGGAAAGGGGACTTCGAAAATCGAATACTCACAAGCTAGATTGAAGACCAGAAGGAAGTAGGAAAACAACGCATACCGTACCCAGAGAGCTTGAGTAAAATGATGGTGGAGCAAGGTTTAGGGGGTTAAAAAACGACAAAAAATTATTAAGAGCTACAATAGACAGTGAATATTAAAGCGTCATAGTTGTCAACATCTTTATGATATATATATATATATATATATATATATATATATATATATATACACGCCACTCTCGTAGGTTGAGCACTTTCGAAGAAAGGGAATTCGTCGGCTGATTCTAATTTACTCTAAAAGCTCTTCGCTATGAATTGAGCAATCTGGTAGCTGAGAATGCCTGAAAATTCCCTTTTTTTATTGCGTGCGCCGATAGCCTATGGTGACTGACTCAGACTGATGTCATATCGGTTGCGTTTCGATCCCGGCTTGAAGCAATCTCATGTCTGGCTGTGGTATAGCTGTGGATGGCTATATGTATATGTCTCGAAACACTGAGGACTGTGAAACAGCGAAACAGTACTGTCTTCGAATGACATATATATATATATATATATATATATATATATATATGTGTCATATATATGTGTCATATATGTGTCATATATATGTCATATATATATATATATATATATATATATATATATATATATATATATATATGATAAAATATAGTTTCAATGTATGCTATATTTATAGCATAAAATGCTCAATGTCGGGGTAGTTCGTATGTAAATATAAAGAGGATTTGATGTCAACATCCAGCGTTGACAGCCTGTTTCATTCTTAAACGCAATCGTCAGGCCGGAGGTGATGACTTCTGTGTCCACTTTTACACACACACACACACACACACACACACACACACACACACACACACACACACATATATATATATATATATATATATATATATATATATATATATATATATATATGGCAATGAATCAAGAAATTCGTAGCCAGAAACAGTTGAATTTTTCCTCTTGAATGTTCACTGTATAATGTTTGAATTATATATTAGAGTGACATAAAGTACATCGTTAAAGATCGTGATTAAGTTTAAATAGTAAATATTTTCATGTGTAAAAGAAATTTATTTCATCTTTAGGCCTGATGCTTTCATTAAAACTCCCAAGTATGGGTTATGCATTATCAAAGATTGGGAACCTTGTCGATTTCAGTTTAATAAATCAGTTTGAAAATAATACCCAGTGATTTATTGTACAACGATGACGAACGGAAATGTGTCTCAAATCGTTTGTATCGAACAAAGGACAAGGGTTCGTTATTTTAATTCGTCTCTACCGAAGAAGGAACAATGTTTCCATTATTTGAAACTTCTGAGTCGTAAAAAGAACAAGGCTTCCGTGTTTCAAACTGTCCGAGTCAAACAAGAAACGAGCCTTCCTTATTCAAATCCTTTCCATCGAACAAGAGACAAGCTTTCTTCATTTCAAATCGTTTAAAGCTTCTATTAATGTGGCTATTAGTGTAGCAACCTACATATACCTGATAAGCTGGCTTGTCGGGAAACAAGGATAAACGAATGATCTACAAATCCCTCAACAATTAGAGAGAATTTTGCCTTAATGTGGCTCAATATGAAACCTGTCATGTATTGTCGCCTTTAGTGAAGCCATGATGCTAATGAATATATTACCCTAATTTGTTTGTAATTTTCCTAACAGAGCAAAATTCCTACCCAGTAATGTCTATTTTTATACCACTTCTGATGCAAATTGTTACCTTTACTTATCTGATGATGAAAAATCTCATCTCGGTCTCTTAACGGGCGATATTTGCTAATTTATTGAATCTTATTATTTCTTCATCATTTGATTTCTGTTGTATACACATTTTCTTCTGGGCCCCAGCCACAGACCTGATGTCTGAAATGGCTTCATAACATTTTCCACTGGTCATTTTAGTTAAGAAAATAAAAAAAATAATAAAACAACTAACATCACTCGCATTTTACATAGATCAAGATCTTCATAATATGTGAGCTGTACTTGTAAGTACAATTTTTTTGTATTTCTTTAAGGCATGGGCTACCTCGAATCACAACAAGGAGTCTATTGGGCGATTTTCTAATCAATCTGAGGGCTCCAACTATTATTACCATTATTGATGTCCTCATGTGCTACACATTTGTCCATTTCCATTTCAAGATCCTTGTATTTTGATAGTTTTTTTTTGTTTTTTGTTTTTTGTTTTAAGATATTCAAAGCTACATTACAATCTGCCGGGAATTTCATATCAATAATAAATCACATTCTGTTTTATTATTATTATTATTATTATTATTATTATTATTATTGTTTTTGTTGTTGTTATTGTTGTTTTTGTTTTTGTTGTTGGGGTTGTTGCTATTGTTGTTAGCGAAATATCCATGTGACGGACAGAGAAAAAACTTATATTTTCTATTGCCTCTATAAAATTTCTATACAAACAACATTTTCAGCAATGCATTCATATTCTAAAGGTTTTTTTTGTTATTGTGTTAAGTCCAGTTGAATATCTTTGTCTGGAAATAGTTACATAGAGCTGAAAATTAGAGAACATCTGAATAAATTTCCAATGTTTACAACAATAATAATAATAATAATAATAATAATAATAATAATAATAATAATAATAATAATAAGGCAAACTTACAATATTTAAAAAATAATTCGGTGCGGTTTTAAGAAAATTCAAATCAAATTAGTTGCACGGTGGAGTCATGGATAGCGGCACGGATTGAGAAATCGGAGAGCCGAGTTCGAATTCCAATCGAGTTTCTTACATCCACTTATCTGCAAATACCCTTGGGAAAGCTATGAGTCCATTTCCACATTCTTCTTTCTATGGGTGAATAGCAGGCCGGACAACTGTGAATTCAAACCAGCCTTAAGATGTTTGGGCTCTGTCATGCTGTCTTGTCCAGGAAACACCACTGCTGCTCTGACTACATTAGGTGTGGTGCCCCTACGAGTGTAAGGGGTTACCGGAGTCGTGATGACTTATTTAGATAATTATGTAAAATGTTATTCGGCAACGCTCGAAGCAATGGGTAATGTCAGACGACGACAATGGTTATTAAACAGTACAGGAAATAAGATAGTAACTAACGTTGCTGAGCCTAAAATTACAGAACTATATAAAGATTTAAATATTTTTTTAAAATTATTTACCGTATGTCCGGTCTTTAAGGAAAAGTTATTTTTAGAAGCAACGATTACATTTATTTTTATTTTGAATGTAAGCCCAAATATTTTTCTGCTAATTTACTGCCGACAAGCAAGATACAAATTCTTTCTATAGAAACACGATGAATTAAAAAAACAGTTAGCGACAAAAGCATTGCTTATATATGGCAATTTAAAAAAAATTAGAATGAAAAATAAAACAGATGAAATATTTATCAAAATCAATCACGACTGAAATGTGAGTTCGATCCACACTGTGTGTTCCATACTTTCGGGCTTGTGCCACAATTAAGGTACGCTCACGTGAATTTCGGAAAAGATTGTTTTTGCTATTCTTTTGCATCACTTACCTCAATATAATCCCAGCATTTGTTGGCACCAGCTGACTGCGGTGATTCCAATTCAAAGAAATTGAAATTGAGCCGTACTCGACTTCCAGCGCTCACCCGGATCTGCCATTCGCACTGTTCACTGCTCAGGTAATTTCCGCGAGTGAAATTTGGCGATCGGATGAAACCCGTCCAATTGGTAAAAATTTGCAAATGTGTCGGGGAGCTACAAGTGCTACAGTAAACACCATCTGAAACAATAGAGATATGTTACATTTCATTTTAGTCTCAAATCGCCATACAAGATATATGCTTATAAAACACGTAAATTTCAGAAATAAGTTATTCCCCAAAAAAATTTCGCTTGAAGATGGAATAGAGCTTACTTTAATTCAATTTAATTCAAATAATTATATTGAAGATTTCGGCTCTTGTTTTGAAATATGAGAACTCTTATGTAGCGTGTTGGAATCATATTTTAAAATAAATAATTACATATATATATATATATATATATATATATATATATATATAAACATTTAAGGAGAGGATTACATAAAATTAATAGTGGAAAATTGAATAGTGTAAAAAATTTTGCTTGTAACCACCTGAAGTTATCCAACTGAATACAAGATTTTGCTTTGTTTAACTCCTTATGGGTTATTTAACGCAAAAAATTAATTTTCTTGCTTTGAAGTAATATAAATATGGCATGTTATTATGCTTCCACAATGAATACATGGTAGATAATACTCAGCTTTTGTGCATGTTTTTGTGGACATAAATTATTCGGAAGCAGTGACATGATGTTTTATGTTGTAGTTTTGTTGAAGTTATATTTGAAATACAGTTTGATTTCTTTAAGAAATTGTAGGATATTATATGGATTAGTGTCATGAAAGAGTTCTTTCATATTGGTTGCTTGGCTGATTGGGTTTAGCGGGATATCAACCTCTTTGGATTACTTCATGACGAAATGTATGTATTTTGAACACAATTTTCTGGATTCAATTAAATATATTTTGAAAGCAATTGTATGCCTTCAATAAAGATAAAATGTATTGTTAGTCGTTTTGTATAGTTAGTCATTTTACTATAAATATGTATTGCATTTTTACCATAATACTTATATTTATTATTTCATGGTGTTTTGTTTTTGTTTGGTGGGGTTTTTTGTTTTGTCTAGGTGGATTTGTGTTAGAGTGGAACACACCTATTCTATAGTTAATAGACTCTCCCACCTATAATAAGTAGGAGTAGTAAGAATAGCAGTCGCTCGGTGGAGTTGGACAGTCAGTCGATTGCGGACGACCGTTAGTCGGATACTAAAGTATCAGCGACCACAAATAGATTTCTCTGCGTCGTTACCTATTATATCAAGTTGCTAACGTTTTGTACGTCGAACCTATTTTAGGACCGACTCTACAACAATTTGGGAACAACAGAAATTAAGAGGTGCTTCCACACTCCTCAAAAAGTTCAATCTCAGAGGCCTTGCTGCAGGATGTAGTTTATCGTTATACCCAGGACTCCAAATGAATAAAAAAAATTAACAGATTTTATAACTGAGGAAATTGATTTCATTTTTTATTTTGAAAATTTTATAAACTTCTTTGGAATATTTATATCTGAATTTCTGGGACGTGGTACATTATTTACACTATTTATTTTCTGAATGTTGTTCTCAACGTTTCGGCCTTCTTCAGGTGTATATCGATCTGGGTAACCTACAGGGAATTTTGATCTGAACACTTTATTTAATCTACGGGTGTAGATTCTTTCCAGAGATATCTGTCTAAGGATATTATTTTTAGTACCGCTTAGTTATTGCACGCCCCTTTTCCACTGAGTTCATGAACAGACTGTCCGTCCCAGGGATTATATTACCAATCACTTCTTTTTATGAGCCGTACCCTTTCAAGACGTAAGCGATCATTGCTCTCCACTTCCCCCTATCTCTTGTAGCTCTCAATAAGTTTCTTTCGTCTGCCACCTCCACCAGACCACGTTCTGTCATCCAGCTTAAGCCCGACAGGTATGTCATGCGTTGCTTTCTCATTGTCTCTCTTTCCCTCTATTCAACCTTTTGAGTATCAGATTCTCCAGGTCATCCTTTCTCATTACATGTCCCAGATATTTCAGCTGCCTCTTCCTGATGTTAAGTATAAGCCACCTCCTTGTTTGCATCTTCTCCAAAACCTCATCGTTGCTCACAGACTCCGTCCATGATTTCCTTAGCATCCTTCTGTAGAACTATATCTCCGTTGCCTCGAGTCTCTTTTGAGGAGACTGTCCAACATTATCTACCGTAAAGGAGGACAGATGTCACGTAGCAGTTCAGTACTCTTTTCTTTGTTACCCACGAAATTCTCCTGTCTCGTAATACTCTGCCCAGCTTTTGGAATGCGTCTTTGGCCATCCCAATCCGTCTTCGTATCTCACTGTCGCACTTATCGTCATCCGTCAAAACACCTCCCAGATATTTAAACTTCCACATCCGCTTGATTGTAATGTTCCCGACCTGTAAATCGCATTTCGGGTTCATTCTTTGACTGGTAACCATGTATTCTGTCTTCTATGTTACCAAATTCATGCTTTAATCCACCAAGCCATTGTCCCTTAGGACAATTTGCTATAGTAAACCATAAAGTTGAGCTTCAAACCTAACTTGCTTGTTGATTACATGTCATCAATGCTCCTGCTGCTGCCCGTAATGTTTTGATTGCTGCTGCTGCTTTTTCTGTTGAAGACACTCTCTCATTGATTGTTAACAGCTTCCAAATTGTATTTATTTCTACACTAGACCTACTAAAAAGGTGCTCATAGCCGAGCATATGTGCTAATTCTTTCAGATGTCTAACTCTCCATTGTTCTTTCTTGTTCAGTATTTTCACTTCATTCCACAGGGGCTGACGACTTTGGATTACTTTATTATTTCCTGGAACACATTTGTAAGTTTTACACCTGCTGACTTTTTTCAGATACTCTTTGTAAGACTTAATCTATTCAGTGAAAATTTTAGAAGCCAATAAGAAACTACAACACCCGTTAGTAACAAGTCATTCTCGTAACGAATGCAATAGGCGAATACTTGCTTTTTTTTAAGACTTAAACTAATGAAGTTATTCTAAATGCACGAAACTTAGATTTAACATTACTTTTTATTCAACTCTGTATTTCGTCGATTTGTGTCAGCCACTATATAAGTGTAACCTGTGATTATAATCACAAACGTCGATCTTACATTCTCGCCGATGTCTGGAGATATCTGTGATACTGTTGTGCTGTTCAAGTGGCGGTCAGAAGATCATGAGTCTGGTCAGCCCTGCAACTGGCTTCTTTGAAGAACATTTAGTTCAAAGCCTCATGGTCTGGGGTGAGAGAGACCCTACACACCTACTCTTCAATTTCTGCCTTGGTTATTAAATGTAGGTGACCTAACTGTGAACTGCGTCTTAGACATTATCTAATCAATGGGTTTCAGTATTTTAACACCGCATCAGCTGTGTACACATACAGTTTTAAGATTGTTTTTTTTTTCATTTCATCATTTAGAAAAAATAAATTGTATTTTTATTCCATCATTTAGAAAAATAAATACATGTTTATGTTCAGAATCCGGATTTACAGTGTATTGCTAGGATCATGGAGTATGGTTGGAGTAATGATTCTTTTTTTCATCAATTCACCGCACGCAAGGCGATAATGCCACTAAAACGCAAGAGGCTACTGGGTGTGAAAGAGAATGAGTAGACTTTACAAGGAACCGGAAACACAGTCCTTACGTGAGAAATGGATTTATTGAGTTGAGTTCAAATTGTGTGATAGAATAAAATGTCGGAATATAACTTACGGTTATATGTAGCAATTTCAACAGTAAAACGATGATACTTATCCACCAATCTAGTACTATATATATATATATATATATATATATATATATATATATATATATATATATATATATATATATAGGTTTCGTTAAATAATTTAGATATGTCCTGTCAATTTATTCTCAATAGGATCCTTTCACATTCGCGGATGAAGATTTTTGTGCGGTTATTAAAAGACCAGAGGAAAACACCGTGTTGGCTCATATTGTATTTATTTCCGAGTACTTTCGACATAGCATAATGTCATCATTAGAGTATCGTTAATTATTGTTTAAATATTTAGTGTTCATGGTTGTGAAGAACAAAAATTGTTGCGGTGATCCGAAAATTACCATTTTTATATGCGGATTCAGGAACGCTGTGTCATGGCTTGGGGGACGTACACCGTTTAAAGGGAGGTAACTATGTATGCTGTGGAAAAATATTGGATTTAAGTTGTTGCTAGATAAAGTAAAAAATATTAATGACAAGCGCTATCATTTAAAGACTATGTATTGTATACATTTTAAAATATTTTTGGAGCATTCGTAATTAATTTTATTGAGGTTTGTTTTCAATGTTTTGATATAAATAGCTTCGGGAATTTTTTGTTTGTGTTTATTCTTTTCGTGGAAAACTATGGAGGTATTTTCGACGAGGATTTTTCTGATTGCGAGTGTGCACTTATTGTGGTAAATCTCTATCTATAAAAGGAAGGAGGTGTGTGTGTGTGTGTTTGTGTGTGTGTGTGTGTGTGTGTGTGTGTGTGTGTGTGTGTGTGTGTGTGTAACGAATGCACGGCTGCAATTTTCGACGGATTAGCACCAAAATTTACATGCACATGCTCCAAGTTTGTGAGAAGGCCAAGACCGACTTTGCATATCCCAACTTCCATCGATAGTGGAAATAATCGATTTTTCAGGCTTCTACGGCAGTTTTCATGTAGTTTGCGGCCATTTTCTACTGGCCAGAATGAGAGCCTATAGCTGGCTGCCACGAATAGGCAGGAAGATTCTATTGGCCAGCGTGAGAGCCAACAGCTGACTGACACGAATGTTAACTAGCATGTTAACACGAATGTCAACTAAAAAAATCGATGGCTGCATTCGTCACAAGTGGGAAAAATTTTAATCTGCATGGCACTTTACTCCAATTGGCTCATTCGCTTGCTTAAACTCAACGTTGATTCTGATTCCGCAGAACTTGGTTGGGTGTGAAAAAGCATTTGTTGTTAACATTCTTTTTTCATTCGGTTTTTCCAGTTACGAGTCCTCTTTTAAAGCTGATCGTTTTGTGTTCATTTTGTTTAGTTCTTTCGTTTAGTATAGAGCTTAGAAAAAATTCGCAGTGAGATAGGCAAGAAGTAAGGCATGTAGCAATATCAGCTCGGCAAATGGCACTCCTTCAAAGGCAAGGAAGGGCAAAAATATTATAAGTCAAGTGATAACGATTGCTGTATGAGTCGTACGATTTTTGAATCAAGCACGGACAACGCCGGGCCATGCTACTAGTGTTTAGATATATTCGACGTGTTACACAGGTGAAGAATTAGCTTACGCGAAAGCGTTGTTATCGTGTGTCTAACATATTGTTTTTATCGTTGGAGATGCAATCTCCCATAGGACATTTAAATTTATAGACGATGTTTTCTTCAACACGCAAGTGGCCGGGAAAGAATCATTACGAATGATTTTATTATATATAGTGGATTTAGTGTTGTATATAATAAGTTATATTTTTTATTAGGGTCTGTGGTGGATGTATTAGTTTTTATTAATTTTTTAGAATATTTTCATCTTATCCGCGAATATGAAAGAATCCTATCGAGAATAAGTAGACAGAACATGTCTAAATTATTTAATTGTCTCTTAGAGTCAAGATCGATATATACAGATCAGTCATTCTCTCAACCCTTCTCTATGGTGCTAAAACATGAATCTTGAACTGCAATCACATAAATCAATTTGTTGCCTCTTATGTGTGCTGTCTTTGTGCCATATGTGATATAAAATGGGATGAGAGGGTCAAGAATACTGCAATACTGAAGAAATGTAACAACATCACAGATACTGAAACCATTCTAGCAAAGATACAACTTAAGTGGACTGGTCATGTTGTGAGAATGGATGAGCATAGGCTTCCAAAGAAAGTGTTGTATGTATACCAAACTCCAAGCGTTTAGTTGCACGTCCACTCTTACACTACAAAGACAACTTTGATCTGAAAACCTGGCAAGCTCAAGCATCAAAACGAAAGGAGTGGAGTAAGACATGTTTCATTAAGTTAACGGGATTTGAAGACAGTAGACTGAAGCATCGTGATCATCTCCGTCAAGCTCTGAAGCAGAGACGCCATGAAAATCCTGCTTTAACAAATTTCATCTCTCAGTGTGGCTTTGTCACCCGCATCAAGGCTGGGCTAGTATCACCCCTAAGAAAGCATAAATGAGATATGACCTGATTTTCTCCACAATATCCCCATGCTAGCATGCAAAAGTGTAAAACAAAAGGCACCATCCAATGCTGATCCTCATTTATCGTTCACGATAAGAGAGTCTACTATAATTTTAACATATTTTCTGTTTATACGTTATTTTTAAAGATACAAATATTTAAGTAAATGCACTGTTTATAATAAACAGTGTTGACAAAATTTACCGGCCTGATTGTCCGAGACATCTCAGAAAATATGTCTTCTCCGACAGGAATCGAACCAACTCAGAACCGTCATATATGATGTGCTATACCATTTAGCTACAGAAGAAGCGTATGATTAGCAAGGTTAAATTACTGTTTTTAAACTACAAATTTCCCATGATTTCTTTCGAACGCTCATATCTGCTCCAAGTGTATCTTAACATAAAGACATCATATATTATGAAATAGACTAAGTCCGACAATTATTTTAATATATTCTCTGTTTTATATTTTATATATATATTGTTGGGCAAAAGCTTTCTTGTGTGACGTCATTTGTTTACATGTGATACGCCATGAGCAGATATGAATATACGTGAGAGATTCATGGAAGATTGAAGTTTAAATACAGTAAATCCTTTGTGGCCAAATCGATAAAGGCACGTCAAGCTAAATGACGGTTCCCTATAGGATACTTGGTTCAAATCCTGTCGGAGGATGAATATCTTCTATGAAAATTTCTCGGACATTCAGATCGGTAAATGTTGTTTAATACTGTTTATTATAAACAGAGCATTTACTTAAATATTTGTATCTATAAAAAGAATGTTAAACATAAAAATGTCTTTATATATATATATATATATATATATATATATATATATATATATATTCATCAATATTTATAAAAAAAGGTACAGAGAAGGTACGTTACGGCGGCGAGAATGTGACTGAAGCCTAGATGTTAGGTCAGAATGACATTGCAAATTATTCTTTGGATTTTATCAAGAATCTCTAAATATATAGCAAGAACACCAGACCATATTTGACAGCAATATTCGAAGCAAGGACGAACTGTAGACTTATAATATGTAAGCAGCTTATAAATTGTCTAATATTATACACTGAACCACCCTTGCTGACTGCAGGCTTAGCAATTGATTCAATATAACCTTTCTGCTTCATGTCAGCAGTGAACATAAGCCAGAGAAGGCTCAATGACTCACTTCTATAGGTTGCATGCATGGTACAATTATGTACTGCTCAAGGAATTATATCGTAAACACTGTGATTTTTTTTTATAGCAGAACTAGAAATATTTAGATTAAATGAGCTCATCTTGGATCTTCGAAGATTAAGAGACAGTCTGTAAAGTTTGAGAGGCCGTCATGTAGATTAAATTTAAAATGCCAAATTCTTGTTTATTGAGATTTCTGTCTTCGAGGAGTCGGCAGTAAACACCTACAGTGACGAAGTGTAATGCTACAAGGAATGTAATTACCAACTGGAGATACATGCTTTGATTCTGATTGGTATTGAATTACAAACGATTATTGAATGTTCGAAATACCTTAAAAAAGAACAAATAAATGCAGGAATTTAAATGAAAGAAATGTAGCAGCCAACTTTTATCTCCATAAATTTAAATGCAATGTCAATCACTATTTACTCTCCTCCTGATTACACTTTTCTCTTCCCGTTCATTAGTAGTGTTTCTGTTTCTAATTCCATAACCTTTTATGTCTTAGTGGCTTTTACGATATATATGAATAAATTCTTAAATTTGGTTATTAAGATAAGTGAAAATATAATAATTTAAGAAATTATCTGGTGTTAGTTGGAAAGTATGGGGCCGGTAGGAAGTTCCACAGGCGAGAAGTCCAAGAAAAGAAAATGTTAGCATAAAATTTACGCCTGCATCTAACCATCTCAACTGGCGCGAGTCTAGTACTGTGCTTTAGTTCCAAAAGTCTAAGTAACATAGCGAAAATCTCATCCGAACAATATATATATATATATATATATATGTATATATATATATATGTGTGTGTGTGTGTGTATGTTCCTGAAAAATTACTTCGGTTGACCTCTCTGGAGAGAAAATATGAGTTTGTAAACAGTGACTATTACTGCTACAAATCCAATACTCTTCGATAAAACGAATCGTGTTCTCTCAGTCACTGTTTATCTAAAAATATATACACTTAAATTGCCTTCATCCTGCCGTGCCCCAACGGCTTAGGGGTAGATTCTCCGACTGACTCCAATTCAGCCGGGTTTCGATACTAACTAGCGGCAACCGGCCGTCTATCCACACTGATGAGCTGTGATACAGCGGAACAGTCTGTGGACGATATATATATATATATATATATATATATATATATATATATATATATATATATATATATATATGAATAAAGTGATAACTTATATGAAGATACGAGCAAGGTATGTATATATATATATATATATATGGAATATATGAAAAACCAGTTGGATGTTTAAACTTCTTATTTTGTTCATAGATATTTATTTTTAAATTTATTAACTGTGAAGAAGCAGTTGTAATTTCTGTGATATGTAATGAAGAAGTAAGGTTGAAAAAACTTGATACTTACAGGACAGATTGAGGGACAGAGGAAAACTGTGTGGAACATACTTGATGGGCTTGAGTAAATGGATGGTAGAACAGGGTTTGGTGGAAATAGCCAAAAGACAAAACTTATTAAGACCTACAGGAGACAGAACCAAGATCACCTACATCCAAAAGGGACACGTTACATAAAGAAGAGGAACTGTTAATTTCCCCTTAAAATATTCAAATTATTTTTTTCGGTTATTTTGATGGTTTTCTTACTGAACAAAACGTTGGCAACAGAATAAAAAAAAATTAAACATATGAATCACTTTCATATATTCTGTTGTGAATTCCGGGAGGAAATCCAGTACCAATAAATAACGAAGGCCAAGAATGAATATAGGAAAATAATGTATTAGCGTAATAATACAAACAGGTAATGCAGGTTAGTAGTTCCAGGAATACGGGTTAGTAGCAAAATATCTATACAGTCTTTGGTATTGAAGTATCGCTGTGATGACTTCTTACTGAGTCTACGTAAAAAACTATATCTCTCTCTTGCTACTCGTTCGTTCTGTCTGTCTGTTACCTTACTCTCACTCTTCCGGTTACCTACAACCTTTCACTCCTCCTCCTGTTTTCCTCTCGGGTCTTCATGTAGCAGTAGTATATGTATGTAATGGGTGAGTCCATTTGTGTATAAGGGGAGGACCCCTCAACATATTCCATACTTCCTCATATTATTTTTTATTAATTTTTTGCAGAAGAAGACCATCTCTTCAAGTGGTAGTTTATGGTGAGGGATTTTCATTCAGAATGTAAATATTTTCATCATTTTTACCCGAGCTAACGATCTTCTATGGGCCCGAATTGATTCTCAAGGTCAGATTCACTTTTACAACCTCTCTTACACACGTGGCAAAAGTAAAGTTTGTCTATGTTACCTATGTTGGAAACTTGCATGTCCCTGTATACAATCATGTGATACATACATACATACATACCTATGCATGTATCATAATCACACGTGTTCATGTACGACGTCACAGAATTGCATTATGAATTTACGAATTGCGTCTGCTATTCCGTAACCGTTATCGTCGCATAGCAATCTTCCATGTAAACACAACAGGATGTCATCTTTGATGGTGAACATCTCTGTTGTAATGTCCATATAACCATTCTGATGATGGCTCATGTGAGCCGAAATCTTAGATCGAGGTCCAGCATAAGAAAAATATCCAAATGTTGGACAATTTGTGTCTTTATTTTCTCTCGAAACTAAAGCCACTATACGAAGTTTAGAACGGCTCATAATCAAACATTATTGAGTTTTTCCAGCATTCTAACATTTTCCCTTTTTTTCAGGAGTTAAAGAATATAGGAATTTTCCATCGTTATAATTGTACCGAACGCTTTCGGCTAGATCGATAGCCATTATCGGGGATGTTTTTTTGAATGTAGAATTTCTGTTTGTGACTTCTACATAATAGGTTGTATGCCTTTTGGTGGTCATCTGCTATGCGCAGCCGGTTGACTTGAGTTTCACTTCTATTTCTGGAAAAAAAAAATTAACACGCCGTCTCTACTACTAAATAGTGAAAGATTGATATATATTTAAGCGCAGTACTAGACTGGCATCTAGGTCTCATTCATTTACAGTCGATGTGACTAGATGTAAACGTAAATTCTATATACTGATCGCACACTTTAATTTCTTGGACGATTGTATTTTATGAAACGATTTGCTGATCACAAACTTTATTTTCCGTGTAATTTTAAAATCGGAATTAACTTACTGTCAGAAGTCAGTAACTGTTGGAAATGTCTATTGACAAAATTAGACTATTGTGTCAAACGTAGTGCCGGGGATGTTTTTACGGTAGAGATAATTTGAAAATAAGGAAGAGCGATATTTTCAGTGTTTAGGAATCAATTCAAGCTTTATGGACTCAACAGGGTAATTATACACTGCGTGCCAAATTATTATCGAGATTCTATGGATCGTCGTCTTCAAGTCATTTCAAAACAGGGAAAGCACATTCCCTATTAATTTGTTTAAAACTGTGTCTTTGTTTGTATCTGTTATTATTTGTTTGATTATCTTATTTATTAGCTTCTTTTGATCATAAACATTCACGTGCAACATTAATAAACGTTTTGTTTGCTCAAGTCTGGGAATTTTACTAAACCTTTCTAATAATTTGGCACGCTCAAATCACCGTGCTGATATCAAATATGGCGCCAGTTTGTTTACATTACGCAGATCAGTACGAAAATTTCGGTGATTGCGCAGATCCGTGTTGCCAACATTGTGTGAAAATTTTGTGTGAACTGATTGGATGGTTTTTGAAATATTAGAAAAAAGTTACCTCGATAATAATTTGGCACGCAGTGTATTCTATACTTAATAAACGCCGTAAAAAAAAACACTAAAAAACACCCCCAAAAAACAAGAAAAGTATCTTAGTAACAACCCCCCACCAAAAAAAATGAGATAAGTTGTCCAACCAGCTGGTAGAAATACTAGTTTTAAACGTTTAATCATATCAAATAAGAAATAAATCAGTCACAAATAACAGCTTGTTTTTCCAGGTCACATATGGTATTCAGATTTCAAATAGGCCAGTGTAACCTAATTATCACGATTACAATAATGGAACTGCTATAAAATGTGCGCGAGATAGTGTAAGGCCTATTAGCCTAGAAATCGAATTCGACGAACAGATATCTGGTTTTAGTTGCTAATTTAGTTTTTGCGCTGACATTTTTGGGAAACCACTACTGGTTTCCCTGTTTCCATATATCATAACTATCAAAACATGATGATTTTATAAATAATAAAAAAGGAGGTGGCCAATTACAGCGCTAATTATGTCTACTATTTAAAATATAGATATAGGTGATAGGAAGTTATGGACACATGCTTAAAGGACACGTCATATGAAAGTAAGATTCTTTAGAGCCTGACGAAAGATCGGCTTCTTTAAGAGTTACTAGACTAATTCGTTGGAAAACATTTTTAATGATAAATGATTTTTGAACAATTAAAATTAGGCGAATTTGTTTCGTAATTTTCATTATCTTGTTCATTTTATCCATTTTATTATCGTTCCTTTTATCTGAACACTCAGTGACAGGATGCTCATTTAAATGGAACAAAATCAGAATTAACACTAAACGCAAATAGAAGGAATTCTTAATTAATAGCGAAAGCAAAGAGAATGAGATCTTAATTAACAGCGAACACAAATAGAACGAAATCTTAATTAATAGCGAACGTCATGAGAACGTGATCTTAATTAACAGCGAACACAAATAGAATGCTGTATTAATTAGCACCAAACGTAAATAGAACAAAATCTGAATTAACAGCTAACGAAGATAAAACGAAATCTTAATTAACAGCGAACGCAAAAAGAATCAGATTATAATTAACACCGAACACAAATAGAACGATATTTTAATTAACACCGAAAGCAAATACAACTATATTTTAATTAATGGCGAACGCTAAGAGAACGACATCTTAATTAACAGAGAGCACAAATAGAACGATATCAAAATTAACAGCGAACGCAAATAGAACGAAATCTTAATGAACACCAAACGAAAATACAACAATATCTTAATTAATAGCGAACGCTAAGAAAACAACATATTAATTAAGAGAGAGCCCAAATAGAACGAAATCTTAATTAACACCGAACGCAAATACAACAATATCTTAATTAATAGCGAACGCTAAGAAAACGACATATTAAGATCACAAATAGAACGATATCTTAATTAACAGCAAACGCAAATAGAACGAAATCTTAATTAATAGCAGACGCCGAGAACGCACTCTTAATTAATATTGGACGAAATCTTAATTACTTTACCATTCATTTCAAATTTTGCCCTTATTTTATTAAGAGGATGAACTTTGTGTTATGTTCAGTTCTAGAACAGTTTACAAGCGATTCTCATAATTACATTTTCTAACCAATTCGAAATAGAAAATAATTACCCTATCGTCGATCAGACAAAATGCATCGCTTTCTGATCTGAAAGTGGTCAATTAGGTTATTCATTGTTGCTCACACACTTTTCTTGCCCTCTGTAGACCTTTTGATTATTAAATTCTCCAAGCATTATTTAACATGATATGTGCCCGAAATTTCAGTTGTCTCTTTCTGACAGCAATTTACTTGTAGATCTTATTGTCGATAGAAATTCTTCGTTGCTCAAATGGTCTCTACATTGTATTCTCATTATTGATCGATAAAACTACATCTCTGTCGTTTCAGGTTTCTTCTTTCGCTATGAAGAGATATTCCAACATTCACGGCCATAAACGAGATTAGATAATACAGAACCACTTTTGTTTTTGCTTCTAAGGACATTTTTATCTACTTTTGTTTAGTTTCTAAAAGGTATCTTTCGATATTGCTTCGGACTTTCATGTTACAATTTCCGTCGTCTATAACCGCATTACTTAAGCGGGACATCCTTGCTTGATTTATTTGGGAAGGATATTAGGATTATTCAGAATATATACTGGTGGCAAACCTCTTCTTCATAGGGATAGAAAATGAACTCAGTAAATAAAATATAGAAATAGGCGTAAAACAAAGATGTGTCTTCTTACCGGACTTATTCAAACTTTGCAGTGAAGAATTCCTAAGAAAATTAGAAGTCCTGCCAAAATTCATTATTGCCGGTTACAATCTTAACAATATGAGATATGCAGATAACTCAGTGTTGATGGCAAACACAGAAAGGAAACTACAGGAATTCCTTCAGAAAGTAGTAAAGGAAAGCGAGAAGAAATGACTAAAAACAATTGTAAGAAGACAAAATCAAACAAAAAGTCAACAAATGCGAATTATAAGTTAGAGATATTAAATCCAGCAAGCTAAAAATTTAAATATTCAGGTAGGGTTTGAACAGAGAATAGAAAATGCTACACAGAAATACGAGATAGAGAAAGATACTTTCCAAAAGCTTAGCAAAGTATTAAGAAATAGGAAAATTTCGTCAGAAAAAAAAACTGTAACGAACTTTTATGTAATATAAGTCCTCCTATATGACAGTGAATGCTGAACATTTTAATTAAAGGTGAAGAAGACATTTGAGGAAACAGAAATATAATTCTACAGAAAAATTTTGTACATGTAAGCAATGAAGTTTTTTTTTATAGAAAATGGAAACAAATGGACACTTAGAGTTAGCATAAAAAAGAGATTGGCGAAATTTCTAAGGCAAATAATGAAGAAAGAGGGCTTAGAAAATTTGATACTCACAGAACATATTCATGGCAAAAAGTTACCGGAGAAAACGGTAAGTACAAAAATGTAAATATTCAAGCAGGGTTTGAAAAGAGAACGGAAATGCTACACAGAAATCCAAGATAGAAGATGACACCTTCTAAAAGCTAAGCAAAATATTAAAAAAACAGGAAAATTTCGTTAGAAAAAAAAAAAAAATTGGAATGAACTTTTATATAATATCAGGCCTCCTATATGGCAGTGAGTGCTGGGCATTTTCATTAAAGATGAAGACGTGATTTGAGGCAACAGAAATGTATTTCTGAAGAAGGATGCTGAACATGTGAGCAATGAAGAAGTTTTAGAGAAAATGGAAACAAAAAGGACACTTAGTGCTAGAAAGAGATCGATATAATTTCTAGGACGCATAACAAGAAAAGAGGGTTTAGAAAATTTAACATTCACAGGACATGTACAAAGCAAAAGAGACGGGAGAAAACAGCTCGTAACCTACTTAACAAGCTTGTGTAAATGATTGACAGAACAGAGATTAGAAGAGACAGCCAAAGGACAAACATTACTGAGATCTACAAACGGCAGGAAATTGTGGAGACTTCACGTCCTGAAGGGACCCAGCACGTAAAAGAAGAATACGGCGATGAATCTGGAGTCATCTCTTTTGTTGACAACAGGATGTCCCGTCTTCTTACAGTTAACGTCTAGTCGTTTCTCTTCGCTTTACTTATAATTATTTCAGTTTTCTTTTTGAATCTGCCATCAACGCAGTGTTACCCGCGTGTCTTATGTTGCCATGGTTATCAGATCGGCGCGTACTGCCCTGACCCCACGACTGGGGGTGCAAGTCTGACTGGGTACCCCGGGCAGTGCTTTGTGGTAATCGCAATCTTGTCAACATTTGCTTTTTTACTACCTACATTTATTTAATATATTTTCTGTTCATTATTTATAAGTTATTTTTATAGATACAATTTATTTAAGTAAATGCTCTGTTTTTTCTTTAATTAAACAGTATTAATTACATTTACCGAGAGCCGTCATTTGATCTGACGTGCTGGTAACCATTCAGCCATAACGAAGCGTCTGGTTAGCAAAGTCCTGTTATACTGTTTTTAAACACAATCTTCGACGATTTTTCTCGATCGATC
The DNA here is from genome assembly GCA_903632075.3 of Acanthosepion pharaonis. Classification (NCBI taxonomy): domain Eukaryota; kingdom Metazoa; phylum Mollusca; class Cephalopoda; order Sepiida; family Sepiidae; genus Acanthosepion; species Acanthosepion pharaonis. Next base: position 428,836 of record CAHIKZ030000113.1, read on the forward strand.
ATATCTGCTCACAAAAAGTAACTTAACGTAAACAATGATAACATATAATGAAATGGATTAAGTCCGACAATTATTTAATATAATTTCTGTTTATAAGTTGTTTTATAGATACAATTTATTTAAGTAAATGCTGTTGTTTTGATTAAACAGTATTTATTACATTTACCGGCCTGAATGTTCGAGAAATGTTGTTAAAAATATGTGCTTCTCCAACAAGAATCGAACCTGTAACCCTAATGAAAACCAGCATTTGATCCGACATGCTGTTTACCATTCTACCATAACGAAGAATCAAATTGGCAAAGTCTGAATTACTTTTTATAAACATACATCTTCGACGATTTTTCTGTAATCTGTAATCCTAATGGAAACCATCATTTATATATTACGAATTAAACTATTACAGGATGAAATTTTTTTTCTGTATTTTGACGTCATACTGTTTTATTTTTCTTCGAAATCTGTGAATTTGTTTTGCTCATGCCGCGTATCGAATAAACAGTATATAAAATCCCTATTTTTATTTTTAATGTTAAATGTGCTTAAATTATTCAACTTTTTAACAAGAAGAAAAAATTCAAGTTGTTAAAAATTGCCGCAAATCATTGTCGATTTACTTAAGATGGAATAATCTATTACATGTCTCCAATCTGTATTTAGATACATTGTATCTATTTTCAATTTTTCTAGTTGAATCGTTTACCTATATTGCATATGATCCATTATTGTACATAAGTTACAATATAAATTGCATTTTATATGAATACTAACTTATGAAAATTAAGATGTAATAGACTGGGAGCCCGCATCATAGGTTCTGAGATGCACCTGCCATGAAGGTTATGTCTGTCGATAATAAATCGTTTTAAGTTTTCTTGTTCGCTTAGGATCGCCTCGCGATTTCGGTGAAATAAATCCGGTGAGAAAACGCATCCTTGTCGTACTCTTCTTTAGATGTTTGTGTATTCACTAAACTCGTTCTCTATCCACATGCAAATTTGTTTCTTTCTTAGTAAAGAAAACGGCTTAATTTACTACCATAAGTTAATTTACCTCCTTTCCCGATATATAGTGTGACACGAAAGATATAAATAAATAAATGGATAAATGCACAACGGCAATTATTATATAGTAGATAGTTAAAAATTCTGTTATTTATTTTTGAAGATTTTTTTATCTCTTAATACTTTGTTTAAGTTCTACAGGGCATAATTCACTATTCGTCTGCGATTTTGGATTTCTGTGTCATGTTGTCTATCACCTGTTGCTCCACTACCCACATACTTGGATTTCTGTCACCTGTTCCTGTACGATCACCGAAGTTAAGCAACATTCAGCCTGTTCAGTACCTAGATGGTTAACCGCTTTTCCAATTCCATTTGTTTTCGTTATATTCACTTATGCGTAAATACACTTGTGAAAGGTATGAGTTCACCTCGTCTCCCCTCATGCATAGGTTAAGTAAGAAGACCTATATCACTAAATCATTATTGTCTTCCAAAAATGATTCTTATGAACTAAAAATATTTTCTGGCTTTAAATAACCTGCAATTAGTTGATAAGCTGTATAAAACAAAGAAATCAATCAATAAAAATGGGATTTCTGTATCTTCTTGATTTTGACGTCCCCATTACATAGTTCTTGGACTGTCTCTTTTGCTAACAACCGTGTATTCTGTTATTAATATTTCTTTCCTTTAATAATTTAACTAAGATTTCATTCAGCTTTCCTTGTTAGCTTGATATCTGCACAGTGCCATTTGACGTAGGACCACCGAAGTTAAGCAACATTCAACCTGCTCAGTACCTAGATGAGTAACCGTTACGGAATATCAGGTGCAGTAAGCTTGGATGTGCGGGTGGTGTAATGTATAATGGCTAGGAATTGTTAATCGGTGAGCCGGGTTCCAGTTTCTGCACAGTGCCATTTAACGTTGTTAAGTATATTTCGGTTGATAATAACTCCTCGTAGAAACAATGCTGGCAACATTTGAACTGAATTGTCAAAGAATTTTTCAGAGTAGTAATTTTGTAGATTACCTTTCTTTACACCTTCCATAAGCCACGAATCTTGGCAGAATTAAAACGATATTATCGCAAATAAGAAATTATGTTAGGCTTAAGTCAGTACAGCACAAGATTAAATCGAGAAGGCGAGGGGAAATATTGGCGCAACACGATCTTCGAAGCAGCAAAATTATCATTATTCGAAATTTAGTTTTAAATTGCTTTTAAACAGTCATAAATAATGTTGCATGGAATAAAAATTCAATTTTTAATTCTAAATCATATGTTTTCTTTTCGCCTTCTCGTGTCTTATTTTCACATTATTTTTCGGACTACCATCGGACTACTCAGGTTCAGCACGAATGTGGGCATTCAGTAAGGACTGGATCCATGAGCCTAGTAATAGCTTTCGAGATTTTTTGTTCCAAGTCTCAGTTCAAGGGGCTGGGTTTCCAACGCCATCTTAGATTACGCATTTGTTATCATGTTTGATGTGAGGTCCTGTTCATAATATAGATATAGGGTAAAATAGATTCCTGATTTTTACAGAGTTATCGGAACTAATTGTTTGCTTTCAAATGTCAAATTTGAAACTGTGCTTGCGTCATTCATATATGCATACGAAAAGAGATTTTATTTTACTAAAATACAAAGAACAAACACACACGTATAAACAGAAAATATATTAAAATATTTGTCGGAATAAATCAATTTCATCATATATATATATATATATATATATATATATATATATATATATATATATAGGAGAGAGAGAGAGAGAGAGAGAGAGAGAGATTTATAGAGCCCCTTTCAGCTAGAATTTATCCATTATCAATGATGAATTTTATTTTGAATTTTAACTGAATGTATGATTTTTTTATGTATGTATCTAGAGTTATTCAGTTAAAATTAAAAATAAACTTCATCTTTGATAATGGCTGTAAGTATAGCCGGAAGCGCACACACACTCACTCTCTCTCTCTCTATATATATATATATATGTGTGTATGTGTTTGTGTGTATGTGTGTGTGTGTGTGTTTTATTTTAATGAAATCGTTTAAACCAGTGCTTCTCAAAATATATTATATGGCGGACCGGGATTTTTTTTTCTCAACGTGTCATGTGCCTGTAATATTTCGCGGTAATATTAACTTATACCTGAAACGATAATGTAATGAATAGTTAAGTATTTTTTATCTTCCATTTATTTGGTAAAAAATAATTCAATATCAAAACAAAAAAGTAATAAAAAAAATAAGCTTCAAATGATTCTTTAGCATTGCCTGGGCACTGGCCGCGTACCGGTAGCAGATGGTTCGCGTACCGGCACCGGTCCGCGGACCACCGCTTGGAGCAGTACTGGTTTAAACAAGCTATTTGGCGAAACAGATTTACTTTCATTTTCTTACAAAAACTTCTTTTGTCTTTAAATGAATAAAAAGTGATATACATTATTAACTAAAGAGCAAACGGATTTACACATTTTAAATAGCAAATTGTTTTCTTATGAAGGTTTTTCTTTCTTTACATTTTTTTTACAAAACATGATTATTTTTATTAAAAAAAACATATATACCTATTTAATTAATAAATAAAACTGTACATATATCAACAAATGTTTTTAAAATATGCAGATAACAGTTACGTAAGCATATTTTGAATGCACAACATTTGTAAATAAAACAATACGTCTAGACAATTCTGTAAAGGTCAGAGATCGACATTACAACTTATCAATATTATGAGAAGGAACCCTTTTCGAAATCCATAAAAATTAATACTTTTTTTAAAATTATGACAAGCATCACTACTTAAGAAAGATCTATAGAATTCTAATCTGGAAAATTACTAAAAAAAACATTTTGACAATTTATAAAGAGTGGACAGCGCTATTTAAGTAGTTCCATGTCAAATGTTGTTCCACGGCGAATGGAGATTAAAAATTTGATTTATCTATGTATTTTGAAGTGTAAAATTAATGTGTTTGTCCCTTACTCAACTGGCGCGTCTAATACTTTAACAGTGTTTCGTCTAGATAATAGCTTCAGCAGAGATTATTCTCGGAAATTCTTTGAAATAAGTCCAGGGTACCCCATGAGAAAAACACGGAATCCTTCTGATGATAAACTCTTTTTATGCACACGCGTTTTCCAAAAAGGCTCATTAGGTCATTTTACAAGGAAACTAAATTTTCAACTTAACCATCACAAGATGCCAGTATTTATTTTAAAGGGCGTAAACCATGTCTATGTTGGCAGAAATCCTTCTGGTGCCAAATATCTTAACCAAGTTAGATGCAATAATATCGGTTTCTGGAGAAAGAGTAGTGCTAGGTGTGCGAGAAAGACAGTATTAGCGAGATTAGATTTCGAAAACGCCTAACGTTTGGCTTTGGCGGTGAGCCAGACAAGAGAAAATCAACTGGAATGACGATTGAACAATTTTTGTCAATTCAGAGATTCTAAACCAACGGGGAACATTTAAAAGACATTTTTTTTACAGTGATGTTTACTCTGTAAAAAGCGTTGGGGTCACTTGAGGTAGATGGTTGTAGAGTAATCAGTACAGCTTATGCGGTTATATGCGGAAGATAATGGTTTACCATAGACAGGTTAAGATTGTAGTGATCGGAGAAGCAGCCTTCTTGGGAGTCGGTTCAACAAGACAGCGGTTCGAGTGAAGTATACGCTTGAGTGGAACTTACATCCCACAAGGAAATATAAAGCGTGGTTCGTTACAATGTTCGTGGCATGTTGGGTCATAGACGTGAAGATTAGGACCGGTGGAAATAAGGCGTGTACTTCATCTGAACCCTCACCATGGAAATAGCGATTGAGGAGTAAGAGGCATGCGATGTCTGGTTTATGAGAAAAGCGTTGAAAAGTGGAATCTAATTCGTCGCCTACAAGTATGCGGAGACGCTTTTGGACTGTATCGAGAGCGGAAAGTGAAGACTGGGCAGCTCCCGCCCATATATGGAAGTAATATTCCATTTCCGGCTTGATCTGATTCTTGTAAAGGTATAGGATAGTAAGAAGAGTGAGGAACTTCCTGGAGCGGTACAGGGAAGCATCTTTAGCCATGGGTTCGTAATACGAGTTCCACTTGAGGTCTGAGTTGAGTTTAAGTCCAAACAGCCGCTCAATGCACGAAATCTCCCCGAGGGAATATCCGTTCATCACGAGTGGTAAAAGTTCTGGGTTCGATCAATGATAGTGGAAGGTCACTAGTTTGATCTTTGAGGTGTTTCATGCGACCAGCCATTTTTTCCTGTTGAGCTGCTAGAGTTAGGTTCGAAGAGAGATCAGCTACCAAGCTCTGATCATCGAGGGTTTTGGAGATGCAACCCTAAACCGTTGTCACATCAACATGGATATTCAAATATATGGTCCAGAATAGAAAGGGCACGCTTGAATAGAAAGTTAGGTTGGAAAATCCGTTGAATTTCGTCTGTTTTCAGAACAGAAAAAGAAAGAATATTAGACTGGAATAAACAGGTAGTTTGGAAAAGTGGAAAAAATAAACGGGAATCTGGAATTATAAGGAGATTAGAAATAATTAAATTGCCAACCAGATTCGTCAGTACCGCACGAAAGAGTAGACGTGCGCTGTACGTCAAGAGTGGGACAACATATTACACACAAATGCCAGATGCCAGTGTTCGAGTGCAAGAAAAATCATAATTTTGAATAATAGTTTCTAAATAGTCTCTCCTCACTTAAAAAAAAAACAGGTTACGAAACCAACATTCTTCGAATTATTTCTTTCTTTTTGTTATCGTGGGTTGATAAACCGTAAAAAATGACTCAATCAATCAAAGAAATCTTTCTCATCGTAACTGTATATACGAAATAACAGTAAAAAAAAACAAACCCGAGCGGATTAAAGAATCCTCTCGACAATTTTCTTTGCTGTCAGTATTGTTAGGCTGTTGCTTAGTGAATTTGTTGTATTTCATTTTAATCAAGTCACCCCAAGCAAGGCGATAATACCACGAAGATACAAGGGACTATATTGGAAGTGAAATAGAAAGAGATGATTTTAAAAGGAACCGAAAACCAAAATCCTAAACAGTAAACAAAAGATAAATATCTACTCCTGTTCAAAAACTGGAGAGGAGTGTGAACCGGACGATATGCGAACCTATCTACTCCTGTTGAAGAAAAATAAAATAAAAAGAATAGTACATAAAATTACAGATTTTAGGCGGAGACGTTAGAAATTCAAAAGACAGGGCAGGAGAAAAAGAGTAGTGGTTTATCCCTTGTTTCCTGTTTAGAGTTGGGTTTCTGATTCTTTCTAAAGTCTAGTCATTCCTAAACAGGGGATAAACTTCTACTGTTCAGTCCCTGATTCGAGTCGTACGGATATACTCAGCTTCAGCGGGAGCAGGACACGCAATAAACGAACAATTAAAGAAGACTAAAAAAACCTAGATATGGAGCGTGGAACAAGAAATATATACCCACAGTAAATTCAATTCCTTGAAGGTTACCCGGATCGACTGACGCCTGAAGATACCTGGAGAGCACAACAGCCGAAACGTTGTGAAAGTAAAAATAACTAGGAGGTCATTAATATTCAACAATGCAAAGCTCGAGAGCCACTCGAGTAGGACTGTTACTGAATGAGGTGAGTGATATAAATGTAAAAGGAGGTGGTACTTTTCCCATTGATTATTTGAACGACTATCTTGACCATTATTGTTTGTAGCACATTTAAAACGGTTAATTTTCCAACAATTTTCAGGTGTTTTCGTTATCTGTTTAATAGTTTCAAATGTTGCCTTACTTTCCGAAATAAATTATCATTATCCCATGGAGAGAATCATCTTCATGGTTTTGTCTTGAAGAAAACGTTTAGAGTCGGCCATTTGTCTGGCATTTTAAGGTGGGTGGAGCATTCAGAAATGGATTTAAAAAGGTTGAAGAAAAAATGAAGTCCCAAATGTGAATAATACATGCAGTAACGGATTCACGTGGTTTCGCGAACTCTACATAAACAGGTAAAAATCCTCATTGGTTTTTAAGGTTTACATCGAGAGGATCAAATGCAAAAATTGTTTGTACTTACCTGCTAAACTAAAGATGAAGAATAAAAATATGAATAGTTTGACTGTGGATACGTCCATGTTTTGTGACCTACAAAAAGAATGAAAATGAAATGATTGAGATGCATATATATTTTATATTAAAATAAATCGATTGATATAAGCAAAATAGAAATATTAACAAAATCACTTGCTATAAGATAGATAGATAGATAGATAGACTTCCAAAGAAAGAAAGAAAGAAAGAAAGAAAGAAAGAAATCTCAACAGATAGGAAGGCATTAAAGGAAACGAGATAGATAGATAGATAGATAGATAGATAGATAGATAGATAGATAGATAAATAAAAACTTATCAAAAGAAAAACTTATCTCGATATATATATATATATATATATATATATATATATAGATAGATAGATAGATAGATAGATAGATAGATAATCTTCCCGGAAAGAAAGAACGTCAATAGCCACACATATACTGCTAAATAGATAGATAGATAGATAGATAGATAGATAGATGTGGGAAATAAAGAAAGAACAATCAGACAAACAAATAGATAGATAGATAGATAGATATATAAATATTGTCTGGATATTACATTATATATATATATATATATATATATATATATATATATATATATATATATATATATATATATATATATAATTTTATAAAATGTCAAATTCTCAATAAAATGCTCGGATTACAACTTTTTGTCTACATAACCTTTTAAATTATAAAATTAGTAACCTTAAGTAAGAAATGTTTAAAAATTTTCCATGAAAAACACTCTTTTTGATAAAAATTTCAAGTGGTCTTAAATTTTTCATCAGTGTATTTCACGTTACCTTCTCCTACTTTTACTAGACTGGTTACCAACCAATTTTCCCTTGCCCTGTGTGCTATGCTATTTAACATATGCTGTCCATTAAGACAAGATCTTTGTGTATCTTATTTTCTCTACATAACCCCCAGATTTCAATATGTCAATATGCCCGTCTTCCTCATTATATGTCCCTGAAAGTTAAACTGTCTCCTTTTGGTTGTATGCGTCCTTTTGGGTCGCATTTTCTTAAAAAAAAAATCGTATTGGTCAAATATTCTGTCAATAGTATTCTCAGTATCTCTATCTATAAAAAACAGGATGTGTGTGTGTGTGTGTAACGAATGCACGGCCGCAATTTTCGACAGATTTGCAGCAGAATTCACATGCACATGCTCCAAGTTAGACCGGCTTTGCATTTCCCATCGATAGTGGAAATAATCAATTTTTTCATGCTTCTACGGCAGTTTTCATGTAGTTTGCGGCCATTTTGTACTGGTCAGAGTGAGAGCCTATAAGTGGCTGCCACGAATAGGCAGGAAGATTCTATTGGACAGCGTGAGAGCCAACAGCTGACTGACACGAATGTTAACTAGCATGCTAGCATGCAAAAAAAACCCCAAAAAACCGATAGCTGCATTCGTCACAAGTGGGAAAAATTTAAATCTGCATGGCACTTTACTCCAATTGGCTCATTCGCTTGCTTAAACCCAAAGTTGATTCTGATTCCGCAGAAATGGGTTGGGTGTGAAAATGTATTTGTTGTTAACATTTTTTGTCATTTTATTTTTGGTCGTATATGAATTTAAAATATTCCTTCTTACCGCCTTTATTTTATTTCTAAATTTCCGAATTTCGCCATTGCCCATCAAAATGACTGGAAGAAAGCGATCTAAAAAAAGGCCAATGGAAAAGAGAGGTAATAAAGCGTAAACAAAATAGCACAAGTTTGTTCAACTTAGAAAAGTTTCCGTCAAACTTGATATTTCCTGTAATAAATTCTTAAGAAATATTATTATTATTATTATTATTTTTATTATTATTTTACTTAAGTGCAAGGTCATCCTACATTTACGATTCCTTACGGCTAACCACGAAAAGAAATGTTGATCAAAATTGCGTAAAACATTTAAGCGTGTATTGCCGCAAAATTATCAAATGTTGAATGCGCCAAACACGTCATATGTAGTTAAAATATCAAAAAATAAAAAATAGTTCATTTTTATTTAAAAAATGGTGTTTAAAATTAATCTGCAACCAGTTTTCAAAATCGTCTGTTTTTTCCCAATTTGATGGCGAGAAGAAAGAAAAAAAGGATATATAAAACATATAACCAAAGGCATGCTTCCTCCTTTCCTTCCGACTGTTTAGAAATAGGAAGGGCATTCTGGTTTGTTTATAATACTACAACTACTACTACTAGCATTAATAGTATTACTTCCAAACCAAGACTCAGAGATTTTCGACAAATGACAAACAAACTATTTGAATATTTATTCGGTTGATAAGAACCGTAATTGTTTTTAAATATAGATTCTCTTTGATTTTTATTTTCTTTCTGAAAAGAAACAATGCAATTATTAATAAGAGCTGAAATTAATGCATGCAATGAACTTTGGTTGACTGTATTGTATCAGAATGTTTTCTTGTCAGAGTCCATCTTGCACATTTACAAATCTACCATTTGGCCGTGCATTGAATAGTGTTGCTATAACTGGTCTGGTGCTCTTGCTATTCATCGCGAGGTTCTTGACAAAATCTAAAGAATGATCTGCAATGTAATCGATCCTGACTTAGCATCTCGATTTCAGTCACTTTCTCACCGACGTGAAGTGTCTTCCCACTGTCTTTTCTATAAATATTTTCATGACAACTGCTCTGACGAGCTTTTTTCCCCTGGTACCCCGACTACATGAACTTAAGCCTACTACCAGAATGGCATCTAGGTCCCACCCTTTTACTGTTGAAATAATTAAATGTAACTGCCAATCTTCTAAGAGTTTCCTTTCTCGCACTCTTCACGACAGGGGAACTCCCTTCCGTTTACCCGCTTCCCTGATAACCACAATCTTCAAAAGTTTAAATGCAACGTCAGTCGCCATCTTCAATCGTCTCGAAATCCGTTCATCTTTTCTTCTTTCATCAATCCCCCTACACGCAGTTTTTATCCCACAGCGTACTAGTGACACTCCCGCCCTGCTTGGGGTGTAATGATTTTAGAAAATGGACTATTTCACAGCTCTAGCATCGCTCCTTAATAGCCAGCTTATGAACTTTTCACTCCCAACCTCATACATGTAATTCACCTTTTATCTTTTTGCAAAAGCCTACACCAAGACTATTCAGTATCTAAAGGAAAATTGTCAATGTTTTTCTTTTGTGGATGTGGGATTTTATAATCTGTTTTTCATTATCTTAAATGAGAAGGTTAATTTGTGCTATTAAAAATTCTTTCAGGAAGACGCGTTGTTTTTGAAGTCCATTAACTATTATAACTCTTTCTAATATCAATGGGGGGCTTCTTTCCTTACCTTTTGTTTGATATTGTGTGGAATATCAACATCTTGATTATATCATTATTTTCTGTTACGTCTGAGTTATATGTGCTGTCTGTTTTAGTTGTTGCTGCTGTTGAAAGTCCTGAACTGATGCAGTGTCTCTTATTTGGTGCAGTTCTTTGTTTTTGATTCTGTAGCGTCAGAAGTGCGGTCTTGCACCAAGACCAATAATCTTCACATTCTCAAAGCATTTTAACCATTGACCTTAAGACGCATTTGTATATAGGTGACAGTTTAAATATTTCTGAACGGGTTTGGCGTTAAGCATGGCATATGAAATTCTTGATCTGACGTGTCAGTTTAAGAATATAACTCATGATTCGCAGATTAATATTTTGATTTTATAGCAATTTGTTGTGTTGGGCGAAACTATCTCTCTCGCGTCCAGTTCTTAGTTCTGTTTCCATTTTCTGCGACAGTAGATTTATTATATCTGATCCATACACCGAACTATAAATAGACGATATGGTATATATGTAATAAGTAAATTCTTCTGCAATGAAACCTGGGTCACCACGCACCAGTGCATTTACGATAACACTAGATCCGTTGCTTCACGCTGGTATATCATCAACTTAGCAAAGATGCATTCCATTTTTGACAGAAAAAGGGGATGGTTTGTCAACATACCCAGAAGCTGCAACGCACCGGACTGAATTACCAAGAGGAAAAAAAAAAGAAACAAACAAAAAAACGGAGAAATATAGAACACCAGGCTGTTTTTTTTTCTTCTTCTTCTTCTTCTTCTTCTTCTATGTGCCGTGTCCTTTTAGGATGTGGTTTTTTAACAACTTCCCATTCCTTGTGGCCCTTAGCAATATTTCTCTCATTGCCAAGGTTCTCGTCCCCGGTTACCTCATCAATTTCATTGGTCAGGTAAGTGACCCCTGCTGGTTTCCTTTGTCACTCTTACCCTCAATATTTTTCTAGTTAGATTTAAGTTTTCTAAGCCCTCCTTTTACCTGGCTCTTTATGTTTCTATGTATATGTTTATTTTTGTTAGCAATTTCGTTAAGACTTCAACGTTTCTAACTTGATCCTTCCATAGAAATCTCAGAATCCTTCTGTAGAACCACATTTCTGTGCAGAGTATTTCTGTAAGTATTCACTGCCATAAAAAAAGGATTAATATCACATAGCAATTCAGCACATTTTCCTTTTTCTCAGTACTTTGTTTAGCTTTTAGAAGGCATCTTTCGCTAATCGAATGCGCGTTCGTATTTCGGTGTCACATTTCCAATCCTCTTTTCATTCCAGACAATACAGGAAGGCTAAAGAATATGTCGGTCGAAACAGTGTTAGAAACAACAAAATGAGGATTATATTAAAATAATGCATCAGTCAGTCAGTTATGCGCCATGTGTGATAAACGCGTAGGCGATCATGTATCTTTCGATACATGACTGACGAGGCAGATTTTTTTCCCGCAGTAGGTTGCCATTTCTTTCTGCGGTAGAACAATTGCCATCTAAGTCTGTCCTGCTATTTCCCCATAGCTAGGGGGAGAAGAAGAGGATTCACACTTTTCCCAAGGGGATGAGCACGTAAGTGATTCGACTGGAATTCGAACTCGGCTAACCGATTCCTCAGTCCGAGCCGCTATTCATTACTGTACCGTATAAAAAAAAAAAAAAAAAAAGAAAAGCATTTTTAAAATATTTATGTATAGAACGTTTTTGAATATACCCGAATAATAAATTCAATTTCGTAGTGTTATTTTCTATTTAATCGACAACGTAAAAATAAATATACTGTCTATAATTTTTGAAAATGTCATTATCCCTCCAAGAGTGTGTAACGTTTACAGACGAAGTCATTAAACAATTTCACACTGATTCATTAAATATTGCGTAGTAAGCAATAAAATTAACACGGCCTGTAGCTAGCTACTAAAATTATAAAATACGAGTTAAATAAATATTCAGAGAAAATACAAGCTGTCTAGAAGCATTTTGTGAGAAATAGTCATCGTCTGAATGTTCTTGCAGCTATATATATATATATATATATATATATATATATATATATATATATATATATATATATATATATATATATATATATATAATCCAATAATGGATTTCTTTTAATTTCACTAATTCCACATTATTTCTTTTTAGTAGAAGCGTTTTATTTAGTGGGTACACTTGTTGGAGCAGACATAACTGGTGTTTTTAAAGAGTAATTAATATCTGCCTGTCTACTGTGTAATTAATATTTGCCTGTTTTCAGGTTAAAAGTCTTAAAACAGAAAATGTGTCTTACGACACATGTTTTGCTGTGATGGCTACCTGCTGATTAACTGTAAAGCACGCTTGGCTTGAATGTAGATTCTCATATTAAAAACAGAATGCAGATTCCATTCCTGACAGGAGGCATATTTTCTTTTGTAGGACTTTTTGATCCTTACACCGGTAGACATTACTTTCATTAGATATAACGTTTTTATATATATATATATATATATATATATATATATATATATATATATATATATATAGCTGCTGTTTTGGAACCCCTTTCCTAGAGAGCTCAACCTGATTTCCGGGAGCATATATATATATATATATATATATATATATATATATATATATATATATATATATATATGTATATATACAGAGAGAGAGAGAGAGAGAGAGAGAGAGAGAGGAGAGCTATAGTTTTAGTTTTAGGCTCATCCCATGGATATCGCTTGAGACGTGGAACTGCCAATCAATATGTTGTATTCTTAAATATTTTTTTCTTTGATATTGACCACTATAAAAACACATCATGTATACCGGGTGTAACAGCAAAATTGTCCAAATCGTGTAAAAGCAAATCTGGCCATTTCTTAGATTAAGCTTTGAACCGTGGGTAATTTAGAAATGATTTTACTGGAATTCTCCGAGGTTTTCATAACACTATTGAACTCTTCTTTGAGCAATAAGAATGTATAATCACTATTCAAGCTTAACAGAAGAATCGTGATATATATATATATATATATATATATATATATATATATATATATATATATATATATATATATATATGTGTGTGAAAATATATAGAAAATAGGAAGGAACTGGTTAGGTAAATAATCCAAAGTCCTTTAGTATTTTAGTTATTATTTTTTAAAAATAGTGCTTCATACAAAAGTAGAGCATATTCAAAAAAAAAATTTCGCTTGAAGATGGAACAGAGCCCATTTTAATTTAAACTCAATTTAATTTAAAGGATTATATTGAAGTTTTCGGCTCTTGTTTTGAAACATGAGACCTCTTATGTAGCGATTTGGAATCATATTTTCAAATAAATAATTATATATATATATATATATATATATATATATATATATATATATATATATTCCAGGATCATTTTCCAACTTCTTCAAGATGATCTTTGCCTTCTCTAAACTTCTGTTAAAGTGCCTCAAATGTTTCATGTGCGATTTCATTTCCAAGTCCTTTTTTCACTGCTCTTTCCCGTGCCAAACGTCTTATGGATTGAGTTGGATCTTTTCTAATTAATCTCTTTAGCTCCAAGTAAAAATGATGATCCCTCTTCCTGTTGTGACCTCCTGATCCTGTTTTCCTCACTACTTTTCTTTCTTTTTTAAACTTATTCACCGTTCTCTTGATTTTACTTGAATGGACTTTAAAGATGGAAACCACAGTATGAATGTTGTTACCATTACTGAAGGCCTGAATGATTTTTCCTCTCACCATTCTTCAGTTGAGAAGAGAGTGGGATTGACACAAAACGATTTTTAACCGGATCTCTTTTTAGGTGAATAACTCAAAGGGTTTTTCAGTGACTCTTACGAGGAATGGTGTCAAGATGGCTAAACGCCTTACCTGAAAACATGGAAAAAATAAACTCGGTTAGTTTAGTGTTTTTGTAGATTTTAAACATTTTGCGGGATGGATAATTATGCTGTTACACGATTCGGACAGTTTTGCTATTACACCGTGTATATAATTCAAAATGTTTCACTTCCAGTGATTTATGAGTGAATGATACCCGCTGAGGCTATCCACCAAAGATAAACGAAAACCATGAATTAAGAAATGGAATATCTCATAGGGATCTTCTTTAGCTGGCTCTATTTCTCATGTTAGTTTGTTTTTTTTAATACTTTTTTTGGTTTAGGAGAAATATTTACTTCTTTTCTTTGTCGTTATCATTATTTTTCATCTCCAAAATTTTGGTAGCTCATGTACAGTAGCAGCCATAATATAAGGAACGGAAACAAAAAAGACATACATATGTGTATTACTTAAAAAATAATGCATGATTAGCAATGAAATTTTTACCGAATAAAGATTAGGGTGTAATGCATAAATATACAAAGTTACAAAAATTTATATAATAGATTTTTTTTTTCAATAAAGATGAATGATTTGATGCTTGGTTTTTAATATTATAAACTGTATTAGGTCTTCCTTAAATATGCAATTTTTTTCAACGGTTCCCCCGGTCTACTTCAGGCATGGAAACTATTTTGTTTTTGGTAAAATTTACGTAGCATTCGAGTCGAAAAAAATATAATGCAAATCGAAATATGTCTTTTTTTATTTTAATGTTTTATTGAAAACTGATACAAACATGTGGCGTGTGCAGTCGCAACGCTAAGGTTGAATTTTTGAAAATTTATGGGAGAACTTTTTTTTTTCTAGTATGGCAATTTAAGAATTTTTTTCTTTGTTGTATGACTTTTAGGCAATATACAGTAGCGGCCATAATATAAGGAACAGAAACAACAAAGACATAAATATGTGTATTACTTAAAAAGTAATGCATGATTAGCAATTAAATTTTTACCGAATAAAGATTAGGGTGTAATGCATAAATATTATACAAAGTTACAAAAATTTACATAATAGTTTTTTTTTTTTAAATAAAGATTAAATGGAACAAAGGAAATAAGCTACAAATTTATGTTTCCGTTCCTTATATTATGGCCGCTACTGTATGTGCAAACTTACCTTTTCTTTAGTTACTTTGTTCCCGATGCATTACTAACTTCTCCAACTAACCGTTGTAACTGCCCTTTTTTGCAGGCGTGTTTTTCACGTTGTAAAAAATTGTTAAACAGATCTGGGTTTAGTTTCGCCCAACACCTCAAGTTGTTAAAAATAAATAAACATTAGCATAAGAACTCGAGTCATGTTCTTAAAGTGCCTCGTCAGATTGAGAATTTTATATGAATATCATGTTACGATAATGAGTCCCGTAAATTATTAGAGTCCTAGGAGCATGATATGCATTGCTGCTCCAGCAGCATTGGTGGGTCTTAAGCGTGTCTTAATGAAGCCCAACCTTTTCTGGGTTGGTTTGAATTTAGAGTTTCCTTTCTAGACCGGTTGCCACCCGAGGCAACCTAGTCTGTCTTGATATTTAGCGCATAGCTAGGGGAGAAGTATTCATACCTTTCTCAAGGGTATTAGCACCTAAGTGAATGCAATGAACTCGACTTGAATTCGAATTCGGCTCTCCGATTCCTCAATTCGAGCCGCAGTCCATAACTCTACCGTGTCTTAGATATCATGTATGGTGCCAAAAACTGAGAAGGGCTGTTTGAAGAATTTGCGGTGCACCGTGTACGATTTCTCTGAAAATTATGGAGGATTCCATGCACTTTGTTCACTATAATCAGGTTGGTTTGGTTTGGTTTGGTTTGGTTTGTTTTACGGCATATCAACCTCAATGGGTTATTTAATGCCGACAAAACTTTTATTGCTGGTAATAATTGTTTTTTTTCAAAATGTATTAATGGTATTTTTTAAATGTATCGCTTGCAATTTTTTTTCAAAAAATGTGTAGCTGTTAATATTTTTTTTTCAAAATTCTATTGCTGATAATAATGTATTGCTGGTAATAATTTTTCTATAAAAAATTATTGCTGATAATATTTTTTACAAAGTATTTCTTGTATTAAAACCCATTTTTACACTTTCATAGTGTTTTGATACCAGTTTGGGGGTTAACTATTTACCCATAACTGTGACCCTAACAGGTGCTACCACCCCAGGTCAGGGTGGAACTGAGAACATCAGCAATTAATCCTCAAAACATCCTGTTTAGAGGCCTTGCTATTGGACATATTTATCGTCTTACACAGGACACCCTATAATCAGGATGTGCGGCTGGTGCAGTGGATTTGTGGCTCTAAAGAAGAATCGGAGAGCCGAGTTCGTAATTTAGTTCGGTTTGTTACTTTCACTTACAGGAAAATACGCTTGTGAAAAATATGAATTCATCTCCTCACTTGTAGGACTTGGATCTGGAAAAATCTTTGTTATTGTAAAAAAATAATGTTAATGCAATATTCACTAAAAAAAATGTTTCGGCTTTAAATAACCTACAATCGGTTGATAATCCATAAAAAAACAAATCAATCTACTCTAATCAAATCATATGTATGGGTAGTTTTATTCATGATGACGGTTGTCTTCGAGTATAGAATCCAGAGGTTAGCAGTGAATATTTCGAAGACAGTAGGGAAGCGTAGTTCAGGTTAGCAGTGGATATCACGGTAAAGTAGCAGAGCGTAGTTCAGTAGTTCTTCCTTCTGTTCCTCTTCGCCTGACAAGCTGGCACTGAACATTCGGATAGAGTAAAAAATGGCCGCCTTTATACACGACGGATTGAATATTCTACGTCTTCTGATTGGTTAACCCTTCTGTTGGTGGACTATAAAATGAGTCAAGTCATTTTGACTGGCTCACTAGTACACACATACCCAAAAAGCTGCAGCAAGTTTAGCAGTTTAATTCTAAAAAATGACCAGTTAGGCATCTGTACTTCCAGAAATCGACGTGAGTATTCACGATATATAAAGAAAATGATGGAGAAGTTGAAGCTGTCGGCATATAATCTGTCGTTTCTTTTCTGGTCGGTGCCATATTTTTCTATATCGGGATGTTAAATTAAAGCAAACCTGCTTTCCCTCCGAGGCCAGTGTACTGATGATGAGGATGAGCTGTGGTTATGGCATAGATATACATAGTTGGAATAGTTTGATCTTGAACAAAACAATCAACATTTTGTACCACGGGCTCCAAGAGGTAGTATCCAGGATAAACCTTTCCAAAACAGAAATTATGATCTGGAATTGGAATGAAAGCAGTGATAACACCTACATTGGACCAATAATAAAAATTTAGAATGTAGAATTAGTTGATACTCAACACTGAAAATATTTCGGTGCGTGAATTTGCTACAAGAGATAAGGAAATTGAACACAAAAGATGCTGCGGTATGGATAGTTTCGTCCAATATTGCATGTGACTGATAAAAACAACAACAGTAATGTTGTAGTGTCCTCCCTCTAAAGAGTCTACGTTGGACTCTTCCGTCTACTTTAAGATTAGTTGGAGAGAAGGCTTCGAGGAACAATGGATAGATTGGCCTTGTGTCACATACATCCCTCGTTGGAGGGGAGCTGTTATATATAACAGTGAATAGATTGTTTATTACTGTCGAACTCTCTGCCTTGAGCAGAGAGGAACCCGGACGAGGCTTTGCCGAAGAGCAAAGTTTCGTCCGGGGAGGTAGACAGACGCTTATGCGGGTTCTAAGGGAATATTTTTGGCCGGGCCTACGGGCTCGGAAAACCCACGGTAAACTGCGCCTTGTGCCACATACATCCCTCGTTGGGGAGGGGGGCTGTTAAATATTAACAGTGAATAGATTCGATACACTCTTACTAGTCGTGTAATACTCTTCTGGTGTACTTAGTGTTTAATATACGATAGATCTGCAAACCTGTTTTTTGTTATTACTTAACCATTTACTTGGTCGCAAAAATTAAACTAAGACCTTTTGTCATGTTCTTAAATAACCTCATCAGATCAAGACTTTCATTCAAATGACGTCCATAGCGAAGCAATCGTTTAGATATATATAAACTGTCTGATTTATACAACCGTTTTATCAGATTAATGTTTTAAAATGGCTTCCAGCGAATAAAGCATGTAGACCATAGCAAGGTGCATGCTTCTTCAGACCACGTGGAATGGCGCTACAGAATCACGAACAGAGAACTGTACGAAATAATAGAAACTATATCACTTGAGGGTTTTCAATAGCAGAAAAAATTTAATGGATACACATATGACTGGAAGAGAAAATAATGCCATGATCAAGGTGTCGATATACCACACTACTTCCAACAAAAGGTTAGGAAGGAAACCCCCATCAATAAAAGAAAGAGCGATAACAG